>JALPQD010000049.1:643740-973740 GCA_023101885.1 Typhlomys cinereus | reverse complement strand
ACATTAAAATTATATTCATATACCTCTTGGTAAACTCAAAGCAATAGACAATGTTTTTAATGTACTATTAGATTTCATTTATTAAAATTTCATTGAGCTGCTTCTTCTTTTTCCTATAGCTATGTGTCGTTTTTGGAATACAGCTCACAGTCATCATGTTATTTGTAATGCTTTATCAAAATAAGATCTGTTTTCTTCCTTTCAAGATTAATCAAAGTTGACTGTATTTTCTCTAACATCAAAGAAGGTCTCCATCTTGTCTCACTGTCCTTTAGCTTCTTCAACCCATCATGATGAGTTCATCTAGACTTTTCATTTTGAATCTTTTTGGAATATGCTTTCTCATTCTTTTTTTTTCCTTTTGGTCTCAACTTTTTGGATAGCAAATTTACAAAAGTATTTGATCACCTTCTATTGCTTATCTCTCACATTATTCCTTCCATTTGTTCCAACTTGTACAATGTCACGAATGTTTGTTAGAAGGAGGTCAGTTGTAAATTAACCCATGTTGCATGTCCCAGAGCACTCGAGTGAAGGTTTAGTTGCATGGGAGCTCTATAGTTGGAATTTTTTAGGCCAATGTGTCAATTCTAATTGACAACATCTCTCTGTAGTCGACCCCTTTCCCCCTCCTACTCTCTGTCTCTGTCTCATTGTTTCTCCTGGGATTGTTTACAATTTTCCCTCATCTTTAATATTTTTAATTCAACTTAATTCATATCCAAGCTTCTGTTTTTCTTTATCTATGTTGTTTTACTTTTTTTTTTTTTAGTCTTTGGCCTTTCACCTCCTCTTAATTATATGTTAATTTTTCATATAGCTTCTTTTTTCCACCCAAAACTTTCCCTTTCTTTCTAGTACTGTTTTGACTTTTATACATCAACTTGTAGATTTTTAATATTTATTTATTTAGTGTGTGTGTGTATAAGAAAGTACTGTGTATACCTGTGGAGAATCAAGGGTAACTTCAGGACACATCCTGAGTTGCTTCTTCGACCTCCTTTTTGCTTCACTCCGGCATTCCCAGGCTCCTCCCACCAGGGCTGGAAGTGCAGGACACTGCCATTTCTGCCTGGCATTTTTACGCTGGACCTGGGATCCTGACTCAGGACCTTCTGCTTGTGAGGCAGAGCATTAACCCCTAAGCCATCTCTCCAGCCTCATTTCTTTCTTTCTTTTCTCTTTTTAAAGAATTCCCTTAAGGAGAATTTCTATAGCTGATCTCTCAGGCTATTAATCAGTTCTTCAAAAGGAATCTACTCTGTTGATCACAGCCATCCCTCAGCAATTCTATACTTAACATTCTTTGTTCTTCTATCCTTAACATTTGTGTTTCATTCTTTTGTTTAAAATGACTTGTCATTTTAAGTTACTAAAATTATCCCTTCAAATGTGTGGGGTGGGGTTTTAGTAAGAGTTTGATGAGATGGCTTTGTGAATAAAGGGTACTTAAGAGCTAGCAAGGTGTCCCAGGTTCAATCTACATGATGGGCAAAGAAAACTGACTTCCAAAAGTTGTCCTCTGACCTCCACATGTGTGCTGTGGCATCTGCCTGCCTTCTCTCTCTCTCTCTCTCTCTCTCTCTCTCTCTCTCTCTCTCTCTCTCTCTCTCTCTGTCTGTCTCTGTCTCTCTCTCTCTCTCTCTCTCTCATTCTCTCTCTCTCATTCTCTCTCTCTCTCCCTCCTCTGTCTTTCAAACTAAAATATTAAAAACAAACAAAATTTGTCTATGTAAAATTTTAATCTGTTGGTTTTGGTATCCTTGATTTCTCTGCAGTCTATAATTCAGCCTGCTCCTTTTCTTTGGAACTATTTGCTTCTTTTTCGTGCCAGGAGTTTCTGTTGCTCTAAGATTATGAGGTTCTTCTGTCCAGCAATGAAGCTGAAAGGCAGGTCCCATCTTCACAGGTGCAGAGGGATTCAAGACGGAACACTGGGCTGTAAAATGAGCCTAGGGTGGAGGTTTCCAGGTATCAGAATCCTGAGCTGATTGGCCACTCCTCATCCCACTAAGCAGCATCTCCCACATGTTTTTACGTAGGAGGGACTGTGTGGTCCACCAGCCTGGGGTTAGAAGGAAAGAGTGGGGTAGTGGCACTAGAGGCCAATCCATCTGGCATTGGTATCATTTCCGCCCAGGCACAGGCATTTAGAACTTGGTGCCTAAAGAGCTTTCTTGGGGAGTCCAGGTCTCAAGGCAGTGGGGTGGAGATGAAAGTAACACAAAGACTCCCAGAAGTAACGGCAGCCTGGATACATTCTGTTTTCTGTTAGGACCATTCTACATACACATCCTTCACAATTAAAAAAAAAACAAACAAATAAATAGAAGCCTCCTGCTACCTGGGGAGGTGCCACAACTCCCTTTGCACCTCAGTGTTTTTCCTCTACAGTTCCTCTGGGCTACCAGATCAGGCTGGTGCCTCTTCCTAGGAATCCCACTTGACTTCCCTCTAACAGGTTGCACACTGTCTTTTCCCATTTGCCTTCCTTTAAAGCGTAAGTGCTCCCGGAGAGGTGGTAATGGAAAACCTGGTGTGGGTAATGCAACATATCAGATCTTCTCTGGACCAGAAAGGGGCCAGAATGCAGTGTAACTTGGAGGACCACTGGCCAGTCATCAAGATGGTCATCTGTTCTGCTGCTGTCTGTGATGTGTTGTGTGTCCTTAGACAAGTCATTCCACAAGTCCTCTAAAAAGTCAAGTTCCTAATAACGCCAACCTCGTTTCACCCACAAGACTGAGATGGGAAATTAAATGCGAAAGGACTTTATAAACTGTGACAGGCAGCATTTTTACTAATCATCTGAAGGGAAAGAAGTCTTGGGCTAGATGAAAATTCACTTTGCCAACTTCAAAAATTTACCAAGTGTTGGCCTAGCTCAAAAGCCTGATGCAACCGAAGGTTCTCTTAATATAGAGAATGACGAATCTGTGTGTGTTGCCAGAGTTGTCACATTCTTCCGAGAGTGCAGACTTTTATGGGTCCCTGGAAGCTCTGCCGGGGTCTATTTCGGAGGACGGGAACATTGCGCCTCATTGGCAAGACTTGTGAAACCAAGGCCACTTGTGGTCATTGAAGAATCTGGGTCGGCCTTGGCGACACTGGGGATGGCTTTTGCTATCAGAGACAGTCCTGTATTTGCCAATTTGAATGCACGACTTCTGCTCTGTCTGGTGCCTCTTGCTTCTTGTTTTATCAAGGTCTTTTTTTTTTTCTCTACTCGAGTCAGGGGAATGAAAAGTGGAAATGGATGGAGTGGGTCCAAATCAAAGACAAGTAGCCAAGATGAAGACGCACAAGAAGAATGTGTTCTCTGGGAATGTACACAAGGACCAGGCTAATGAGACTTTGTTTTCAATTACTTAAAATGTAGTTTGTCATCGGAAAGATGATGTAATGGATTTAAAGCAGAAACAAGCCAAGATCCCACACCGTACCCAAGTATTTGTATTTCTGCATATTCTTATCTATTTCTTGTCTTCTCATCATGCATGCATAATGCATATTTCATTTTATGGCCTGATTTTTTTCACTAAACATTACATAATGAGCATTTTCCTTTTAAAGATTGCATTATAGTGCCTGGATAATATAATTTTTGTGATGTTTTATAACGAAGAAAGTCATTCCCCTACTTTGAGACCTTCAAGCTTCCTTCAAATCTTTCTCTCTTTTTTTATGCCAGCTTTTTCATTAGGGCAACTTCATGAATGTCTTTGTGTATTTTGCTTCTTTCAAAATCTAGAGTAATAACTTTTGCTTGAATTCCAGAGTCTCATCGAATGAGATGGCAGGGAAGTATGCCAAAGGATCTTTGCACTCTTCTCTGCTGTCTTTTATAAATGCTAATTCAAAATATTGTTTGCCCATTTAACTTTTAATCTTCCAAAGTTCACTGTTTGTTTAAAGGTTTTATTTTCTATTTTAATATGTTTTTCAAATTTGTTTTCATTTGTAGTTCTTTGTTTAACAACAAGGTTTAATGTCTTCCATGTGTTTTAACTTCTTAGATCTTGATTGTGTTGTTAACATTGTAAAAATAACCTTCCATGAGTTTTTAGAACTTTTGAAAGCCCCCAAGAAATACAAATCCTGAATGAGCTCAGTTTTCCAAATTAATGAAGTCAAAGTGCTCTGTCACCAGAGCAAAGAGAAGCATGTAGTTAGTTTGTCTTTCATCTGCTGTCAACTCTCCTAGGTAATGTGAATCTTCCCAGAGTGCTTCAAGTGTTATGGAAAACAACACAGACCCAAGCCCCAAACACGTAACACTGTAGGAGAGCTAGATAACTGAGCAGGACTCAGAACTTGCCCCTTAAGTGTAGGAAAAGGAAGGACCAAGAGCTATGGGGATTCAAGGACTGGAGAGTCTATTTCCAGCTTGACTGGTGGAATGTAGAGACTCAGAGGAGGCTTATTGGAGGAAACCGTATCTGAGCTGAACAGGAAGGATCTGAGTTAGGCTCTATTTTAGGGCAGTGGGGGAAGAGAGTTAGTCAAAGTCTTTTGCCCATTTTATGTGCAGAAGCATACAGGATTTTTTAACAAAGTCTTCTCAGTTACAGCTTCTCTTCTCCAACTGGAAATATGGAATTGGGCAGCAATGACCAGTCCATGCTTATCAATTCCCATTGAGGAAACAAGTCCAAGACTTGGCTAGTATCAATTGTCCCCCACAATGTTGAAACACTATTGTGCATGTGAAAGACTTGAAATTTACCATGAAGCTCAATATTTCCCAACTCTCCTGTGACAGGGCACACAAAAAAACTCAGTCTTTCACTGTTATCCCAATGTAAACAGAAAAGACTTCTTGCTACTGGAGGAGAAGAGCCTGAGTTCTAGCTGCTCCAATGTCCATAGCGTGCTTCGAGCACTGTGGACAAGCACTGCCTGGGAAGCTCTGTGGGTAAAGAAAAGAAAAACAGAATTAGTTTCTAGATCTGTTCAGAATAATTAACCATCACTGGATGGGCACTGAGATTGGTAAGAGGAAAAAATAAAGTTCTTAATTGTTCTTTCTCGGTCAAGCAGTCCATCACAGGACAGAGAATTTTCCATAACTACATGGGAGCAAACATAAAAAGGAATTTTGACCATGCATATGTTCAGAAAAGACTCTTTCCAGTTATCTTCCAAATAGCTGCCTTTGTTATCCTTTTTTTCTTTCCTCAACAAAAGTTGTCTCAACGGTAGATTGAATATAGGTTAGGAAACATTCCCTTCTGGTCCAAAGGTAATCTTGAAGGACTTCTAACCCACCCTGAATGGCCATGAAAGAATTCCTCATGGAGATTCTATAATAATTCACTGACACCCATTAAAAGCTAAAACTTCAGAATCATTCAGAGACAAAGAAAATTTGTTATAAAACAGACTATAGGAGTAGATAAAGATGGTGATATTTCCATTTATCTGGTGGTCATATATCAAAACAAGGGACCAAATAGGCCTGACATCCCAAACAGGTGGAAAGATAGCAACAGACCCCCTCTTGTTTCATAAGATGCTTCAGTTTGAAAGAGTAAACTTGTTATCTGAGGGATTCAATAGTGTAGAGCAAGGAAGGTTATAAAGCAATTCACAAAACTTCTTGGTGCAATAGAAGAAATAGATCTGCATGAAAAATTTTTGTAAAGTTACAGAAGGAGCCTCAATGCTTTTGCGGAAAATTCCTGAAAACCTTTGGTGTACCACTGCACTTACTATTATATTAATTCTAGCAGCTGTGCTTTTCTTCTGACTTAAGGAAATGAAGCAGTATCATGAGCTAATGCCACATCAAAGTGGCATGTTTCAACACTTCAGCATCATGGGTTTCCAGAACAGACTTTTCCAGGAGCCTTGGCTCACCCCATATTCCTGGAGGCAAGTGTTGGAGTGGTCACTCCAGGGGAAGAAGGCAGAAGCTTTCGGTTCTCCTTCCAGATTGCGGTGAGGCCCTGGCTACTCTTTTCCCACCTCACTTTCTCTGGTGAGGTCCTGTGCCATGGAAGGGGGTTGTGGTCAAATGGAATTGCTTGAAGGGTGTCCAGGTAGAAATGGAATTTAGGACTGTTTGGCTTGGTCTCAGAGAACAGAACTGAGACCAGTGAGGTGGTCACTGCTGCAGAAGGATGAACTTAGATTCTGCATGAAGGTGAACTGTGAGGGAACTGTGTCTTCTTAATTAGTTAATAAGACTTCTTACAAGAAAACTCAACTCATTTACACTACTTCTTTTCACCAGTCCAAGAAATAAATCTTAAGTTTATAGAGTAGGGAGTGGGGACTCAGAGAGAGTAAATCATTGAATTAGGGCATATCCTGACAGAGTATGCCAGAACTAAGACTTCAATCTAACCAGTCCTTAAGCCTCATCATTTGTTTTTTTTATTATTATTATTTATTCAGCTGTGCGCATGTGCGTGTGTATGTGCCCGCGCGTGTGTGTGTCTGTGTGTGTGTGCCCGTGTATGTGTAGAACCACGGACGAATTCACGAACCACCATGGACGCCTCCACCTCCTTCTGTCCCGGGATTCACAGGCTCCGCCCTACCAGGACAGGACCAGAAGCGCAGGCTGCCCCCGCTTCTGCCTGGCGTCTATATGTGGGATCCGGGATCCGAACTCAGAACCTTCCGCCTGGAAGGCGGAGGCTTAACCCCTGAGCCACCTCTCCAGCCCCAAGCCTCATCATTTGTATGTATATAGCTTATAAATTAAAAATTAGGTAACTTTCCCTTGACTAATGGAGGTTTGGAGAAAACACTCAAAAATCAAGTATTCTTTTCAAGCAATAGGCTTTATGAATGACTAACTTGAGCCTAACCTTTGAAAATAGAGATTAGGATTGGAGGTGGGATCCCCTGTCCGGGCCATACAAAAGCAATCAAGACCTCAGGCAGAGATTAGGTGCTTCGTGTCGCGGAAGAAAGAAGCCAGGGTGTGAAGACCCAAAGTCTCACCCAGCCCAGGGAACGTGTAATTTCTCATGCACAGGGCCCGTAGCCTAACGTGTGAACAAAAATAGGTTTCAGGGACCAAGTTTAGAGGTTTCATTATTTATTTGTTTAAATTTTGTGTGGGAGAGTGCGGCACATGTGCTTGCGTACTCTTGTGTGTGCATAGAAGTGAGACCTGTGGACGGTGTCAGGGGTCCTCCCTACCTCCTCTACCTCTCTCTGCCTTACTTCTTTCAGGCAGAGTCCCCTCTGACCTTGTATATTTTTGGTGTGTGTGGGGGGTGGACCGGGCTGGAAGTCAGCAAGCCATAGCCATCCTCCTTTCTTCACCCCTTTTCCATGCAAGGCATATAGGTGTGCATAGGACCACACCGGTCCTGTGGATACTGGGACAGGCTCTTAACTGCTGAGCCATCTTTCCAGCCCCATGTTTAGAGGTTTTAAAAAGAGCAATTTGAAGTCTGTAACATAGTCAGGTTTCTACGAAGCGAGGCATATCCACAATAAGAGTTTAAGGCCTGTCCAAAGGATCCTCACATAAAAGGAAACAGCAGGGTCATGTGAAGAATTGGTCCACATCTGGCAGAAAGAACATCATACTTTTGTGACGTTGTCGAAGAACGGGCACTGTGACTTCAAACCATTACAATAAACAGTTCAGAGAAAGAAAACCATTGTCCTTGGGTCCCCCAGTCAAGCAAGCCCAGGATTTGAACAGGAAACCACACGTCTGACTCCCGGGGTTACTGACATTCTTTTCACTCAGCAGCGTTGCCTGCAGCTCTCCATTCTGGGAAGGAGGCCATCTTGCCTTGGACAGCCGTGTTCTCTCACACCTTCATTCATGTCGAATCCCCGCATCTCCACAGGCTCCAGGGAGCCTCACCTACTTTCCTAAATCGTTACCACCCTTCCCATCTATCAAGGTTTTCAGCTTGCCTAAAAAATGCTAGTTAGAAACGGAAAGTGATTCAGAGGTCATGTTGTTTAACCATGGCATTTTACAAATGGAAAAACAGGAAGCTCAGAAGTACGTCAGTGTCCCAGACGCTGAAGACCATTGTGAGACGTGTCCTGCGTTATCTGTGATGATGGTGTGCATCAGCTGCTATGAAAAGCAGATCACTTCTTCCCAAAGAACCTACACCATGTTGAGGTGGACAGACGTATGGCTGAGTGTAACAGGAGAAGCTGGGGTTCCTAGGTGCCTGTGTTTTCTAATGGTGACTGACAGGAAACTGAATCAGACTGGTTTTCTGGGTGTCAGTTTCTCCAGTTCCACCATGGGGGTTGGGTGGGTCCCATAAGGCAGCGGCATATTTGTGCTTCTGGTACTGTGGAGAGGAAGCCTCAAAAAAAAAGCAGGAAGCATGGTGCTGAAAGCTGAAAAGAGTTCCACCCATGTGCTCACAGTATTGGCTCAGGGAGGGCATTCTGAAGGAAAAAACAGAAGGAGCAGGGTAAGGTGGGATGGGGGTGCACTAGATATTCCAACCCTTTATAAGCGCGATACTGGAGTAATCAAAATCCATGGAGCCCTGGCTCATGCCGTATCACAGAGACCCTCCCTGTGTGATTCACTTCCTTTGGGAAGCTTCCCTTGCCTGGACTTGCTTCTTTGAGGCAGGGACCTGGCCAGTGCAGTTCTTTGCAGGGAGCCGGTCATTCACTACCCACACTTAGGTCCACTGTGGGTGCCGAATGCTCTCCTCTTCCAGAGTGTCTCTTAGGGTAATTATAGACCATGAGCTGCCTGCTCCATCTTCCCTGTTTATAAGTGTGAGCTCATCCGCTCCTTTGTGGACCACAGTGAGTCTTCTGTGAGGCACTGAAGTGACTGTAGCTTGTTGTAGCAGCAGGAGGGGTCCCCAGTTCCTCGGGGTAGTAGGCAGAGTGTGTGAGTAGGAGCCTATCTCTGAACTCTGGCTCCATGTTGGGACACTTTAGGTGAGCCACAAGCACTTGCAGCTAGGCAGATATGGTGGTGGCCTGCAATTCCAGCCCTGGAAGGCAGAGCCTGGGAAACCCCAGAGCAAAGCAACAAGGAGGTAGAACAGTCCAGGATGATTCCCAGTGTCACCCTCGGACCTCCACAGGCACACACACACTCACACACACACACACACACACACACACACACACACACACACACACATATACCTTTGCATGTATGTTTCCAGCAGCTTCACAATAGATCCATGTAGGCATTAATATTCACCAGGCCTTCTCATTTCTATATAAGAAAATGAGTATGGAGGAGCTTAAAAGACTTTAGGGTCCTAGAGGTATGTGATGGAGCTGACCTTGAGATAAGAATATTTTTTCACAAACATATATTTGTTAGCCAAAGCTTTGTCCTGTAAACAAAAGGCTTGTACAATCTCTCCAAGTCCTGCCAATTTTGATAGGCTGCGGTTCACTAATGTTGTGTGTCTTTAGTGGCTGAGCTGAAGATCTTGCAACGCTGTGAGGCAGACAGGGATATCAAGGAAAGAGCAGCTTTATCACATACCCGCAATGACGGCTGTGTCTCAGGAAGAAGGGCATCACTCTTGGAACCAGAATAAGGCAGCATGCAATCTTTGACTCTCCGCTGACCTTCCTGAGATTTCAAAAGGGCACAATGAAACAGGCTCTGTATGCAAAGATCATATGAAATTATTTTTAAAAGATTGAAACATTGAATATCTATAGGCAGGCCACAATGCACTGTACAAGTTAGTTCCCTTTCATTTCTCTTTTTCTGGTATGTATGAAAATTAGCCCGCTGATGACAAGGAATCACTTCATTCCCTAAATCTATAGTAGTGGAATAGGCTACAGCTATAGGAAAGGGTTTATGGTCGTTGAACGTGCCTGTTCATTAGAATAAGCTGAGAGACAGAGAAACACAAATGCGTGTCATTTGGGTGGAGCTGAGAAGAGAGGGCACAACTAGAAGCTCTCCCTTATTTATGAAAAATAATTTGGGGTACATTTTAGATCATGTAAATTATTCATATTGCTGCATACATTTTCATACATTTTCCATGTTCCTTTTCGGAGTTTTTTTTTTTTGTTTTTTTTGTTTTTTTTTTACTATTTTAGGCACTGGAGAGATGGCTCAGAGAATAAGCTTCTGCTTCAAAAGCAGAAGATCCTGAGTTCAGATCCTGAATTCCTCATAAAAAAAAAAAAAAAAAAATGCCAGGAGGAAATGGTAGGAGCCTGTGTACTTCAACCCTGGAAGGCTGAGCCTGGGAAACTCCAGAACAAAGCAAAGAGGAAGTAGAACAATCCAGGGTGAATCCTGAAGTCATTTTTGGACCTCCACAGGTACACAATACCCTCTGATTCACAGATATACACACATACATACATGTATATGCAAAAAATATTGCTTATTTGAGAGAAAGAGAGAAGAGAGAAATGAGAATGTTGTCATGGCTCGTGGTTGAAGATCAGAGGGCAACTTTCTGAAGGAAGCCAGTTCTTTCCTTTCACCCTGTAGGCTTCTGGGGATCGAACTCCAGTCTCCATGTCTGAGATCAGGCAAATCACCCACAGATTTAGCTCATCAGCCTTGTTTGCTTTCTTATTAAGCCAGTAGCTGACTTAATAGTAGCTGTTGCAAATGCTCGGTAAATAATTGTTGAGCACGTGCATTAATAATTAAAATGACAAACAACATTCTCTCTTGCTCGCTCTCTGTGTCATAGGTGTGTGTGTGTGTGTGTGTGTGTGTGTGTGTGTGTGTGTGTGTGTATCTGTGAGGAACAGAAGTCACCTTTAGATATTATTCCCCAGGAATCATCTACTCTGTTTTTTTGTTTGTTTGTTGTTTTGTTTTGTTTGAGACTAAGTCTCTACTGGTGCCCACTGATTGGGATAGTCTAGCTGACCACCAAACTCCAGGGATCTTCCTGTCTCTGTTCCCCTAATGTTGGGATCCAATGCTTGTGGACCACCATGCTTTTTTATGTGGATTCTGGTAATGGAATCGAACTCGGATCTCCAATGCTTGCAGGGAAAGAACTTTTCTGACTGAGCCATCACCCTGGCACCTCAATAAAGTTTTAAAATTCTTGCCAATCAGATAACTGATTGGCTTACCAAACTTGGCTATGGTTTCTACTATCTTCCCACATTTTGCTAGTGTCAACTCAACCTAGGGGTAATGAACCCAACAGATACTCATCTTTCTATAGATGAGAGATCTAGATTCACGCATGTGGGGTATTAAATACTAAGCCGTTCTAAAGTCCAGGTTTCCCAGTCTCACCCTAGACCATAGCACTGAAGCCCATTTTGTCTTTAGATTTCTAGACCTTCTAGCGTCCAGCTTCTCTATAATACCTTCTGCTTTGTTCTCTCTACATACAGTAGTGGAGAGGGCACCTTGGAATGTTTTCTGAGCTGTACTGGGGCTTTTACAATTTTACTTTTGACGATCTGTCCTTTCGTGTTTGCTTTTTTTCCTCAATGTTAACCATTTGAACAGTTTGATTTATGAAGGAACTGTTTCGATTATTCCTCCCTCCTTATTTTATTTAATTTACTATCTATCTATTTATCTATCTGGTAGTGAAAGTATTTCACTGGAGTATTCCTGTACTCAGGAGTAAAAGCTTCCCAGTCTGACTTTGTCTCTAAGGTGATCCAAAGGAAAGAAAGCCACTCAGCCAGATATGACCCAGAGAAATGACAACTCGAGTTCCTATATTTTGTGTCTCTTGTTTTCCTGCTTGTCTTCCCTGCAGTGCAGCTTGGGACACCTTTGCTGCCTTTCTCAAGATATTCCCAACATTTAAACATTTCCTTTTTCTTCTCTTCCCTCCCAACTCCTTGCTCATCTTGGTTCTGTCCTTCCTGGTGTCAGAACTTGTCTCTTGTCAGTTGCTTTTCCTTAAGCTTAGGAACAGCCTCCCTTGACAAAACAAGGCAGAGCCATGATGCAACAGCCCAAGGTGTCAAAATAATTAGGCAATTAAAGCAGAGGAAGGTCAGAGTTTCTTCTGCCTGGAAAGACACAGGCACACACACACACACACAAAGAGAGAGAAAAGCTAAACAAGAACATCAGTTCCCTGTTTTCTTTGTTTCTCCCTCTCTCAGCTCTGCTCCAAAGGCTCAGAACCTGGGATCTTGTGCTGTGGGGCACGGCGCTAGGAACCATCTGACCAAGAAGGTGTGGCCAGCATGAACCTCAAGGAACAGAAGAAGGTTTTTCAAAGTTTCAACACAACCTTTGTTTTTTTCCTTCCCTGTTTGTTTTCACACTGGCCCCACCCTAAGGTGCTATTGGTGCAATAGCCTCAGATGGTGGCTCAAGGCCATGGACCGGGATATTGCTCAGAGAGGGCTGTGGGTACTGAGAGCAAAGTCTCCTCCCAGGAAACCCGACCCTGAAGGTCACTGCCCTTGGCTCCTTCTTGCTTTCAACATACAACATTTGTGAACCGCACACTGTCTGTTGGAGATTGTGCCTGGATCGCAGGCAGAGGGCTAAGAACAGCAAAGGTCCGCTGTTGGCATCAAGAGCTTACAGTGCGGCAAGAGGGCTGGGAAGCTGGGTTTTGAGAGCTGAAGTTCTGTAGGTGGCAGAGGATGGTTTGATTAGCTCCCTCCTTTGGAGTGTGGGTTAGAGACCAGTGTCTAGGATGATATTTTAATTACACAATTTCTCCAGACAGGCAGGAAGAGAGAGGGCATAAAAAAGTACACATCCAAAGACAGGAGGGATGCACACGTGTACTGTTTGCTGAAGATGCCCCATGTACTGAGGCTCCAAATGAGTTGCTCTGGAGTTGATGGGTTGGAAGACTCAGCTTCATCCTGTTGGGTGGGGCAGCATTGAGGGCGCGCTCAACAAAAGGAGTGGGGCCTGCGTTGCAGCACCAGGAAGAAATGGAGAATGGGGAATGAGGGGCAGAGGAAAGATCGGAATCTGCAGAGGTTGCAGCAACTCTCCTGCAGTTGCTTTCCTGCCAGGGCCCACTCTCCTCTCTCCTTCCATCAACCTGCAGTTCTGTCCTCTTCAAACATAAAATCGGACAGTCTGCAGTGACCCTTCCTCTCAGAAAAATCTCCTCTTGGATAACCTGCTCTGGGCTCTGAGAGACTCTCCCATCCAAGAAGGAGCCAGCTGTGCGGCTGGGATACTAGACAGCTCCCAGGTAACTTTGTCCTCAGAGAGTTCTAGGTATGAAGCAAGGAGAGAAAGAGAAAAAAAAATGGAGAAAGAGAAAGGGGAAAAAAGGAAAGGAAGAAAGGAAGGAAAATAGAGCGGGAGGAAAGGAGAGGGAGGGAGGAAAAAGAAAAAGGGGAAAGCAAAAAGAAAAAGTGAGAGGGAAGGAGGGAAGGAAGGAAGGAAGGAAGGAAGGAAGGAAGGAAGGAAGGAAGGAAGAAAGGAAGGAAGGAGTGGTAGGAAAGGCGAGAAGGAGGGAGGGAAAGAAAAAGAGACAGGTAGAAAAGGAAGGAATGGAGGAAGAATGGAAGGGAGGGAGGGAGGGAGGGAAGAAGGGAGGGAGGGAGGAAAGATGGAAGGAGAAAGAGAGAGACAGTAAGGCAAGTCCATGAGATCTATAGGAAGAAGGTGTGGAGAGAAAAGTCAACAACAGAGTAGTGGACAGATCAAGTCCTTCAAACAGAAAAGATGACATCATCAGATGGTTCACAGAACAGAGCTCGTGTGATCACATGACCCGAACAACTGTTAGCCAGAATCCACTTCACAGATTCTCCGTCCTCCCCATGGGATAAACTCACCACAGGCTGGCCGTGCACACACTCCATCCACCCTATTGCACAGCACAACTGTTTGCGAGACACAAGGCCACAGAAAGTCCTTGATGGACCATCAGGATTCCACAGCTGAATGGGAGCCATGGGCCGAGGCTAATCTGTGAAAAGATCCCAATTCTGATGGGCTCCTGCTTGAATCCATGTTGTTTTGGTTCCACATAAAGCAAAGAAGTCATGAGTCAAAGCGTCACTGGTTGGGAGTGATCTGACAAAGTGAGTACTTGAATAATAGTAGAAAGTTTTGCGCTAAGGAGATGGCTTAGGGGTTAAAGTCTTTGCCTTAAAAGCAAAAGGACTCGAGTTCAGATCCCAGATCCCTTTTAAAAATGCTGGGCAGATATGGTAACTGTATAAGTCTGGCCTTAGCCTGGAAGACAGAGTCTAGGAAATCTCAGAGCAATGTAATAAGCAAGTAGAGCAATCCAGGATGATTCCCATTGCCACCCTTAGGCCTCCACAAGCACACACACACTCAAGTACCCTCTTGTACACACACACACACACACACACACACACACACGTACAAAATACTGGATCAATCTTTTCATTAAGTATTAAAGAGTAAAGAAAATATCTCTAGTTAAAATTATTTGGAAATGGCACTGAAATGTCCAAACATGTAAGACAAATAAGAAAGAACAAAATGAGTTTTCATTAACCAATTTAACTAGATTGCTCCAGGGGCAGAAGTCACATTGAGCAACTGACAATCAGAATTCAGATCCCTGAACTATATACAAAGACGAAAACAAGGTTGTCAAAGTTAATTTCATTGATGTTACACCTCTTGGACACAAAGGACAAGTTTTGATTTAAGTATAAAACTAGAATGTGCTATTTTGGGTTTCATTCATTTTATTTCCCAAGGTTGACAAAGGCAAATCCACATGGACACTAATGTGAGTGGTAAGACAGAAGCCAGTGCACAAGTGTGCTGGCCCCAGATCACACCACAGAGCCTACACACTATGTGCTTCATCATTGACACTCATGAGTGAAAGACAACCTTTAGTTGTGTTATCTGAAATCATCCATTTCAGGACAAACAAATTAAATTCTCCATCTTGCCTCTGTCCTCCCTCTTTTTGTGCATAAACATATCTAAAAACAAAACTACCTTTGACCTGGCGAGCATCTTTAGACACACAATGAAAGCTGTTATTAGAATCATTTAGTTGAAAGTGATAAGATAAATCTGTGCTGAAAGAAGCAAGCAAAACTATGTTAGCTTCAAAATAAAAAAAATAAATAAAATGTGACAGAAAATAAAATGAATTTTTAATGCACACTGCCACATTGTGAATCATTGCTTGGTGTTGATATTTATAGAATACTTAATTTTCAAAATATTAGAACCATGGAGATCAAATTTGACATTTTTACTTTTAAAGATCTGTTAAAAATATACCTTTTCTGAATTAGGAAATCATGTCAAATATGCTAAGGCAAACGTCCTCCCAAAAGTAAGTAAATTAGAAGAGAAAAAGTGTTTTCAGGATTTTGAGAGAAAAAAATTCCTATAACCTTCAAGTTATAGAATCTATTTTCCAGCTTCTGTATATCAAGGTAGAGGCATTATAAAAGAAAAATTTGAACAAGTCGAGTAACACACTACAGTTTTCGGTTTCTGTTGAAATTGTCGTAACTGTTAGAAGCTGGTGAAAGAAAGGTCAAGAAATATTGAGGACACGTGCAGGTGAGATGCCTTCTGGACTTGGGGACGGTGCACGGACAGTGATACATTCCCAGGGCAACTCAGAGCAATGCTTGAAGTAGTGCATCAAATTATTGGCATAATAACTTTATTAACAGCTCCAGTTGCTTTTCTCTGGAGCAAGAGGAAGCAAGAGTTCACCAGTGTTGGAGCTTAAGGGAAGACCTGACATTTTGATCTGGCAGTTGGAGAAATAGGACTTTTTTAAAATTATTTTTATTCTTTAATACTCTCATTCATAGGTACAATGCATCTATGGGTTTTCACCGCTTCCCACCCAATCCCATGTCCCGCTCCTGTCCCACTTCATATTTTCTTCTTTCCAGCCAGATTCTCTCCTATAGAAAAAATGACTTCTAAAGATGAACATCCAGCCTGCCTTTCAGGGAGGCAGAAGGAGTGTTACAGGCTTTCTTTAACTTTGGTGAGTGTGAACAGCACAAACTTCTAATCTTCTACGAGAGGCAAGATCTCTAGGGTTTTCAGTTTGCTAAGATATTTAAAAGAATGGATACAAGAAAGCAGTATGGAGTCCTGGGGAGGGAAAGCTGATGATGTCTTTGTGTTTGGGAATCATTTCTCCCGATGGTTCTTTTATATGGCGTCCTCCTTGGCTTGTAAGTTCTCCCTTTCATTTTGGGAGGACATGGAGATCTATCTTTCCCAATCTTCCTGAATAGGCATAATTTTGCAGCAGACATTTGATGTGGGAGAGGTCTATCTTTCAAGGGAAATTATATGTAATCCTTTATCGTTCCCAGACCTATATTCACATCTACAGCTATCTGGCCAAAGGATTCTTGCCTTTTAAGTGTGTGACTTCAAACTTGTTGCCCGTGAGAGAAATCTTTACTGGACCCATGTTCGCAGATGAGGAGCAAGACACACTTTGAATCTTAACTTCTCTAGGACGACTGCTGGGAGCGACACATTCTGGTTAAGGTGTTATTCTTTTAAGTTCTGATTAACATAAGTTTTTTTAAAAAATTATACAAAAACATAATACCATGATTATGGAAATAAAAAGCCACCCACAAGCGTACTATCTTTACAAACCATCTATTTTCATTCTTTCCTGTCTTTTCCAAAAAAGCATGTAATTTTTTTTTGCACTGTTGGACATGCAGCACAAATATGCCTTCACATTCTGAACTTTCTTGTGAGTTTCATACAATGAGTAATACCAATGTGGTCTTAATAAGAACATATTTGAATGACTTCAAAGCATTAGTAGCTACTTTCTAATGTATGTGAGTATTCAAACACCCTCCTGGGACTGTTAGGTTACCTCTGATTCACTTCTGTCATCAGTTAATACCTCTTTTTTTATCATCCTTTTGCCCAGTCTTCAACTATTTTCTCAGAATATGTCTTTAACAATGGAATTACAGAATGAAAAAGAACTAAAGATGATTAAAGAGTTGGTTTTTTTTAACCAACTATCAATTAATTCATTTTAATCATTGTCTCTTTTTTTTTTCTGCTTGTTCTTTGCTTTTGGGTTCTCTCTGGGAGTGATACATTTTGGTTAAGGTGTTATTCTAGTTGTGCAGTTATGACTAGTTATGTAGCCATGGATGGTCTTGAACTTCTAATTTGCCTGCTTGTGCCTCCCCAGTGTTGAGAATACAGATGTGTACTGCCACACCTGGCTGTTAATCACAGTCTTTCTCTCTTCCAGAAGCAAGCTAACTCAGTGGCTCCTTAATTCACTCATTAACTAGATTGCCAGATTTGGCGTGAAAGCTATGGTAACAGTGAGAGATTCAACTCACTTGTGCAAAGAAGGCTGAAGCAGACAAAGGTTGGGGCCAAAGCCAGCGGCTCTAAACAAAGCAAAGAACAAGCAGGTGGATCGCTGGAGAGATCTGCTGTCTGGCTTCAAGGGCTTCCCCATCTGCAAAGGCATCAGCGAGATGCAGTTTCAGGATTGTGAAAGGAGCAGCATGATAGACCAGGCAGGACTGGACTCCTGCTTCTCAGTTCTTGCCAGGGCACCTTGGGTTCTGACACCAACCTGTCCTGCAGCTCTTACCAAATGGCAGGCAGCCGTGTGAGCGTGGGCACATGCACCCACTCTGCCCTCACCTGACCCAGGTCCCATGGGTCCCACTGAAGGCTCAGGTGCAATCTTTGCCCTTAAGTAACCTGTGGGCTGAGAGATAAACTATGTTTGCTCTAAGAATCTGACTGAAGTTTGTGAATCTGCAGAGGTCCAGAAGTGAAGGATTTATCCCAGACCTTAAACTGGCACTAGAAGGTACAGATAAAAATCAAAAAGGCACATGGGTGTTCCTAAGGCCTTTAGTTCAGCAGATAAGCATCTAGCACACCTAGACTCTGGGCTAGGAGCTGGGCACAACAGCAAAGTTAGTAAGGATCTCAGTTCTCTAGGAAATCCCTCTCTCAGGAGAGACACTTGAGTGATCAGCAGCATAATTTCCCAAGGAAATTAACACCATGTTGTTAATATGAAGCCCAGAGTCACCTGTAAACAAAGAGGACAGGAAGAAAGGAACCTACCTCCTCAAACTAGAAGGCTTCGATATATGCTGTGAAGATCACATGAATAAAATGGAGAGAGTGATCAGGTTCTTCAAAGTTCCTGGGCTCCCTTTAATCACCGGAAGTACTGGGAGACTGAAAGAGAGTAAGATAATAAAGGGTCAAGTTCAAGAGCGGGAACATTGTCGTTATATATGAAAGCATTTGGGGGATTCTCTAGCTCAGATGAATGAGCAGTTACAGGTGATAGCAAGATTATTGCCACACTTGCCAGCCTTTATTCTCTGCCTTTTGATTGTATTTGAAACAACAGGGGGGAGACCAAGACTTAACCTTGCCACTCACCCCACCTTTAGGTTTTTTTTTTTTTTTGAAGGGAGGGGTACACATTCTCTCTTGTAAAAAACTCAAAGCGTAACTTTACATTCCAAAGTTCTGAATTTGACTTCAGTGCATATTTTTCTTTTTCTCACAGGAAATTAAAACGGATAGGATCCAGTAAACCCAAGGACATTTCAAACGTACCAGAGTTGGCTGCCTACCCAGGGTCACCTGTGATTTCATCGTTTCTCAGGAGAGACAGCAGTACTAGTCAAGAGAGGAAAGAAATGCCGGATAACTAGAAGAGAAAGACCCAGAGACACCTGCTTCTGTCCCCTCCACAAGCATCCCTAAGCTTGTTTGCTGCCCGCCTCAGAGATGGGGACTTCTCTCTGTGTGTGCTGCCGTGAGGAGATGAACTTCTTGGATCTGCGATCCCAGAGGCCTCCTGCAGTAAGCCCCTTTTATGCCTGATTTATGCCTTTGGAATAACAGAAATTCATTTCCCTTGGAAATTTACTCCATGACAGGAATTCTCCTGCTTTCCACATAATCACATGGATGCGCCGAACTGAGACCCAAATAAAGAAAGTAGTTTGCAGGAATGGCTGGTCCAGCTGGGACTTGGAGATTTAGATCTGATCGTCTGACTCCAGAGCCTATGCCTCTGACCGCTCTAAAATGGCATCTCCTCTGAGCAGGTGAGCCTGGAATTCCCATATCACAAGACAGACCTGATTGTCTCAAAACATGAGTGGAAGCTGAGGGTTGCCTTGGGATTGGTTTCTTGTACAGCAAGAAGTCTGGAGGATGGAGAACAGCTGGAGACAGTTTCCAAGCGGTCTTCTTTCTGTGTAAGCCACCAGAGGAGGCCTGGCTCATAGTTCTTGCTGATGGTCTGAGGTCAGCGGCTTACCTAAGTAGGGAAGAGAGTCAAGGGTTTCTGAAGAGAAATAGCCAAGATTTTAACAAACCACTCCCAGATTCCACCTTCCCTCATGGCTTGTGCAATGCTTTCTTTTTTTTTTCCTTGAGAAAATAAGCTGAAATGAATCCTCCTTCCATTTTACCCCTCCTCCATCTTTCCTCTCTCCTCCCCCCCCCCATACACACACATATACCACTCAGAGCACAATTCCTACTTCTCAGGAGCCTAAGTAATCCATTTCTATAACCTCAGGCAGTACAATCCAAACTTCCCTGAATGGGTAACTCCATTGGTGAAACCAATTTTCCTGAACAGCCCACAGTATACCTAGCACACCGGCAAATTCATTTGTGTAAATCCAAGCCAATATATTTTGTATATTATATTAAAAATAAAGCCAGAAATTATAAAGGAAGAGATTGATTTACAATAAAGAATGTTTGAAATATGAACAACATGACACTTTTTCTATACTTTAAGGAGGGTTCATCATTAATAAGAGTACTTGGAAACTTACATTATAAGCATCCTTCCCTGGGAATTTATGCATCTGTTCCTCGGACTGTGCTTCTATATGGAATTAGGTCCTTGCTGGGTCTAGCCGCCAAGTGTAGCTAAAGGAACGCTACACTAGGTGGAAAGCAAGCTTGGCTGGGATCATTCTATTTGCCGGTGTTTGTTGGATGTTATCCTCAACTCCCACAGTTTCTACAGAACTTTTTTTTTTTAAACACTGGTGCATGTCTATTGGATGCACCTGATCTCCGATGCTAAGCAGGTTCTGGCCTGGCTAGGATTTTAATGGGTAAATGCTGGTGAGACTTTATTTAGTGGGATTCATAAATCCATACAAGTAGCTGAATGAGCCCAGAATTAACACTCCCCCCCACCACCACTAAAGCAAGGCATTCCCACAACTGCACAAAGTAATCTTATGCTGGAGATGTAAGGAGATGTTATTGGACGTAGAGGTCTGATGAGGACCAAGGTATGTATGAAATAATCATTTTCTACTTCTTACTTTAAAAAAAAATAAAGGTCAATTTAAATGAGGATTCAGCGTGATTTTTAACACCCTCCCAGAAGTATATGCTTCCCTTGGGAAGCCTTGATTTACTAAGATCAGAGTCCCAGTCCTTCCAAGATCAGTGACCTACTTCTGCTAGTCACGCCTCCAAGCTTCCCTAGCCCCACCCCATTCCTCCTAATCGCCCACACACTCCACTGTACACACACCTAGGGCTAGTCATCTTTCTCTGAAAACTTTCTTTCCTGGGACTTCGCTTAGACTGCCCTTCTTGGAATACTCCTGTTTTCCAATGCTACCTTTCGCAACTGTACTCACCCAGGGTGGCTGGCCAGCGCGGTGCCTACTGCGAGGAACGATGGCGGCGCCAGCAAACACACATGGGATCCTCTCTGGGTGCTGGACTGGGTGCCTTGTTGTTTCATCCAACCGTCAGGAAAATCCTAGGAGAAAGCCTCCTCGAGAGGCAGACAACTCCAGAGCCATGCCGCGAGGAAAGAGGAAAGCCTTCCAGAACCACACCTATGAGAACTGCCAACTCCCGCTTTTGGTAGTGATCAGTGTGTCTTCCTTCACTTCCTGGAATAAGCAAAGTCTTCACGAAGCCTTCCTCCCTCCTGGGAGGAATGCAGTGGCTCTTTCCTTGTGTTTCCTCGTACACGCCTGCGTAAATGTCAGGGGCTCTTTGCTCTACTCTGCATCGCTGTTATTTGTGCACAGCCAGCTCTTTTAACAAAGAACCACATTGGAACTACCAGATGAAGTCCCTTCCTCTTGGTGCTTCTGGCTGCTGCTCTGCATCCAGCTGCAATCTTTAGCATTCTTCATCACAGGGAGAGAGGCTTGTGGCATTCCATCCCTAGAGGACCAAGACGTCTGGTCTGTGATAAACATCCCTTCCCTGGGCCCCGGATGTGTCTTATGAAATGTGCGTCTTTCTTTTTCTATCCCAGTGCTGAAGCTGTCACAGAAACATCCATCTTCGGCATTCAGTGGATCCTTCCTTCCTTCCTTTCCAATTTTCTCCCTAATGTTTGTGTTCATCTATAGAGACCCCCATGAGCAGCTCTCTGGGGATGAGCTGACTGGCTGGCAGACACCTCCAGGAAATAGGATGGGAGAAGGGAGAGAGAAGACCTCATTCCTAGCTCTACAGGGATGTAGAGACACAGACAGACCTCAGTGCCTTAAGCTTCTTTCTCTATCTCTGGTCACAACTTCTATGTCTGGTAGAAAGCAATTGCAGACTCCCTGGAAAGAAAGGCATTAGGTCATCTTCAGACTACTAGTGGAAGCTGGGATGGAAGGCAGATTCACCTGGGAGATTTTTATACAGGATTGAACTGTAGAACAGTGAGCTTTTCTCTCTCACGGCAGGTTCAAGCTTCCTGATAGCTATGCAAAGAGCTGCTCTGTCTTCTGGAAGCACGAGCTTGCTGTCATTGAAAGCATACGATGCTAGGCCATCCCTCCCCAAGAAGGGAGGGGCATATATTCTAAGAGTAGCTGGCATTTAGTGTTCCTCCAAATATTCCACACTTGAATGCCTTGGGAGACGAGTTTAGGCAAAGCTCATCTGTTCCACAGGACTTGGCCATAGTACAATGTCCTGTTGCCTGGTCACACAGTGTTTTACAGACAGCTGTTATCACCTCTATTTCAGACGTGTGTGGAAAGAGAATTCAGAGACAGGTGAAGAAGGGCTGGCTACCACGTGAGCAGGTGGCCGAGGCTCCCTTTACTAGCGTTGCCGGTACCTGAGCCCACTTACTTCTCAGCTGCATCTCAATATAGTAATCTCTAGTCCTCTGGGAAGCCCCTGGCCTCTGGAACATCCTGGGATTCTTCCTCCTACATAACAAAGGCAGCCACCTTAGCGTTTGAACTGTCTCGTAGAGCAAAGCCAAGCTGTCTAGACTACACAGGAACGTTTCCCTCTGACTTCAGCCGAGAACTACCTACAGGGTTCTGTCTGGACTCTGCGATAAATAGAGCTAAGTCTTCTATTAGCTGATCAGAAGGAAATGGAATTACTTTGTAAGGAGAGAAAGGAGTGAGTGGAGAGAACAAGGTTAACAGAGTGCAAACATTTAGAACAAGAAGAAGCAAAGATGCATCAACCAGGAAGAAATTTTGCCTTGAAAACACTTTGAATAAACTTACACAGGGGCAGTAAGAAGACATTGCATCCAGTGTCAAGAGACCTAAGTCACTCCTGACCCGCTGTGTGACATGGAGGGATAAGTCGGTCAAATAAGGCACCTGAAACACCTGGCAGCAAGGGTGCTAGCTCGGTCCCCCCGACTTCTGGCTTTCTCAGTATCCCGAGACAAAGACATTATGTCGATATATGAGTCTTGATTTCTAGAGACCAAGAAGTGAACAGTCTGGGGCCTTGCTCCACAGCATCTGAACCGCGAGACAAGGCATCCCTCCCCTCCATGGGAGATCAGAGTATCTGCCCATGGCATGGTGCTTCCTCTCCTTCTGAGAACGGCACCATTACAGAACTGTCCAGGGTGGGGCCCCAAACCGCAGAGACTTCCTTCTGCCCAGTTTCTAGAGGCACATCTGCTGGGATGGATAGGAAGGTGGGTGCTGTCGCATCAGCTCCAGAACCCAGCTCTGCCCCTCGGCCTCTCCTTCTCCCCCTATGCCTCCTGTCCCCTACTTCGTTCTTGGTGAAAGACTGCACGTTCACGTGCTCACTTCAGTCAGGGCGGTGACGTCAACCCTCCCTCTCGTTCTGTGCCCTCAGGAGTTGATCACACAGAGAAGTGCCCAAATCATTCTAACTTCCTCTTCTCTAACAGTGTGGTCTGCGCTGTGGGCTTCTCTAACCATGGGGTTCCCCACCCACCATGTCGCCTTCATCTCCCCCTTATCACAACTATCACTTCAGAAAACAATCTGAGAGGGCTTCAAGTGATTCATGGTGGGCCGGAGGGAAGGGACAAAGACAGGGTGTGTTGAGTCCACATGAATATTTCCGAAGGCCTTTTGACTGCTTCCCAAGACCTGCCGAGCTTCAGGATAGAGGATATAAAATCCAAGAGGTGCCGTGTTGCCTCCCAGAGCACCCAGCGTGAAAATGAAGTCACCTCCCCATGAATAGGGCAGCGCCCGTCTCGCATCTCCAGTTGCGGCGCTGTAGCTGCTTGCTCTGTGGTAAGGAGGCTGCTCCGTCACATCCCTCAACCTCAGCTGCCCTCCTCAGAGCTGCCCTGGGCCTCAGCCCCACCCTCCCTGAGGCCTCTAGGCCTCACCCCACTTCCAGTGGCTGCTGGGCCCCTGGACTGGGATGTCAACAGCACAGGTCTAGGCATGCCCCAGATTCTAACCCGGGTGCATCCTTGAGATCTTAGGGAACAGGGATTCTTATTGAGCTGACTGCGTGCTGAGAGGTGGCTGGAATGGATGAGGTCCTGTGCCTTCATTGGCCAGTTCCTTCGTCAGACTCCCTTCTTCTGTCTAATTTGCCTAATATTAGGCATTGGCCTCATGCTTCATTGGGGGAAAAAACACCAACATAGGCCACTGCAATTACAAACAAATAAAAGGAAATAATGTTGAAATTATTTCAGGATGGATCTAGTGCTGTGACATCCAAACTTGAGCATGTCTCTGAATATCTCAGAAGGCTAGATAGAACGCGGATGGCTGGCTGGCTGGGGGTTCAGAGGACGGCATACTCCTTTATTCCTGTAGTGTTCTTGTAGGGCTGATGCTCTGGGGACCAATTTTAAGAATCATGAAGTAAGTCTGGAAAAGTACTTGCCATGCAAGCCAGAAACCCCTAGTTTGACCAGTTTAAAAGACAGAACGTTAGAACTGACTCCCCATAGTTGTCCTTTAACCTCCACATGCACGCATATACTCATCATACATATCACATACATGATAATGATAATAGCCACAACAGGTGAGAGATGACCTGGAATAAAGTCACTTTCCTTCCACCCCTCCCCACTCAGCCCACACCTTACTCACCACATTCACCCTTGTTCCACTGCAAGAGGTCCCTGGCAAAGAAAGTCACTCCATCTTGAGCTCCCAGCAGGCCCAACTCAGAGTTGATACTCAGCCATCTCAAGTTCTGCCTTGGGAAGGGATATCCTGTCCTTAGGGTCTCAGGGTACTTCCCAAATTTCACTAATCATACCTTCATGTCTCACTGAGGCCTCTAACGTCTCTTCCCTTTATTTTGTCATTCAACACATTTTCTTCATCAGTGTTAAGAAAGATGCCTAGACCAGTGAGAGAAAAGCCCCCCTCCAACCTCAAGGGCCTTCACGTTGGCAGAAAAATAAACTTAACCACAATACTGTAAGTCATGATACTGTAAAGGGAAAGAAGAAAAGTGCCTTATGTGTGTGAGGGGCAAGGGATGATGGTAGGTGGACAGGGCGCCTCAGCACAAGGACTAGCAAGTACTAAGTAGGCACAAGTACCCATGCAAGTCAGTGCGCTTCTATCCTGCTTTTATTCTGACAGCCACGCTCCACAGGTGCCTTTGTCCTTGCTTAGCAGAGCTCAGGGGAGTCTTTCAGCTGCTAAATTTCCTGCCCCAGAAGCAACTCTCTCATACTGTCTTAGTGCTCTGTCCTGGGAATGTACAGCTGACAGCCGGCTTTGAACAGCGGAGGAGTGTGGAATTCAGTGCTAGGGAAAGATGGGCTTTTTGATTCCAGGCTTGGCTGGCAAGGTAGAACGTGGGCACACACTGGTGAGCCAGGGAAAGATTCTGAGCAGGGGAAAAGTGCATGGCACAGCTAGGTTAGAGGACGTTTGCGGTGGAGAAGGACGTCGGTGACCAGGAGACCACAGCTCAAGCTGCTTCAGAAGTTTAGTGGTGAGGAAGCAAGGGCCTTGACTTAGGCCAGGTGGCACGAGTTGGGGACACGGGGGGAGGGGTGGTGGAAGGAGGGGGGGGAAGGGTGTTAGGATTTGAAGACAGATGCTGTTCTCATGTTGTCACTACAAATATTTGATCGCTGACAACACGCTTGACCTTCACGAACTCATTTGACCCTCCTGGCCTGTCTGTATCAGACCTTCCTTCTGTGACACTCACGACTTCAGTCCCATTTCTCTGTTCCTCATGTTTAACACTTTTCTGCTCCTTTTCATGTTTCAAAATACCTTATTGCATACAAATTCCATAAGGTATGAAAGTATTCCATGCTTGAGTCTATCTCCCCAAAGAAAACTATTATAGTTCTCTAGGCCAATCTCCCTTCATTGGCAAGTAAATTTTTTTTTGATGTCATACTTTGTATAGAGTATACAGAAAATTGTCTTTTATAAGGACAAAAATATTTGCAGGGTAGCAAACCAGTTTATGTCAGCAAATTTAGCCCACTGTTAGGAAATAACCATCCCATGTACAAAAGAACCCAAAGATAGTCCGAATTATTTTAATTCTTAAGGACAAGACGTTTGACTTAACATTTTTTTAAAAAAATATTTTGTATTTTTGAGTTTTTTTGGTATTTTGTATTTTTTCTTGTATTTTTGAAGAAGTTATTCCATGCATAGATTCAGGTTTGACTGGTCCTTTTTAGACTTCTTACTGAGTATTTTGAGCCCTTCATTTTCTTTTCTTTTCTTTGTGTTTCTCTTTTCTGCTTTCGTTCTCAAATTCTTTACTCTTTTGACAGGCTGTCCTTCAGGCTGGGACTGGTGGGCACTGTAGTGGTCGGCTGAGAGTTATGCTCTTTTTCAGGTGAAGTCTGGCCAGCGTTCTCTGTGACTTCCCAAGCCTTTCCCTCGTCAGCTGAATAAAGCTGTTTCCAATGATGTGGATAATGATCCATGGACTGCGAGGTGGGAACCTTCTTCACTGTCCAGTGATTTTGCTGGATCATTGGTTTTCTCTGAAATGCAAAGCCTTGGCCCTTGTGGACACTCCCACTGAAGGCTTTGTGGATGGTTAGGTCATCCACTCCTGCATTCCCCATACTTATTCCAGAAACCATACAGAGAAACCCCTTCCCCAAGTGTCCTGTCCTGTCTGTCCCACCTTGCGGGCACTAGCATGGACCAGTGTAGCACTTTTCTTATCTGGGATCAAAGAATCCTTGCTGAGAAAACGCAGACAAGGGATCTCCGAACCACTTACTCTCCCGCTGGACAGCTGAGGCATCCAGGGCCTGGAGACAGTCAGTAGCTTGCTCCATCGAGGAAAGGGTGGTGCTGGAAGCGGGGAGTGGGGACAGCCTTCCCCACCAGCACCAGGCGTCCTGCTCCTGATTTCTAGACCAGGCCGGAGACCTTGCAGCTGTGGTGGATGCCAGATGGCACATCAGTGGCCAGGCTGCAGGGCGCCTGAGGATCCTGTGGTCAGCACTGGCACTGCGGGTACAGGGCACAGGGGGGTTGACTGAAGGGAGCATGTGCGGTGGAGAGGGCAGGAATGCTGGTGACTCACCCCTTTGTACCGTGGGTCACAGCTGTTGGGGGCATCCCGGCCCACATGAGGCAGCTGCTATCTTCACCTTTTCAGAGTGACGCTCTTCTTCCTGGCGCTCAGTGCAGAGGAGATGGAGTGTGCCAGGGAAATGGTGGCGTTGCCCTCAAGAAGCCAGGTCCAGGCCTGAAAGCTCAGCGCCAGTCCCAGCTCTTTCCTGCCTTTTCCCAAAGTGGCCCCGGGGGAACGGACAGCAGATGACAGTGATTGGTCCTCACTCATTTCATCTGTTCATGGGTGTAATCCTCTTTCCCTGCCAACCTTGGGAATTTAGGAAGTGAAGGATGGGCTGATACATGAGATGAGAGAAGAGGAATGGATGACAGGAGAGGAAAGGACAGAAGAGGTCAGGGAGCAGGACAGGTTCTTCACAACCTGAAGGTTTCTCTACATGTCACTGCTGTTCTGATTACTAATGTGATATTAATGTCACTAAATAGTCTCCAGGGAAAGAGGGCAATAAAATGCATCTTTATAAATAGTTTACTTAAAAGTCATGTCACCTTTACTGATATGCTTGACGTTAAAGCTGTTTCAAAAATGTTAGGGGCTGGGGGATAGCTCAGCAGGGCAAGCAAAAGGATCAAACTTAAAATTCCCAGATCTTAAGAAAAATTACTTCACTGACAATGAGTCCCATCTGTAATTCCATCCCCAGAGGGCAAAGCCAGGGAATCCCTAGAGCAAGCTGGGCTAGCCAGACTAGCTCTGCAGATGAGCCCTGGGATTATAAAAGACTCATCCTCAAAAGAATAAGATCAAGGATTATTTCAGGTGCTGCCCTCTGACCTTCACATGCCTATATACACATGCATGTGCTCTCATGTGGGCCCACACGTAACATGTATACACATGCCACACGTGCGTATTACTCTCTCTCTCTATTGCTGTGAGATGACACTCAAATGCAACTTAAGGGAGAAAAGGGAGATTTGGTTCGTAGTTCCAGGGGGTATATACTGCATTATGGTAGAAAGGGCATGGTGGGCAGTAGAAAGTGTAGACAGAGAGAACAAGAGCAAACTGCAAGAGCTGACTGCCAGGGGAGGTGCTTTTCTGCAAGGCTCCGCCTCTTGAAAGTGTCTTAACCTTCATGAACATTGGCAGCAGCTAGCGATGCAAACGCATAAGCCTGTGGGGGACAACTTATGCTCAAACCATAACACAGAACAAAAGTAAAAAAAAATATTATACTTTCATACTGTCATTGCATTCTCCTCGTTCAGGCAGCTCTGCTGTCAGGAGGCACACTACCGGCACATGTAGACAATTCTGTAGCGCTTGTTTTTTAGCAGGAAGACTGGTGATAATCAAGAGGAAAAACAGTACAAGTATCTGTTATGCTAAGAAGTGTTAAATCCTGAAAGGAGAAAAGAAAACAATCAAAGACTCTGCTGGAGGGAGTGAGGGTGGGCTTCCCAGGCTGCTGTTGAACTACTGTGAGGGAAGCCCAGTGGACTGGAGGAAGAGGAAGGGCCTACCAAGCAGACAGCCGCAGGCAGCACCTACCTGGGAAAGCAAGCCTAGGGCACAGTCCAGAAAGGATGCTGCAATATGGCTGCGAAAACACAATCAGAGCTTGAGGGGCTGGAAAGGTAACGGAAGCAGGTCAGACGGATAATGATCCCTGAGGCCTAGCCTCTTACCCTGTTTTCCTGATGATGCTCAGTGTAGGTGGTTTGAAGAGTTTATGCCGCCAAACACATAAGGCCTACCCTGCACAGCCCTGGGAGAGGGCAGGAAGCAGTGGTGTCCCAGAAGCAGCTTCTCGTACCAATAATCACTTCGGTACCTTGTCCTCCTCTGTCCCTACTTCCAGCGAGTACCTGCTAGCACCTTGGGCTAGGCTGTGGCGAGAAACAATCACTACACATGAAGACTTCCCCCTCTTACCAAGAGCTAAACATCCGTGAACAAACTCCTACTTTGCTACACTTGGTTCTGAAGAATAACTTCTTAGGGAACGTGTTCCTTGCTTCTTAGATGGTGAAGGCTATCAAGAAAGACTTGTGAGGAATTACTCAAAAAGGTCCTGGGGATAATTTCAACCAGGTCTTAAGGCTCCCAAAGCCAGATAACCAGACAAAATGGACCAAGCTACTGGGCAGAAGGAAATAGAGAATGGTGAGGGAATATGGGGAAGACTTGCAATATGTGACCTCACTGAGGATGCTGTAGAAGGTGCTGTCTCACAGGTCTGACACTAGAAGTCCAACCTCAGGGCTGGGGAGATGTTCCAGTGGTTAAAGCCCTTGCCTTACAAGCAAAGAAATCTGAATTCAAATCCACATAAAACTGAAGAACAGTGTGGTAGCCCTCCTCTAATTCTAGCCCAAGAATGAAGAGCGTCTGGGATCCTCAGAACAACCTGGCTGGCCAGACTAACCCTAATGATGGGCTCTGGTTTAAATTGGAGACACGGGCTCCCAACAATAAGGTGGAAAAGTGATGGAGAATGATTGCAGATATGCGTATCTATTCACCTATCCCCACCCACATTCAACACACACACATACACACACGTGCACACACAGGCACACACATACATACATGTACCTAGACACACATACATGTAGAAAAATACAAAATTAAGGTGTGAACTGCCTTGCTTCCCTCTGAGGGCTGTGAAGGAAGGGTCTGCTTCAGACCACTCTTCTTGATTTACAGAGGGCATCTGTGTATTCATACGGCACTCTCCCTAGATGCGTATCCTTGTCTGTTTCCAAACTGGCTCTTTCGCAACACCAGACATGCTGAATTATGACCCACCCTAACAACCTCATTTTAACCTGAGTAGTTCTGTCTAGACCCTATCCCTAATGAAGGTCCTATTCAGAGCTATGAGCAACTAGGACATCCATCCCCCAAATTTTAATGGGCACAATCAATCCATGACATATAGCCAGAGCAAAAATAAATCTGAAGGTCAGAATGGACAGGCTGCCTGCCAGGATTCTAGCCCACACACTGATGTTCACATGTGTGGAAATGTGGGGGAGGCAAGTAGCTCTCCAGAGGTCGCAGCAGAGAATGCCTGAGATTGTCCTTCTGATTCCCAGGCCCGGGATCTTGTTTCATTTACCCACCTGCTGCAGTTTAGCGGTCTAATCTCCCCCAGGGAAGATCTCCCAGTGGGCCAGGATGTGTCTGCTCTTGTCTCCCAATCCTCTGAGCTTGCTGTCTGTTTGAGACCATGTAAAAGACATTCAGAAATTACAGAAGCAGGTTAGGGAGATGACTCTATGGTTAAAGTCTTTGTCTTGCAAAAGGACCTGAGTTCAGATCCCAGATCCCACATAAAAATCCCAGGCAGAAATTGTGGCAGCCTGGAAGGCAAAGCCTGGGAAATTTCAGAGTAAAGTAATAAGTGGGTAGAGCAATTCAGGGTGATTTCCAATGTCACAGTTGGGCCCCCACAGGAAGCACACAAAAAGAAAGGAAAGAGCGAAGGAAAGGGAAAAGGAAGCACAGGAAAGACTGTATGTAAGTGTATGATTCATACTTAGAAGAGGTTCTGGGTGCTTCCAGAACCCATGGGCTTGAGTAATAAGGGGTGAAAATGACACGAATTCATTGTCTTCATCTATGAAACCCTAAACAAATACAAAAATTTTAAAAAATAGAAAGCCGATAACATCTGGTTTACAAAATAACTCTTGACCATCAGAGCCACATAGTAAGGGATAGAAATGACCTTAAGCACAGGGCTTTTAGTAGTGGAAAATACAATGTCTGCTTCCTCATGACCTCCAATGAGGAAGACATGCCACAGCCTACTGTTAGCTCCAGGATATAGCAACACGTGATCATACACGGGGAGCTGGCTGCAGAAGAAACAGAGGGGAGCCTAGGAGATCTAGGGTCCAGTCAGATCCAGAGGGAAGTCATTGGATCCAAAGTGGAGTGGAATGAAACAAGTGCTGTCAAGGGAGAAAGGGAAGCTGGACACAAGTCCACGGTGCGACTACAGATGGGAGAAAGCATGGAGGCAGGAACTGATGAGGTACTGACAAAGGCTCATGTGGAGCCTCATACCTAGAAAACACTGGAAATGTCTCTTGGCTTTTTTTTTCATAATGAACTATAGACTTTACTTTTTATCTCTAAGACCAGAGATGTTAGCGTAAAAATTGAAAACTATGTTTTACTAAGGACAATGTCTAAGTAAATTGGCTCATGTCTGTAATTCTAGCACTTGGGAGGTTAAGTCAGGAGGATGACTGTGTTTCTGTGTCCAACCACAGTTACAGTAATGAGTCGAGGTCAGTCTGAACTTCAGAGGAAGACCCTGTCTTAAAACAATACAGCCATTTTGACTGATATTTTGTGAATACAGGCAAAAGAGTGCAGAAAAAAAACAGAGAAAAGTAGTCTAGATCTGACATTGCTGCATTTTATGTTCTTCTTCATGATATTCTCAACAAGATATACTTAGTCATTAGAGCCCACATTCCACTTACCAGAAACCGTGACTCTTCTTTGTTCGTACAAGGGTTCTAGCCTCAGCCAAACTTTTGATTATAGGTTTGTCCTCTGATTATTTGCACGTACCTTTAACTCTGCTACTTCTAGGCTTCTCACAGCAGAATCCTGCGCTCAGAGGCTGGGAAGATGACCCGGTGGTTAAAGCACTTGCCACACAAGCAAAAAGACTCTGATCTCCATAGGTATTGAGGCCCCCAAGAAGGGGGAGCTTTCCCCAGAGCAAACTGGGCTAGCCAGATATTGCAGTCCTCCTGCATGGTTGCTGATACATGACCATCAAACAGCTTAAGGGAACAAGGAGTTTACTTTCTTATGACAGTCTGGTTACAGTTCTCAGTCCAGCTTGATGGGAGCGCTCGCACCAACACCAGGGCTGAGGGAACCTGCCACACCATCACCACATAATGCTGAGAGATGGACAATCCTTACTTGCCAGACCAGTATATCTGGCCAAGTGTACACAAGGATGCCGACTCTCTCAACCAGCTCTCTATGATTTGTTCCAGGGTCTAATCCCACCCACCATAAGCTGGGCCTTCCTCATCAGCTAGACAATCTCCTTTAGGTTCGCTCTAGGCTTAACTCAACTAATTCTCTACATGTGTGCCCAGAGTTCAAACCCTCAACAGTCAAGTTGACACCTGTGCCTAACCATGACACCAGACCAGCCCTATTAGATGAACTCTAGTTTTAATATAAATGCAGTCTTAAAACAAGAAGGCTTGGAAGTGTGATTATGGATGACTCTGATATCACTGTGGGGCCTCCAGATGGGTACGCCATGCAACCATTCATGCTCCTCGTATACACATATACATGAGAAATGGGGGGGAAGCAAGATAAAAAAGTTTGGGAATACATTTTGAGAGTCAAAGAAAGGAAGAAAGAGAAAGAAAGAAAGAGAGAGAGAGAAAGAAAGAAAGAGAGAGAGAGAGAAGGAGGGAGGGAGGGAGGGAGGGAGGGAGGGAGGGAGGGAGGGAGGGAGGGAGGGAGGAAGGAAGGAAGGAAGGAAGGAAGGAAGGAAGGAAGGAAGGAAGGAAGGAAGGAAGGAAGGAAGGAAGGAAGGGAGAGAACAGGATTCTGTACTCAGAGAGGCTGGACTCCAAGATCACTGTGAAGCACACATACTATACTCCACCAAACAAAAAAATGACAGCAATAACCTTCACGGCATGTGTTTGTTTTTGTGGATTTCTTTGTCAAGTATGTACCAGCATAAAGCATATCCTATTTTTATTCAAAGAAAAGTTTGCCTACATCATACTAATTGTTGAATTACATTCTGGCATAATCTTTGAATTGATTTATTGTCTGGTTAGTGATACAAATGTGAAAACAGAAAGAATGGGAATAGAAAAGTACCAAGTAGTCCCAATCCCTCTCCCTTCTTTCATTCTTTTATTTTTATTATTTATATTTTTGGCATGCTCTGTGTGTGTGAGTATGTTGTTTGTACCAGAGGGCACTTGAGTATGTGTGCCTAAGGAGGCCCAAGGGTGACATTGGGAATCATCCTGGGTTGTTCTACCTCCTTATAGATTTGCTCTAGGGTTTCATAGGCTCTGCCTTCAAAGGCCAGAATCCCAGGCTGCCTACATTTCTGTGCTATGGTTCTTTTATTCATTTTTTCTATTTTTACAAGCATATTGAGTATTCATCCCAGCTTCCTGCTCTCCCTTCTTCCTCCCATCCCTTCTCCCTTCCTTTCCCTTCACTATTGTTTCCCACTCCTTCTTGCCCTTCCTCCTGCATGCCTCAAAGGACCTCAGGATTCACTCTGGCTTGTCTACTCCTTGGGGGTTCAGGTCTCCATAGTGTAACAAGTTACCTCTCTTCAGGCCACCCCACTGATGTGTGTGTTTCCCTTCACTCATCCAGCTTTAGACCCAAAGGTTTCCAATGTGACTTCCCATTTTATGGGTATAATGACTGCCTACAGAGCAGTTTGATGTGCCAAGGAATACTGTAGGAGCTTTTGGGGGAAAGAAATAATCACAAGCCATTTTATGCCATCAATGGCATAAAATCTGTAAGTTGCAATATAGATCACCATGGCAACAGGTGTAATAGTGGCATGAGTACCAAGGAGACCACCAACAACTTTCTGATTGGATTTAAGACTTGCTTGTCAGAATAGTATCCAAACCTGTTACTGTAAACTAGAACAAGAACCTATAAAAGGGAAAGAAATGGATCAATAGGGAAGACAGCCAATAAGCCTATAAGTAGGAAGACAATGTCCTGTATTTTTAAATGGGATCTGGGATCTGAACTCAGGTCCTTTTGCTTGCAAGGCAAAGGTTTTAACTACTGAGCCACCTCTCCAGCCAACTTTTTTTCTTTTTGAATAAATTGTTTCATCAGGCATGTTGGCACACATTGGTAGACCTCAGCTACCGGAGAAATAGAGGCAGAAGGATTGACTGAGCCTAGGAGTTAGAGAACAATGCAGACAGTTTAACAACACCCCATCTTAAGACATCAACGCAATAACACCAGCAACAAAAATAAAGCTTCATTGATAATACTTGCGTTTGTTTGATGCTTTGTCAATGACATCACATAACTCTCACTTACTGTCCTTCATTCTGTCTCTAGTCCTCACCTCTGTTTCTTCTCTGATTACCCACGGCTAGACAGTCTCCCTGATCTCTTGCAGCTGTGAGATGGATTGAGTTAAACCCTTTGAGGAAATAGGCTTGCCAGTAGATTCGGCATCAAATCCCATTGTCCAGTATACGACCTTGAAGTCCCAGAGACTATTGTATTCAAATCCAAGACTTACTCACTTTTGTGTTCTCAAGAGCCAATATTGAAGAGATTTCTTCTTGGGAAGGTGCCAAATTTAGACCTTCTATAAGACCCACCCACAACAACTTTCACGAGTATGGAGGTCTGTGTCGCATCTGAACTCTCATCACTGGAAGTTGAGGAAAGCTGAGAAGCTACCGGGATTGCCCCATTCTAGGTTTCTCTTTTTCCTCGGGACAGCTGAGCTCTGTGGGTTTCCTATAATTTGGTCTGAAATTAAAAAAAAAAAACATTGAGGGGCTTTTCCAGCTCACTAGCACTTCCTCCTGCAAGGTTTAGCTTCTCAAATTTGTAAGCATTTCATTTCAGTTACAAAATTAGTCGTGTATTGGTATGACAAACTAAAATGATGCTTTAGTCATCAATAACTCTTTATAACTTACTCAGCATCTTGCCAGGAAAACCACTTTCTAGTGAGAGAAGGAAGGAAGAGGGGTCTTCCTTCTTCTTCACCCTAACCCTTCCTCCAAAACTCTGAGGCTGTCTAACACACAGTTCACAAAAGTAATGGGCAACAGAGGAAACAAGGAAGCTTGCTTGTTCAGTTGCTAGGACCAGTGGAGGCCAGAGCAGTCTTTGAGAACTGGAGGACCTCACTTCTAAGTTCCAGTCATTTTTCCCCTTTGCACGTGAAGAAGTAATTTCATGCCACTGTGACCAAAGTCTTCTGTGATTTTGAGCACTGGGGTCATCCACTTTGGTTGATGAACCAGGACTCAGGTATGCCTCTCTTCTTCACTTTCCATCTCATCACCACCTCATCCTGAAGAATGGCAAGGTTCTCAGAACACGTCTCATCCCTGAACCCATCCCACAGCTCCTGCCCCATAAACCCGCAGCAATTCTGTCACTGTTTCCACCTCCACTGTCTCTGAAATGAGGAGTGAAGCTCTGAACAGAAAGGAGGAGGGCCAGTGTCCCCACACATGTTCCGGGGTCCTTCCCAAAACCAGTGGAAAACAATACCAGTGTGTATACTAATCTATGTTCTCCCTGACCTACTTCCTCTCTCCCTTACTCTCTTCACATTTTTTTTCTTCAAAGTAACCATATAGCTAACTAGCATCTGGATATTCAAAGGTGGACTCTGTGCTGGTCACCGTCAGTTGGCATCCTGGCCTCAACCAGAGGGAAGATCACAGGTGACAATGGTTGAAGGAAGGAAGCTGCCTCAATCTTGAAATCTTGAAACATTTTGCACCCCCACCTTGGGCAGAGTAGGCACTCCCCTCACCCCAGTACCTTCTCAGCCAAGGTACACACAAATAATTGCCCGGATTCTTATGAGTAACCAAAAGTTGGCTTTAAATCTTTATGATTCTTAACATTTTCACAGTTCCAGCCTCACAAGAAGCTACACAGAGCAGGGACCAACTCTGGAGAGAGAAGCACCAGGCTTGGGAGTCAGAAGTCCCATGTTGACCTCAACTACCCGGCTCCATCATATTCTCATGGGTTAAATGGGAATCCTGAGTCTCACAATTCTCCCCTCAGGTCGAATGCAAAGGCTGATGTCTTAGGAGGTGGTACCATTAGTTTCAGAGTCAGAAGAATGAGAATTAGGTTTAAGCTGCTGTCTAGGTCCAGTCATTGACCTTTGAATATCTGCTGGGAAATACAATTATTTAAGCCTTACCCAAAGTTGTTGATAGAGAGACAAGACAATGCCTGAGTCATAAAGCACAACATGAATGCCATGTTACTATGGCTCCCGATGTGTCTGGCGTGACTTCTAGAAGGTAGGTGCTATCTCATCTTAACTAGGGGTTCCCATCACAGCCTAGCCCAGAATCTCACTCTTTAGAGGTGCTCACTAAGTCTCTTGACCTTGCCTGCTAAGGAGAACATGTCCCTGGGCATGTATGATATAGTGTTAGAAAGTCCCAGTGGAAGGGACCCGGCTAGCTGGAGATGAACTCTTGTTGTGGGCAATGTGGACGCCAGCAATATTGAATTATGAATCAGGCTTCAAGAGTGGTACAAGGACCTCAAGACAGATCTTACATGTGGAAATCACTTACAGTGCCTAAAAACATCTGGTTGGGACTGCCTGCTTTTATAGGGCAGTAACCACAAGGTTGCTTCAGGGGTGTGTGTGTGTGTATGAATGTGTGTGTATGAGCACACACATGTATCTGTTCATGTGTGAGCATGTAGCATGTGTGTGTGTGTGTGTGTGTGCGCACATGTGTGCGTGTACACGTTGGTGCATACAGGTATGTATGTATGTTTATATGAATGTGTGCCAGCACCTGTGTGAGCATATGTGTGTGATCATGTGTTTGCAAGCACATGTAAACCTCTTTATACTAATCTTCCACCTACTCCTGTTCTTCATGCAAGTTTGCAATGCTTCAGTTCAAGCAGAGAAAAGTAAGGATAAGTGTGGGGATAGGGTCATGGAGTCTGAACTTCCCCTTACTCTGTTCTGCTTCTGTCAGACTAGGCCTCAGCCTCATGATCCATAAACTCCATTGTCTTCACTTGTTTTGCTGTAGAGCCCTACCTGCCTCTTTTGAATCTATGTGGGCCTCCTAGGCATTGGGACAGTCCCCTCTGGCCTTGGGGACACTGTGACACAAGAAAACGTCTATTCCCACAACCCAGGATTCATTTCCACATTAGTTTCACCAGCAATCTCTGCTCTCGGGAAGGTTCAGTTTCATAGATCCATGCAAGGACTTGCTGAGTACTGAAGGCCCTGTGACTAAGTCTCATATGTGTTCACAGATTAAAAGCAAAAGAGCAGGACACTGTGAACCAAAGATGAGTCTTAAAAGCTGTGACTTAAACTTGCCAGAGCTGCATGAAAGAGAAACAGAAGTCAAGCTTTACCTATCAACAAGCGATGCCATAAGAAAGCACCACCTGAAACAAAGTAGTGTGTGGTCTGGAGTCGCTGACTTGCAATTGAGGACCATATGCTCTGAACATCACAGCTTCTTGCTGCGGTTGTGCATCCCAAGAAGTTGTAAAGTGATCCTAAAGTCATAGACTACATGTTGCAGATAAATTCACAACAGAATGACTTAGGGGAATAAGGGATTTTATTCTAGCTTATAATTGATTGTGTAGTTACGACTTTCAATCCAGTTTGGCAGGAGAGCTCGAACAACACCATAGACCAAGGGGATTGGTCGCATCATATCCATGTATCCACAGGACTGCTGAGAGAGTGACAATCTATGCTTGCCAGACAACATGACTGTTCAACTACTCGAAAGAATACCAACTTCCTTAACCAATTTCCTCCATCTTATTCACCTGCCCAGGGACTAGTCTCACCTATCATGATCTGGTTCTTTCCATCAATCAGACAATCGCTTGCAGGTTTGCTTAGGGCTTAAGGAAACTACCAGTTCTTCACAACTGTATGCAGAACTCCAGCCTCAATTGTCAGGTTGACATTTGGATCTAACTCTTCCATAAGCCAGCCCTGCTTTCTACTTGCCCCATTACCACTACCACCACCATTCCCTTTGCAATGCGTGTCACAAGTCTCTGTATGTTTCCCAGCTTCCTTTCTTCTTGGAATGTGCTCCCATGGCTCCTCATCAGAATTGTCCTTGGTTTCCACTCCCTCCATAGAACTCAACACTCCTGTCTCACTCTGATAAAAACAATCATCTAGGGCTGGAGAGGTGGCTCAGGGGTTAAGCCTCTGCCTTGCAGGCAGAAGGTCCTGAGTTCGGATCCCAGATCCCACGTATAGACGCCAGACAGAAGCGGGGGCAGCCTGCGTTTCTGGTCCTGGTAGGGCGGAGCCTGTGAATTCCAGGGCAGAGTAAACAAGGAGGAGGTGGAGGCGTCCATGGTGGTTCCCGAATTCGTCCGTGGTTCTACACACACACAGACACACATGTGTGCGCGCACACACACACATATGCACATACGCACAATTAAATAAATAATAATAAAAAAAAATTAAAAAAAAACAATCATCTAGGAAGTGAAAGCAGCATGTCCTGCTGGCACAAAGTCATGATAACACAGTCACAGTTCATCACAGAGGATTACAAAAGTAATGAATAGAGTGTATGCAGCTCTCCATAGGGAAGAGACTAGAAGATGGTAATGCCACTGTGCATGCATTATTACCTTTGTACAATACGACTGTAAATTATTTACATTGTCTTCTTAATATCTGTATGCAAAATATTTTATTTATAAGAGAGAGAGAAAAGGTGGAAATGAGAGAGGAAGAGAAAGGAGAGAGAGAGAGAGAGAGAAAGAGAGAGAGAGAGAGAGAAAGAATACAGGCAGATATCAGGGGCAACTTTCAGAGGTTGGTTCTCTCCTTCTGCCATATGGGCTTCCGGAGATCAAGCTCAGACTGTCAGGTTTACAACAGACACTTCACCTGCTGAGCGACCTTGGCAGTTCCTCTTCTGAATTTATGTTCTGCAACCTTCTACAAAGATCATATAATTTAAAGCTTAAATGTGTATGTGAATATATCAGTGTGTTTTCAATACGTCCAGTTTTCCATTTCTTCTTGGATTATCATAATAAACAACAATAATAGAGATTAAGCAGGGCTGAAAATTTTGCAGTTAAATTTCTATAAAAATTTAAGTATTGGCCAAAATTGTCCTCTGGAAATAAAAGCAGATGGTGTTTTGCTTCCAATGGCATGCAAATGCATTGATAGCAGACATCAGTACAAATTAGGAGCTAAGAACACTTCATGCTCTCTCACCTTTTATTACCAATCTGAAAACAACTCAAATACTCAAAACTAGAGACTTGGATCACCAAGCCTCAAGCTATCAACACCCTCAAAGAAGAGTCCTCCAGCTGCAATACCCCTTCTCTGTATGCCATTATGTAAGACACTACTCTCGGAGCTTCGGTTTGTCCAATGCACATATGTTTTGAACTGGAACATTTCTAGTGGGCTTCTGCATTGGTGGTTTTCCATTCTTGGGGAGTGTTCCCAAGTGGGAATATTTAAAAAGACCTGGGAAGCCAACCTTCTTAGCTCCTTATTCCTTGGCTCTAGGTCCTTTCTCCAATTTTGGATTGCAATAAGAAAAGAGCTTTCTTTTCTGTCAAGTTACATTGGAGATGTGGCAGGGGCTCTTTTGGGACAGCAAAGTCTTTCAAGATGTAGGAAAAATGAAGAGTTGCGAGCTTGGGCTAAACTCCCAGGAAGAGAAGGATATTCACCAGGCCTGATAAGAACATGGTACTGCCAACTGATTCTGAATTTGGTTTGCTTGCTCCAAGGAGAGGAGATGGGGAATTGTGAGGCCAACAGTAGGTGACTTCTGCTGAAAGGACTCCATCCAGGAAGGCAGGGCTCTCTGGGGCAGGAACCTGTGTCTTGGCCTAATGCTGCAGGGCTTCAAAGAAGATTTTCCCAAGAGCCTCTTCTTAAGTCTCTAGTACACTTCCGGAACCTGAAGATCTGTTGTTAGCCTATTTCCTCATAGACAAAAGAGAGGTTGATGATATAAATCCAATTCCACTTCAAGCCTGGCCATGAACACAGACCATGAATTCATTTTACACCACCTTCTCATGTCTTGGCTTATGTGGGACATTTGCCTATGAACAATGCAGTGAGGAGCTGGAAACATGGCTTAGTTGGTAAAGTGGCTGCCATATATGTATGAGAACCTGAGTTTGGATCCCCAGCACCCAGGTACAAACTGGGTACAGTAGCACACCACTGTAACCTCAGCAATTTGGAGCAGAAACACGCATCCCTGAAGTTCATTGGCCAGTTAACCTCATCAAATCATTAGATTCTAAGATGGGGGAGGGACCTTGTCTCAAAAACTAAGGTGTAGGAGCACTTGAAAAAGACATGGCCTTCACACATGCATGAAAACACATGTGCATGACCCACATGCATATGTACATACACCCACACGATCATGCATGCGGGTGTGCACACACACAAAATGACCTGGTGAAGGCGATGTGGACTTTTCCCCATGGTGTAATTCAGAAAATATTTCAAGTTGCATGAAGCTCCTAGATGTTCTTTCCCTAGAAGAACAAGGCAGGTGGTTGATCTGGCTGCTGTTGCTGCGTTTTTTTAATTCCACACATTTTAATTTTTCCATATCTGTCTTGCACTTTATTTATTTCCTTATTATCTATGTATAAGAGGCTTTTGTAGTGTTTTTTTTCTCATAAGGTAGAACTCCTAAATTTCCTACAACTCCTACAGATAGGGAAATAGAGCAAGACCAAGTGCATAAGGAACAACAAGTAATACTTGAATTTTATAGGGAAATGGGAATGTTTTGCTAAAAGGTGACAAAGACATTAAAAACATGTGATTTCAAGTCTATGGAAAAGCATAGTATTTGTAGTATTAGATCTGTGAGAATCCACGCAAACCCCATAACCAGAGTTTGATCCCCAGAAGCAACAAAATGGAAAGAGGGAACTGAATTCTAAAAGCTCCGTACACATACCTTGACACACACTTGCCTACACGTATAAACACACATAGTCATACACATACATGCATTGCAAAAGTATACTTTTATATTCCATTGTTCATATAGAAAGCAAAGTTTTAAATGTCTTCATGCCAGTGCCTGTGGAGAAAGCCTTCCCTCCAGTCAGCCTTGGGGAACCCCACAGTATAGAGTTCTACCCAGGATGGGACGTCTGCCTGGGTTACGGACAAGAGTTAGCTCATCAAGAAGTGTGTGGCCTTGTTCATAATTATTGCTCCTACGGAATGTGCTGACGGCTTTCAAGGGAGTGTGTTTGCATGCTACAGTGGTCGTTTTGACTGTGGACCATGTGTTGTCTCTGTCCACTCCAGAAAGAACAACAGTCAAAATACAGCAGCATCTTTTTCCCATCAACTTTCCCTCCATTTCAGCTTCCTAGAAAAGGCATCTTTTCTGAGGGTTAAACAGACAGATCATCCCTTCACTCATGTGAAAGTCTTGTTCCTTGAATAGCTACCCTGGGGAAGAGAAGAGTACCTACGGGGTCAGGCCTTCTAGTTCTGAACCTGGGATTGTCCCTTTCTAGTTGTGAGAACACTGGCAAACTTTTCAGATCTCTGGTTGTCTCACTTACAAAATACGAACAGTAGCTGTGTTACCTCATCGTGTTGCTGAAAGCATGAAACAGTGCTGAGAACAATGCTGGGCAAAAACAAGCGCACAAAGCTAGGTCAGTGGGCTGACCTCCCTGGGGGAGACAGCTCTGTCCACCATGGAAGGATAACAGGTGTGCCATGTGCTGTGTAGAGCTAAGAGCAGGAAGCAATTGATTCTGAGCACCACGGGTGGCTCCTGAACAGTTGTGTTTTGATCAAGAAATCCAAACACTGGAATATAGACTTATTACCAGGCCTTAATCCACCCAATTAGGTCTAATTAATGGGTCAATAATTTATGCCAGGCTGTTGCTTCTGAGCTTGATGTTGCCTGTGAGTCAGAAGGGCAGGTAGTTGGGAAAGGGAAATGGGAATGAGTCTGAGTGGCAGAAATTGAGGCTGTCCCGAATCCCACCAGGACACACCAGAGTCTATTTCTGACTCTCGATGCCTCAGCAATGGTGTGGCATAATGATGACCATTAGTACAATCTGGTGTCCTTGTCCACGCACCTGTCCAGGATCCAGGTTGCTACAAGAGGAGAGTTCGTGGAATTGGAGGAACTGGGAGGACTCGGTGTTGTGTCACTCTTAACTGGGTAAGCAGGCAGATCAGAGACCACAGGGTGCTTGCCTCTGACCCCAGCCACCATCTACATTCATGTGCTTTAATAAACACGGCAGCTTCACTTCCGTGTTCTATAGCATTCCCGACATCTCTCATGGCCAGTGCTGAAAGGAACAGTGCAGTGGAAGGGGCTCTGCGAGATGTAGTTTCTGTCTTCGTGTGCTGACCCAGGTTAGCTCCTCCATGCTGAGAAAAGAAACAAAATGATGGACCTAGGTCTGAAAGAACAATCATTTGCTCTGAGAAAAAAATAGAAAGGAAGTTCCAGATCTTCGGGAACATCCACAGCATGAAAAAGGCTAGTGTATATCCAGGGCACTTGTAGGGGCTGTAGCATGGGCTTTATATTATTATTGTTGTTGTCATTATTATTATTAATTATTATTATTATTATTATTGCTAAGCATTGAATCAGCCCAACACAACCACAGCCTCTGTAGTTTGAAGAAATACAAGTCTATTGCTTTATGGAGTACTAATTCTTTTCAATACACCAATATGTGAGGACTCACCTTTTTCCTTCTAGGCCAATGCCTTTTCCATATCAAGGCACTGAGGTTGTAGGAATGCAAGGAGCACTGGGTCCAGAGGAAGGAGGCCTGTGCTAGTCCCAGTCTTGCTCCATGCTCTGCTTGTGACCTCAAACAACCTACTCATCCCTGACACTCATAACTTCATGCCTGAAAGGGGAACAGAGCTGAAGCAACAGCGAAATCTCCAGAGTCATTTTAAACTTTCAGAGTCTCCAGTTTTCTGGCAGTTACAGGATGACAAACTGGACACTTGTAGCTTCCATTCTGGGGAAAGTGCAACAGAAAAGCTGAGGGATTTTTGAAATGTGATTCTTTTCCATAGACCTTGGAAGCAGTTAGAAGGCAATGTTCCTCCTACCTCTCCCTTCCCCTCTGCAGCTTAGACCTGGCTTGGGTTGGTTGTTCAAGCTCTGTTTAAGGATAAGTCTTCATGTCTTCTTAGCACTGGCCTTGCTGTATGATGGAAGTCCTAGGCTGTCAATCAATAGATAAAAGAGTTTGTGAGATCTAGTCTCAGGTTGGTCCGTGGGCTTATAGAGCCACATGTGAGCAAAGGTGAGAGGACTTATACTAACTCCCCCACTGAGGGAAACTCTGAACCCCAAACTGAATCTTCATCTTCCTTCTCATTTTGACTTCTCTTCCTAGAAGAATTCCAAAAATGAATAAACAGAGGACCAGTCCCACTCTGCAGCCACGTACATCCCAAAGGAACAGCTGCCCAGTCTTTGGTCCAATGATCCTAGCAAATATTTTTTGATTGAAGTAATCCTAGATAAGGTATTCCATGCCCCCTAAATTACTGGGGGAAATTCAGATGGATGCCTTCTTTTTTGTGGTCTATTTCACAGATGTTCAAATATTACAACCAAGGTCTGCACCCCATGACACTTAAGAAAATGTTGACGAAAAAAAAAAAAAAAGAAAAAGAAAATGTTGGCGCATTTCATTTTAAGGAGAAAGACTTTTTTTCCTAAAAAAATATGGTTGAACTTGAGACATATGCATTTTAGAGCTAGGAAAGCAGACATCAAACAGGATTTATTACTTGACAGTTTTGTATACTTGGTGAATTATTTTTCCTTCTAAAAAAGGGGATGTGATAATATCAGTGTTTGTAGTTAGTTTGCTTATGGATTTACTTATCTACTTATTTGTGCTTGCTGACCTTAAGTGAAGCTATATACAAGCTACATGGCATGTGGTAAATGTTTGAGAAGTATTACTTCTGTTTCTTGTGCCTCAAAAGTAAAAAGCCTTAGGTAGCTGCAGTTTCGAGTTTTTTTGTTTTTCGACAATTAGTTACTCATTATATGAAATGTTTGCCATTGTGCACAGACAAGTGACTGCAGATACACAGAAGCTCATGGAAAGAATCACGGGGAAAAAAATCAAGCCAGATTATGGTCAGTGCTATTATTTTACACACTTTGCTCGATTTTCTGGAAGCACAACTCATGTCTGCTGGGCTGATTCACATCCTGGAAGTGTATCGCTGGCTCCATGACAGTCATGTCTGAGATCTGAAACAGCCCCGAGTCTGGATTGCAGGCTCAGAGACCACCAGACATGAAGCTCTTAAGAATCATCAGGAGAAGCCCTTTCGCAGGGGGAGGAACTGACACTCAGGTCGGCATGCAAGGCACATGCCCGAGAGCACCCATGTGGCCAGTGGCAGTACAAGGAACTGTGTTTCCTTCTTGCTCCTTCAAGCAACAGAAGCTGTTGCCTCAGAGCCTTTGCTGATTCATCCTGTAATCCTGGAAAATTCCTGAGATTTCTGGGCTCCAGTCTTTCCACAAAACCAAAGATGTGACAAGAGCTTCTGACCCCCATCTCGGGCAGATGCCTGTGGGTTAGTTAAATCCAGGTTGTCGTAAGCACTTGCCTCCGCGGAGTTGAGCACAGTCCACTTATAATTCATAAAAGAAATTCACCTGAGTGTTACCAAAGGAGGAGTTTCTTCATTGTGAAGTGGAAGGAGCCTCCTTCTGTATGGCTGGCGGAGTAGGAAATTAGCGGCTCGCTAATGTGCCGAGAAACCCAGCATAAATGATCTGCCCCCTCTCAGCCATACTGTACTCATGGGGAAACTGAGGATACGGTGTTGAGTCAGTAAGCTCTCTTTCGATCACTAATATATATCATACGTGTCCTGATGTCTTCTCTGCCACTTCGACCTAGAACTCAGCCATGAACCAAAGGCACTTTCCAATAGCAAAGATTTTTATTATCTTAGAGTCAATCAGCAAGGAAGTTACAAAAGTTAACAATGGTGAAATTGAAACAGCGAAGGAATACTGATTTATTTTAAGGCATAGCTTATCTGAGTGAAAATGCACTGAGGTCTCATAACATGACTGAGTTGGCTGATATTTGGAGAGCACTCCAGGTTTCTTGGCTCTTTTTTTTTTTTTTTTTTTTTTTTTTTTTTTTAATTATTATTATTTATTCAACTGTGTGTATGTGAGCACGCGTGTGTGTCTGTGTGTGTGTGTATGTGTGGGTAGAACCACGGACGAATTCGCGAACCACCACGGGCGCCTCCACCTCCTTCTCTCCTGGGATTCACAGGCTCCGCCCTACCAGGACCAGATGCGCAGGCCGCCCCCGCTTCCGCCTGGCGTCTATACGTGGGATCTGGGATCCGAACTCGGGACCTTCCGCCTGTAAGGCGGAAGCTTAACCCCTGAGCCACCTCTCCAGCCCGGTTTCTTGGCTCTTATTATTTTCTTAGGGTAAAAACATCTTCCTCAGTCTCTGATCTATATGGACGGACAGGGTTAAAATCCCAGAAGCCCCCATACCAGGATGAAGTGCCAACATTCAGCCATTACCTTGATTTGCCTGTTCTGGATCTGGCGTTGTAGAGATACCTGGAGCCCTGGCCAGGGAGCTGTGGAGATCTGTGTGTGCCTCAGTCTTGCTTGTTCCTCTCTGTGCTTTGGTCCTCCTGCTCTGTAAGAGAAAGCTGTAGGTCTCAGTGCTCTTCACTGTTCGTGCAAGAGCTAACGTTCTGCCATTGATTCCCTTGGGTTTCTGAGTCTCCATTCTTTCCATTCCTCAGCTCTCTCAGGCTCGACAAACAGGGGTCCTGCTGAATCCCTTTGCAACTGAAATCTCTTTGGTTGCAATATGTATTTGTGTTCCAATAATTTTTTTAAAAGCTTGCAATAGATAAAGCCAAACACAGTCCTCAAGGGCTACAGATACTGATGTACTCGGAGTAGGGGGTAAAGATAGAAGGGAAGTTGGAGGAGGTACACGAGGCTTACTCATTCGTCAACATCTCACCAGGCTGAAAGGTAAGCCCCAACTAAATGTCTGAGGGTCAAACACAGAAATGGTCAAAGTTCTTTGAGTTCAAAGTCTTGTTTGGGAAAAAAATCCACAAAATTCAGCTGCTTTTGCTGAAGCTTATCTGATTTGTTTGCCGTGGGGATGGGAAAGCCAGACTCAGGTGAATGCGAGTCTTGCTCTTGCTTCCTCAGCAGTTTAGCTTCAGCCGAACCCTGCACTGGGGGGATCTCCACACCACATGCTAGATCCGTTTCACTGAGCACACAAGGTTCTGGCTGGTGATGGGGTGGCCCAATGATCAGGGCGCAGCGAGAGCAGGAAAGTACTCCGGGCAGAAATACACCACAGAACATAGGGAACCAATGTCCAAGCCAAGCAGAAAGAAGGCAAGAAGATAGGGGAAGGGTGTGTGGAATGGCTGCCACATGGTGTGCAGCCCTGAGTAGCGGTTTCAAGACAGTGTGGAAGATCCGTGTGTGGAATGAGACCACTGGGGCTTGAATCACCTCGGTCCTAGGGCCTGTTTCCTCTCCTATTCCATTCTCTTTCAGTTTTGTTGTAATGTGCTGTTTCTTAAAAAACTTTTTTCAAATTTATTGTTTGTGTGTATGTGTGTGTGTGTGTGTGTGTGTGTGTGTGTGTGTGTGTATCAGAGGCCACTGTGTGTTCTTGTGGAGAACCAATGGTGACTTTGGGAATCATCCTCGATTGCTTCTACCTTCTTTTTGCTTCACTCTGGGATTTCCCAGGCTCTGCCCACCAGGGTTGGAAATGGATATTCTGCCTGGCATTTTTACATGGGACCTGGGATCAGACCTCAAGACCTTCTGTTTGTGAGGCAGGTTCTAATCCCCCACTCCCCAGCCATCTCTCCAGCCCAATGTGCTGTATTTTTAAGACAGGGTCTCATGTTTCCCAGACTGGTCTTCAACTTGCTATGTAGCTGAGGATAACCTTGCACTCCTGATCTTCCTACATTCTGGGATGCTGGACCGACAAGTGTGACCCCCACACACTGCTTCTTATCATCTACGAAACTGATATTTTTGTATATGGAGTGTGTGTGTGTGTGTGTGTGTGTGTGTGTGTGTGTGTGTGTGAGTGTGTGTGTGTGTGAGTGTGTGTGTACAAAGATATGCATACACATGTCTTTGGATATGTGAGGGTGAGAGTGTCATTTCTCAAAAATCTTCTTCCACTTTGTTTGAGAGATAGTGTCTTTTTCTGGGTCTTGGTTTCCACTGATTAGTGTAGATTGACTGGCCAGTGAGTTCCAGGGATTCACCTGTCTCTGTCTCCACAGGACAGACCACTATCCCACCCTCACGTGGCAAGCACTTTCTACACTGAGTTATCTCCCCATCCCTGGGAATGGATATGGTGATCAACAGTCCTTGTTTAGTGAATTTATGAAGTCGAAGGGGAGCAATCTTTATGGAAAGCTCATGTTTCTGCCCTTGGCACAAAACAGGCCTTGGATAAATATTTACCATATTTTAAATGTTTGATTTAAGTAAGATTTAATACAAACCTTGGTTCCTTCTGTGTTCTCCAAACTGGTTTACCCTGTCTCCTGTTCACAAGCCCTAATCATCACCAAAAAACAGAGAGGAATATATTATCTTTGGAAAACAATATAAGTCTGCTCCCATTTTTTTTTCACATTAAACAGCGATTTCAAAATGCTGGAAAAAGCCAGAGCTAAAGTCAGTTCTCCCACACCCTTCTATACACACACACACACACACACACACACACACACACACACACACACACACAGAGGAACTTTTAAACCTTGGAAGTCAGACAAGGGTAGAAAAAAAGGCAAGATGAGGCCCAGCCTCCCATTGCTTCACATTGTCTGTGGATCGACTCACTTCACAAACACAAGCTGCACTGTCAGAAGCGCCTTGGGCAAAGTTTGTACTTTGCTTGAATTCTCACTTTTGTTTACCAAGGTAATAAACCAGTCCTCCTCGGCTCCAGGTGTAAAGCTATTATGAAAAGGCATATTTGTCTTTCACCCCACCTCAGATGCACTAATCTTGGGACACTGGAAGAGCTGCCACAATTCATTTACAGAGAGAGAGAGAGAGAGAGAGAGAGAGAGAGAGTTGCTCTGGGTTGGGGAGACTGACCTACTGTCCAGGTCTGGCCACCTTGGGTCTCTACGTCCTTTCCTCTCCGTCCATGGCCTGCCAAACACCAGACTGTCCACTCTGCCTGACAAACAACGCAGCCTGCCAGCCGCCCTCCAGAGGTCCTCGCCATCTCTGTGTAGACAAGTTAAGTCCCCCACACTCCACTTTCTTTGCTAACTTTTCCAACCATCTCATCTCCCGCATGTTGGTTCAGTTAGTTTAGTGTGGGTGAGTCCAGGAACTGTGGAAATTGTGGCTTTAACACTGTGTCTGTAAACCTCCAGGAGCCTTTTCTCTTCCCCTCCTTTGGAGAGGCCAAGCACACCCTGATGGGTTATCTGAGGCCTAGGCTGAGTGGGAGGAAACTTTCACCCAAATCTCTGACTGAGCTAAATGGCTTGGAACCCACTCAGAATCGTCAACTGCAATCTTGGCACTGACAGGAGGAAGGAATGTATGGAAAAGGGCAGGCTTAGAACGCCAGGACCATTAGCCTGGGCAAGTGGGAGAGCTGCCGAGGGTTCACTGGGATGTTGCTGACCTCAGGAGGACCACCCAGAACCTTACAGGAAGGCCCACACCCATAGCTGAGCACCTAAGTTTCAGAAGGTCTCCGTCCTGACTACAGGCTGGGTATCTCCACCCCCACCCTCATTTATTTTCTGGGAGGGAATTCCCATTTGTTCACAAATTGGGTTCTCAGATTTCTCAAGACCTTACTAGGTGAGGGAGCTTAAGCCAGTGTCCGTTGTAGGCACTCAATACATATTTTGGAGCCATGATTTAATTCAAGTAGCACTACTTTAAAAAATTTAGTCCTTGCAAGATACTTAACCTCTGTGAGCTCAGATTATTATGGATGCAATGGGAATCATTGTAAGAATTACTCTGCAGAGCTGTTAGTAAAAGGACTGAGTGAAAAGCCCTTTGTAAGAACTCTAGCTGAGCACGGGAAGTTATACCCTGGACATGTGATTAAGAACAGTATTTTCTCAAATGGGTTTTCGGCCATGCTTTGCTAGTCATTGTTTTCCTTACACTGCCTAGAAATCAGCACAGTACATATCCACTGAACAACTATGGAAGATTATAGAGACGGTGGAAGACTCCTGGCGTATGACAACTAACAGAACACTTTCCGATCCTCAGGGTACTTAGTGGATGAGAAGCAAGGATAGGGAAAAGACATTTCATCAGTGATCACTCCTTATTAAGTGCCTGATATACGGTCATGCAATCACTGCTCATCTAGGGCCAATCTAGGGACAATTCCTGGCACTGGAATTGTCTTAGTTGGGAAGGTTATTGTGATGAGCCAATACAGGACTTGTTTCTTGATCGTATAACCATGGGTAGGTCATGAGTTGCTGGGCAATTCTCCTTCACTTAGTTGTTCACAGCCCAGCTTGCTTTCATCTTGTGCCTCCACCATTCCCTAGGGCCTCGTCTGTATCTGGTGGGAGGGGAAATTCATAGGAATGGACATTGAGGGTGGGGATTCAAAAGAGAACTTACTCATACCTAACAACAAGGATCCTAAACAAAGCCTGCTTTTTTTTCCCCACGAAGACAAAGATCGGGTCAAATAGTGACATTACAGGAATGTAGAAAGAATCAAGTCAGTATCTGTGACTCTCAGTTCCAGGTATCAGTTGAGTGCTAAACCTTTAGACACAACTATACAGAATGATTGAGTTGAAGCCAATCTCTGAACAAGCCTATAGGAGGTTTTCTCGCTGATGTGGGAGGATCCAGCCATAGTGGGAGGGACCATTCCCTGGATAGGTAGATAAGATAGAAAGAGAACTAGTTGGAAGTTTGGCGGACTGACAAACTGAAACGTATACACTGGTCCTTGCCCCCCACTCTGCACTTCCTGTGGATATGGTACATCCAGTTCCTCCAAGCTCCTGATGCTGGTACCATTCTGCTAACATGATGATCAACTGCAACCTGAAATAATGGGCTGGAATAAAAATCCCTTTGTTCCTTAAGTGGCTTATATGGGTGTTGTCAGCAACAACCCATATATGAAACCAAGACAGTGGCTAGTAGAGAAAGACAGCATCCTACCCTCAAAGAACTCCCAGTTTATCTATTCCTTGAGTCTCTCCTCCCTCCAGTTATGCTAAATAAGCCCACACACGGCCGTAATCATCTCAAGATCACCACCAGGGCGGAGAAGAGAGAGAGGCGATGTGACTAAACCACAGACAGCTGTGACCCCAGACCAGAATGAGCTCTGCACACTGAGACCTTTGCGGAGACCAACACTGAAAGCCGTGAATGGGGGAGCAGAGCCAAAGGGCAGAGAAATGGGGAGAACTGTACTGTAAAGTATCTCAGGAGCCAGGAGAAGGAATTTGAATATTAACCATAAATTATGTGTACACATTTACATATTCATTGTCACCTTCACCGAGTATCCTTTAATCTGCGCATTGCCTTTCTGGACTCTCTGGACACTGCAGACCCAGGCTCCTGGCTTCCAGCTGGGAGACCACAGGAAACAATGAAGCAGGAGAAAGGACTCCTTTCTTTCTCTTTCTGCCTCCACAAAAAGGCTTCCTCAGCTGGGCTCCATGCCTGTCACGGCTCTAGCCCCTACAGAGCAGGTCCAACACAGTGCAGCTTCTACTAGGAGACTCTGGCCTCTGGCCTTGGGTAGCATGACCTTCTCTGACATGGCACAGTGTCACTGGAGTAGCAACTTCTGCTCTTGCTAACACCCTCACTGGCATGCCTCTGTGTATGTGCGTGCGTGTGTGTGTGTGTGTGTGTGTGTGTGTGTGTGTGTGTAAGAGGGCACTTGAGTGTGCCTGTAGAGGCCCAAGAATGACATTGAGAATCACCCTGGATTGCTCTACTTCCTTATTGCTTTGCTCTGGGGTTTCCCAGGCTCAGCCTTCCAGGCCTGGAATTACAAGACACTGTCATATCCGCCCAGCATTTTTCTGTGGGATCTGGGGATGGGAACTCAGGCTCTTTGTTTGCAAGTCAAAGGTTTTAACCCCTGAGCTATCCCTCCATTCCACTTTGCATCCTTTCTGTCATCTGTGTGGACAAGAGCTGCCTTCATCCCCCTCTGCTGGGGCTTCCCCTTGCTGGAACTTAAAGGCAGACACGAAGTGTACAGTGCACACTTTGGGAAAGTCCTGTAGTACCAGCTCAGCGTGTGGCAGAGCCACAGTGAATCCATGGGCCTCCCACTTCTTCTTGACCAGGCAAGTTTATTACAATACTGTTCCTGACATCAGAAGGTCAAAACGTGTCTCACAAATCCAAAATGCAGCAAGGAGGAGAGGAAGCCTGCTCTCCTATTTGTTTGTTTCTAGTCCATATGTTCCAAGACTATTTTCATCTCCTAGTCGATCACTCCCTTGTCTCCATCTTTATAAAGTCAGCGATGTTAGCTAGAATCTCCAAGAAGGATTCTACCACTCTGATTTGATTCCACTGGTCCTTGCTCATGGACATTTGTAATTCCATCGATGCTACACAGTTAACCTGTAAATATTTCTTTTTTGAAAGTCAGTCACCGCTTGGTCTGTGGAGATGACTTAGTGGGTAAAGTTATTCCCATATATCAACTTGACAATTGAGAGTTCAAGTTCTGGGCACATTTGTGATCAGTGGTTGAGTTAGGCCCCAAGCAAGCCTGCAGGAAATTGTCTAGTTGATGGGGGAGAGGAGGAGGCTGTCCTAGCCTATGGTGGGTGGGGCTAGTCTCTGGGCTAGTGAATGAGATAGAGGGAGCTGGTTAAAGAAGTTGGCATCCTTCTGTATACTTGGCCAGTCATTCTGGTCTAGCAAGTGAGAATTGTCTCTCTCAGCAGCATTATGGATTTGGTGTGGTCAGTTCCCTTAGCTCCTGGTGTTGGTGTAGACTCTCCTGCCAGGCAGGGCAATCAACTATAACTGGACAGTTGTAAGCCAAAATAAAGCCTCTTGCTCCCTTAAGCCATTTGGTTGTGAATTTATTGCCAGCATTCAGAGTAACTGCGATACCACACAAGAAAAGGACCAGAGTTTGGATTCCCATCTCACATAAAATGCCAGTCAGGTGTGGCGGCCTATAATGCCAGCCCCAGAGAAAGCAGATCCTAGGAAGCTCCAGAGAAAGTTGGCTGCCAGACTAGCCTTAATGGAAGCTCTGGGTTTAATTAGAGACCCAGCCTCAAAAGAGCAAGTGTGCAAGAACAGTCAAGGATGATTCCTTATCGACATAAACCTCCAGAGGCAGATGCCCACACATGCACACACCTGCACATGCACATGTGCCCATCCACATAAACATCCATACCATCCATGTACATGTGCATGAAAATGAAAAAAAGAGATAAAATCAGCAACCACATGAGAAATTTCACATGCAGCTCGAACTGTCCTTTGCCATGCGGAATAACATGTTCGCAGGTCCTAAAGATTAGGGCATGGACACCTGTGGAAAAACAGTCATGACTAAGTCAGCTGGAATGGGGAAGCATTTGGAAGGTTTGCTGAAGGAGACAGTGGCACGGAACCACGTGGTACCTGTAAGATCCTGATGCCCACGAGTTGACAGCAGTACTTTAGGTCCTGCAGCTCAAGGGTTCTCTGGGGCAATGCATCCTCTCACGCTCCACGCCTGGGATGCGATGTCGGGACACAGCACGCATTCGTCTCTCACTCAGGATGGCACGTAGGTTTCTTGTTTTCCTAAGAAAAGGTTCATTGCGGAGAGGGGAGTGGGTGATGGCAAACAGTTGGCTGCAGCACGTGAGGCCCATCCGTTGCAATTCAGGGACAACTGGAGTTGATGCAGGCACTCCTTCCAAATGTAATCAAACGCCTCCTGCTGCCAGACGATGTGTTATTCAGTGGGGGGTTGGTGGGGGGTGTTGTGAATCCAAGATGCCTTCTGTAACTTTATCATATGGGTACTGGGAGGAGAGAGAGAAGAGAGCAGGGAACTTCCAAACTGTTGTGATTCCCGAGAGACTTCTGAGACTGGCTGTTGGGGAAGAGACCCACAGCACAGTGGTGGGGAGTGGGTACTTAGGTGAAAGGATGCCCTCTGAAAACACCTACAGTGCAGTTGTGGGTGGCAGAATTTTAAAGGGACGATATGAAGGCCCCACAGTACAGTGGTGGGTGTTGTTGCTCTGGAAGGAAGATGCCCACTGGCTGGACCCACAACTCAGTGGTGGGTGGCGGTACTCAGAAAGGAAGATGCCTTACTGGTGGTTGGTGGTGCTCTGGAGGGAGGAAGCCCACCGGAAGGACCCACAGAACAAAGTCTCAAAAAACATCCCTAGCGCTGCTCGCTGACTTCTGTGTATTGGGATTTAATTCTGAAGAGGGCGGAGCTGGGTAAGTACAGAATGGCTTTCTCTATTTTGAGCAGACTTTATGGAAATCTTCAACTGCCTCATGTGAACTTGAATCCCCCCCGCTCACCCTTCCCATGTGTCTTAGGGCAGAGTAAGACGAGGAAATCCTTACCAGATCTCATCTATGGAGAAGGGGGCACATGCCAGAAGTGTACATGTCGTGACCACAGCCTAGATACCTCAGCTCTGAACTACTGCTGGACTCCGGGAACCTCTCAGAGGACTCTTTAGGACGCACATCTAAGAACTTTGCCTTGACCTGGCACATCCAAATGCTGTTGGAAATGCTCTTTAAAAAGAATGCACTATAAATTTTAGTCATGTAAGTAAAATATAAGTAGCATAATGGAATCTTCTCAGCACAGATTCATTGCCTTAGAGACATGTTTCCTTCTTATAGACAGTTTTTGGTTCCTGAGAACCTTGAAAGAACAAAGGCTGTTGATTCACCCCCATGGCCCTAGTGGCAGGCCTAGGATTCTGGAAAGATGGATTTGGGATCTGGAGAAAAGCTGAAGGTAGAGAGACTGGATTTTCAGTGCTTGACTTTTGATACTCAATGAATTTTGTGCCTGTTGTATGTGCCTTCTATTGAAAAAAATTCAGAATCAACTCTGTAATAGAGGTTGGACTGCAGGACACATAAAGAATTGTCTCTTCTTCACTGTAACTTTTGGGGATTTTCTGCACCATTCTTGGTGAAGAATAATTAGTGGAACCTTTTCAGTGATTTTTTCAAGCTACACCTTGACCAAACAAGAGACTCAGGGCATCTCTAAGATGCAGCAGCCTTGTTAGCTACAAGTCTGCTCGTGTGAAAGAGGACGACTCCATCATCATGCCTTTTCCATTTTCCAGTTTCTGTTGGGATTGCTAGTAAGTCTCGAGGTCCGATGGGTGGATCTCTAGTCAGTGGCTCAGTCATATGGAAACATCTAAGTGGATTGAACTTCCTGACAGCTAATCACCTGGCTGATGTCTTCATCATCCCTATCGTCCTGTCAGCAAGAATTTTGTGGTTCAGTGCCAGGTATCATTCTTAAGCATTTGCAAGCCATGGCCCCTCAGCCTTTGGTTAAGCCCTGTCTGGGGGTGAGAGGGGTACAAAGGTACAGAAGTGATTCCGTGTGTTCCATTCTTTCCCCTGGGAATCACGGATAGAAGAGAAAGAGCACTTGTGGAGTCTGGTTGGTGACAGACGCAGTAGCAGCTTTCCAAGGAGCCATGACATATGACAGTCAGACAGAGAAACCTGGCTTCTCTCTGTGAGCTTCACGACGCTCTGCCATGCTATGTGTTCACCTTGTCCTAGACAGTGCCATTGGAGAGCAGCAAGCATAACCACAGGGTTCAGAGGAAGCTGAGTTTATCGCCACACTAGAAACAGATTCACTGAAGAGGTGGCATTCGCACCAATTCCTAGTGGCAGATGGCCTTTGGACACCAGAGAGGGAAGAAGAGTGAGTAGGGCATGCGGATGTGCTGCCTGGGGATACACTTGTCTGAACTTGACTTCACCGATTTCTACGCTGCCCTCTCTGAGGGCGTCTTGTGCATCCTGAAGATGTGCTGACTAACTCAAGGCCCAGCAGAATTCTACCACGTAGGGGTTTTTTCCTTCATTCCTGCCCATGGTTTCCCACTTTTGTGTGACAGTTGGTGAAGACTGAATGACTCTTTGCTGTGGGGCTGTTCTGTGCAGTGTGAGATGCTGCACAACATCCCCGACATCTGTGACGTCCACAGATTTAATGCCCTGGTAGGTCCCTAGCCCTTGCCTGCAGATGAAATCAACTCAGTTAAGAACCGAGCTGCACCGGGTTCATTGCTTGTCCATTACTGTGGTTTAGGTGCCTGCGACATTACCATTCCTACTCTTTACAGTGACAATGCATTTGTCCTGTGCTTTTAATCTCACAGTGTTTTTCACATGCCTGACTTTGCGTTTTGCCGATAGCATGTGTCAGTGTGAACCCAAGGAAAGATGGGAGGAAGAATGTTCATGAAGGGGAAGCACCCACCCATCATTGAGATTCAGTGAACCCTGAGACTCAGAGAAACTACACGGGACAAAAAAGGTCACACAGCCAGCCGAAGATACTGCAGCGATGACGCTGCTAGTTTTCTCATCTCCCAGGTTGCTTGACTTTTCCAGACTCCCTGAAACGCCCATCCTTACTTAGCTCATGGGAGTTGAAGAAACTCAGCCTCTGGTTCTTGTACACCTCCCACAATCCACTCTCCAAGGAATCCACCTCGGTGTGGGTTGGCAAAACCAAGAGCAACGATTCTTAGCTGAGTTGATTTCATCTGCAGGCAAGGGCTAAGGGCATACGGGGGCATCAAATCTGTGGACGTCGCCAGTAGAAAGATGTCAGAGATGTCGTGGAGCACCTCATGCAGCACAGAACAGCCGCAGAACAAAGAGTTATTCAGTCTCCACCGACTGTCACACAAGACTGGGAAACCCTGGGCAGGAATGAAGAAATAAAAAACCCTACATGGTAGCAAAGAGAAAGCTTTCCTGTGAGTGTCTCCTTTCTGACTCTAGCAAGTGTGTTTTGCAATCATTCATTTCCTTCTACCATGAAAAGGATCTGCCAGGAATGTCTGAGATAGAAAGAGAAACCAAGGCCGAGGATGAGTTGACTGCTCAATGTCACTCATGTAACACTTGATGGCGAAGGACATTTTCTATTTCATTTTAGTATTTGTGCGTATGAGGGTACAGCATGCTTACATGAGTGCACATGGATGAATATGCATATTAATGTGGAGGCCTGATGTTGACTTTGGGTGTCTCCTCAGATTAGGGTCCATTCTTATTATTAAAGAAGAATCTCTCACCTAGAACCTCAGTGCCTCCAGAGTGCTGGGTTACATGGGCACCGGGCCTGCACAGACTTTTGCATGGGTTCTGGTGAAGCAAATTCTGGGGTCTTTATCTGCTGAGCATGTCGGAGCTCTGACAGCATTTCTGCATCATGCTCACTCCCCCTCACCAGTGTTGCTTGGGTTTGTGACTCACTGGCTCAACGAAACGTTATGATCTGAATATTCTTGGTGACACAGACTTGCTGCTGGCTTATGCTAATGCAAAACGAGGACAAGTGAACCTATTCAGAATGACTTTCGAAACAGCTCATGAGTGGGTTGGTTCTTCAGACCTAGACCCATGCACCCTGGCCCACTGCTTCAGAGACCTTCCCTCTCTCTTTAAGAAAACAGAAGCTCCCAACTGGAAACAAAATTGACATCATCAAAGTCCTCGAGTGCACTTGTAGCAGGCACATTACTGAAAATAACTATGTTTCTTGGAACTGGAAGGTTTTTTATTTGACTTTTTATAGCTGCTTCTTCTTCTTCTTCTTCTTCTTCTTCTTCTTCTTCTTCTTCTTCTTCTTCTTCTTCCTCCTCCTCCTACTCCTTCTTTTCCTCCTCCTTTCTCTTCTTCCTTCTCTTTTCTCCTCCTCCTCTTACTCCTTCTCCTTCTCTTTCTTCATTCATCCAGTCAGTGAAACTTTCAAGGGATGGGAGATTTCGGTCTAGGTTTTGGTCTAAGCCTTCTTCCTATAGACAATGAGGTTGCTCAACTCCAGTGTATAAAGTTACCTGGATAACTGGATAAAGACTACTTGGGTGGTATTAATTCCTACACAATATTTATCCAACATGTCCTTCCAGCCACAGGCAGTAGAGGTAGAGTCTGGAGCAACAACAAAGTGTTTCCTTTCCTCAGCAGTTTACCAACTGGAGAAGCAAATATCAAGTAGCTCTCCTGGTTTCAGAAATCAACACTTGCTGCAGGACCTAGGACCACTAGTGTTCTCTTGCTGAAGTGCTCTGACCATTGTTCTTTATCAGATTTCTCAAGGGACAAGACCAAATGCCACTTCCTTGGAAATGCCTTTGAGCATCCTCCCCCCTCCCGTGACAAGGAGGTATTCGATAAGTGCATCTCTAAATTCTTTTCCAGACAGCCACAAGCCATCCAACATAAACTGTGGCCTCTTGTGGGGAACAGTGTAGCCTGACTGCTCAAGGCACTCTTGAGGACATGTTAACTGTAGTATCTGCTCATGTCTGGAGTAGTTCGTGTGACCTTTCTCTCTGTCCAGTTTCACCATCTTTTGTGAACACACAGCATCATGGAAGGCTGGGTATGGCTCAGTGGAAAAGTGTCATGAACAGGGGATTGATTTCATGCTCAGCATGGGGAAGGAGTAGGGGTGGGGGAATACAGATCATAAAGCCTGTGAAAAAATAGGTCTATGGCAACTGCTGTGGGCAGAGCTAGCTCAAGGGTTAAGCACTAAGTATTATGTGTAGAAAACCCCAAAATCCATGTGACATGGGCACCTCGCAAGAAGCCCATAGCATAGCAAGTGAACAAAGAAACTGACATTGACTAGTATCTCTGTAAGAGATGTAGGGCATTTATTAGGTATATAGATGATAAAGACAATATTAGATAGATAGATAGATAGATAGACAGACAGACGGACGGACGACGGACAGACGGACAAATGGATGGATAGGTGGATGGGTGGGTGGATGGATGGATGGATGGATGGATGGATGGATGGATGGACAGATGGAGACAGACAGACAGACAGACAGACCAATGAAATGGCTCAGTGAGTAAAAAGTCCCTATGTGGAAATCTGGGCTCATCTCTTGAACCCACATGGTAGAAGGACAGAACTTTCTTTAACTATCTTTCCACAATTGTCCTCTGACCTCCATAGTAAAGTGACCTCTTACCTTCATGGTAGCAGTGATATCTCTCTCTCTCTCTCTCTCTCTCTCTCTCTCAACCAATTATAAAGAAATATGGGAGAGCAGGACGAAATTATTTTTGAATGGGAGCATCCCATTGTCTAGAAACTTCTTAGGAGGGATTGGAAAGTGGCCAGGACTTTCTATGCATATCCTGCAGGTAAAGGAGGGGGAGCAGGCAGCATATTGTCCTTCCTAGAAGAGACAATGCTTAGCTTCAAAGGCAGTGGGGACAAGAGCACTTGATGAGAATCTAATATGGGTTAGCAGAGTTCATTGCAAAGATAATACCAAGCTCTGAAAGACTTCAGATGTCCAATTAAAAAGGTCTGGATTTTTTCCTGAGGGTAATCCTTTGAGGAACTACTCAAAGATGAGAAGGGCAGCTTGAATATATCAGACCTCACTATAAGTTGGTAGGTCTGTTCAAGAAGAGAAACAACTGAAGAATGAACTGTAACAGGATGTGAAGAATGAGATCTTTGACTATGATGGAAGGAGCTGTTAAGGTGGAAGTCTTTGGGAAAGGAATAACCTGGCACCCAGGGCATCCCATGCTGCATGCGTGTTCTTCTTGGTTCTCCTCTTCTCCTCTCTGGACTGTGAACCCCTTAAAGACCAAGGAATAGTGCTGGCACTCAGCAAGCTTTCAAAAGATGCTGATTGAAATGAAAAGTTGTGGACAACTGTCGACACAGCATATAATGGGGATTTGGAAGGAAGAGTGTAGGGTTTGGGGGAATTGATGAGAATACTTAGCCATAGTTCCTGTGAGAAATGATGAAGCTGAAAGATGATGAGTAGAAAGGGCATGGTGAGAGAGGAGGGACATAGAGAAGTAATGGACACTGGGAACTTATTGAAGATGAGGACTGCGCAGTGAGAGAGAAGCAGTGGGGGTCATAACCTAACAAAGGTTAGTCTTTATTTGAAAAGAGTTGATGTCATCAACCTGTTGTCCCAGAGAAAGAGGGCTCAACCACATGGGAACTGTCCATGTAGGAATTGAATAAATATCTATGGAAAGGAAGAAATGATGGATGGATGGATGGATGGATGGGTGGATGGATGGATGGATGGGTGGATGGATGGACGGGTGGATGGGTGGATGGAAGAATGGTGAGCAAATGGAGGAATGCATGAAATGGATGCAGGAAGAAGGAATGGATAGATGGATGATGAATGGATGGATGGGTTGATCGGTGACTGGATAAATAGATAAATGGGTAAATGGAGGGAGGGATGAACGAATGAATATTAACTAAACATAAACTAAACATTAACATCTTAGTCTTACTGGGGTTGAAGGAAGCTCACATATCACCAGCTCTTTCATTCCATCAATGGACAAAATAAGGGGAGTCAGTGAACTCACAACTTTTGATCCCATAGCCACCAGATGATACATTTAGAGGCATGAAACTAAATCTCTGTACTCTTAGCTAGTGTTCTTTCCAGTATGTTACATGGTTATTTTCTTCAATTCTTAAAAAGAACTTCAGAGGAAATGGTATGCATGAATATCATATACCGCTTGTAATTTATTTTTTTAACTAAAAGCTACATTGGGAATTTCATTTCCGTTTCACTGATTAAAATAGGAATTCTGAAAGTCATGCATATTGATTGAGGAGTCCTTGGCTTCAGGGCCAAATGGTTCCAATGGCTGTTACCTTCTGTAATCCCAGCTCCCCAGACATTTCTCCCTGGGCCACTCATATCCAAAGAGCCTGCCCCAGTGAATCGTGTGGCAGATGCTAACATTGTTCCAGTTTAGGACAGTGTTGAACATGGTTTATCATCTGCAACCACAAAATTGACTTTGAAATAAATGTTTACACTCATAACTTGTTACTACTTGGTGTGTATTAAGTGACAGCTGTGTGCACCTCACTATGAGGGCTGTTTGTAAGGGCGGATCGCAACAAAGATTTAGTCCCTCCTTGAAGGAATTTCCATCCTAATAGAGAAGGGGTGAGCCAGAAAAAAAAAGTCACAAATAACTTATGAGTAATGTTGGTCTTTTGACACTTGAAGCTTTCAGGAGTTAAAGAACCAGTCAGGTTTTTTTGTTTTGTTTTGTTTTGTGTTGTGTTGTTTTTTTGTGAGCCTGTGAGTGAGACTCCAGAACCTGATCTGACAGTCATCAGTCGCAGGCATCAAAAAGCTCACTTTTTCCACTTTCTTATCCTACAGATAAAGTAGTGTCAGGGACAGGGGATCGGCAGGTGCAGTGTAAGCGGTGAATACTGATGTAGCACTGTGGATGGAGGATCAGCAGGTGCAGCACCGTTATGGACGGAGAATGAGCAAGAAGCAGTGTGGATGGTGAACCAGCAGGGAACGTGTGGACGGTGAGTCACAGGTACAGAGAACACTGAGTCATAGGTGCGATGTGAGCCGTGAGTCACAGGTACAATACAGATGGTAGTCACAGGTATTGTGATGTGGACAGTAAGCCACAGGTACAATGTGAATGTTGAATGACAGGTGTGTGTATGTGCATGCCCAACATGGTCATGCATGCATGCATGCATGCATGTGCATGTGTTTTGAGACATACATACTGCATAGTCCAGACTGAAGCTCACAGTTCTTCTGCCTCAGTTCCCCCCACCCCAAAAATGTTTTGAACAGACTGCAAGAAAAGCCTTGCATTCGTTGTTCTAATTTTGAAAAAAAAACTGGGTAAAGGTAATTTTTCACCAGTTATAGTACTTTCAGAACTTTTCAAAGACAAGTGCACAAGCACTTATCTGCCCTCTAAGAACAAGGGAACCCACGCCACTTGAGGCTCAAATCCTCTGACAACCTCCTGCTGCAGGATGAGGCTGAAGATTCCTGGCAGAGAGATTTTGCCATGGCTGGACCAATCTGGAAGAGAAGCAACAGTAAATAGCTGTGAAGGTGTGTATCCAGAGGTCTCTAAAACTTTAAGCTGTTAGTGAAAATATGCCTGTGAGTGTTCTCCTGAAGGAAAGGAACAGTTATTATGAGGCCTTTGTCTTCCTGGAACGCCCCTTCCTCTGCACTCCATTCCAAGTCTCCTTCAGTAAAAATCTACTTCGTGCATATATATTCACACAAACATATTTTTGGAAATTTCAAAGGTGATTAGATCATCTTTTTCTTCAGTGTCTCAATGTGATCCTTGTCTGGCTCCCCTGGTCCACAGCCTCCATCTATTCTCCAAGCAAGCTAAGTCACACATTCACACCTCCTCTGGACTTGTTTTACCAGGATTCATCCTCTTTGTCCTCCTGATGGGTCCTCCTTAGCCCAAAGGCTGTCCTCAACTGTTGCCCTGCCTAGTGCTTGTCTGAAAAGAGTCTGCTATGTTTTTGGCTAGGCTTCCTAAACCTTTCTGCTAAGCCTGCCCAGGGAACCTGTTTGGATCCTTGTTCCCACGGGGCACTTGAATGTGTGTCTACCTTTTCCATTCTCTTCTTTCTTTTTCTTTTTTGCTATTTTTCTTTCTTTCCTTCCTTATTCCTTTCTTTTTTCATTTATCTTTCTTTCTTCCTTCCTTTCTTTTTTATTCTTTTAGTTTTATACATGAATACAGTAAATAATATTTTCACACCTTAATCTCCAATCCCATCCACCTCCTTTTCCCTTGTTCATTCTGTCAGTCTCCCTCCTGTTTTCACGTCTTTTCATATGTGTGGCCTAATGAGTGTCATCTGGGCTGCCTTTGATGGCATGCGCCTGAGAACTTGGCTGGAGCATGAATCTGTATGTACCACTGAGGAAAGCATCTTCTCTTCTCCTCCCATCAGTGTTAACCCTCAACAATCTTTCAGGGAAGTAAGGAATCCTTTAAGATCCTTCTCTGTCCATGGTGAAATGTTGATAAGTCAAATCCTGAGCAGATACCATGGAAATACACACAGTTGCAGTGAATTCATGGATGCGGCAATCATGTCGTGTCCAGAAGATACTATCTGGCCAAAGGACTGTCCCCCTTCAGACTTGTACTCTACTTTTTTCTGTAGCCTTGGCCTCTATTCCAATTCACTATGTATAGCTGGTGCTTACAAACTGGTGAAAAAATAATGAATGCGTGGCTTATAAATGCAACTTTTGTCTGCTCTGAAACCTTTTTTCATGCATTTCTAGTGGTCAAAGATCTATGTCAACATTCTGCTCCAAATGATCACAGTTCCACCACCACCCCACCCCCAAATAGGCCCCAGAATCATACCACCGATTGGTTGTACAGAGCTGTGTTAACCTCCAGGGGTCCTTGTTCAGATTCCAAAGAGTTGGAACTAACTTGATCCCCAGCTGGGCCTGGAACAGAGATAGTGGCTGGGCTAGCGAGTTGACATGGGCACAGATCGCTCCAAGGTAAAAGGCTGAGCCTGCCCTGCAGCAGCTGCCTTTAAACAGCACAATCATGTGAGAGTCCTTGGCTGGCCCGCCCTGGCACCACGCACTGGCAGCAGCACTCCGCCCAGCTAATTGATCTGTTTCTGTCCTCTGACGGCCTCAGCAGGAGTCAGCACACTTTCCTGTGCCTACAAATCTTTCTCATGCTAGGCTTACGAAAGACAGTGCACTGAGCTGAAGAAGTCAGGTGTGCTTTACGTTGTCCTCAGCCTGTCCTCATTCTTGCTCTTTCTCTCTGGGTACCTGTGCTTTTCTCATTGCAGCCAGCCTCCCTCCCTCCCTCCTCCCTCCCTCCTCCCTCCCTCCTCCCTCCCTCCTCCCTCTCTCCCTCCCTCCCTCTCTCCTCCCTCCTCCCCTTCCTCCCCCCTCCCCCCTCCCTTTTTTCTGTTTCTTCCCTCACCCTCCTTTCCTCCTTCCCTCCCTTTTTCTCCTGCCTCCCTCCCTCCCTCCTTTCTTTCTTGCCTTATTCTCCGTCTTCTCTGTCTGTTTCTCTACGCCCCGTGCCATGCATTCTTCTCTTTCCTGTCTTCAAGGACTTTCTCTCAGTCCCTATCCGGATTTCATAGCCATTGAAAAACACTCACTGTCCGTGATGCTGAACAGAACTCGGATGGCTTCGTGCGTACGCTTCTCCCTTCTCTCCTCCTTTAACATCTGAGCAAAGAGGTGGCAGTTTCTAACCCTTGTTAAAGCCATTTCAGGCGCCAGCCCTGTCAAACCTTCACCATGTTCCCCTCCCACGGCCAAGCTGACCCATGCTGCTGTACAAAGAGAACACCTAGGACCCAGGCCAAGGCCAGTGGGGGGTTGGCCCAGGGATGCCCTCATGCTGAGACTGGCAACCCAAAGTGGAGATGTTGTCTTTCTGCCCTTTCCCCCGTCTCCTGAGCCTGGGCAGGGTCACTGTGTGTACTCAGGCCACTCATGAGTGACCATGGGCAAATCCACCTTCATGAACATATAAGATGAAAGACCTGGTGCAGACACAGCTGGCAGATCTGCTAGTTCTTTTCTTCATTTTATTTTTTCCTGGTGCTGGAGGTCAAACCCAGCACCTTTTACGTGCTAGGCTGGCACTTAACCACAGAATTCTGCTCTTAACCTGGTCCACTCTTGGTCTGTGCTGCTTCCTCAAAGAGAAGAAACACAGGCTTCTATATGTATGCTATTCCCTGACGTCACAAATGGTATCTAGGTGAAGTTCTTTCCTCACAAATGATATCTAAATGAAGTTCTTTGCTCTATTGGTACATCCACCAAATATACCGCAACATTGTTTCTGGGTTGAAAACAAAACAAATATATAAAGATGCTCTCTGTTCTCAAAAAGCTGATACTTAAATAGCAGAGATGGGCTTGTACAGAGAAAAATTAAAAATTTTAAGAAAATAATAGGAGGGTGGTGCAGTGGAGACACACATTTGTACTGCCAGCACTAAGGTGGTAGAAGCAAGAGAGACTTCACGTGCAAGGCTGACCTGATTATCTAGTGAAGGTCAGGCTAGCCAAGGACACATAGTGAGGCCCTGTCTCAGGAAAGAAAAAAATGAATAATTGACACTGAATATATACTGTGGCTGACAGGAAGGAACCAAGAGAAGGATGTATTTGAGCTGAGTCCTAAGCTTGTTCACAAATGAGCAAACCACTCCTGACATTCACGTGTATGTAGAGGGATTACTATTACTAGGAAAATTAGCAGTAACTGACTTCAAGAAAGTGTGGCCGGGCTGGAGAGGTGGCTCAGGGGTTAAGCCTCCGCCTTGCAGGCGGAAGGTCCCGAGTTCGGATCCCAGATCCCACGTATAGACGCCAGGCGGAAGCGGGGGCGGCCTGCGCTTCTGGTCCTGGTAGGGCGGAGCCTGTGAATCCCGGGGCAGAAGGAGGTGGAGGCGTCCATGGTGGTTCGCGAATTCGTCCGTGGTTCTACATATACACAGACACACACACAACACACACAGACACACACGCGCACACACATACACACGCACATGCGCACAGTTGAATAATAAATAATAATAATAAAAAAATCATTAAAAAAAAAAAAAAAAAAGAAAGTGTGGCCCATGAATGGTGTTTTTACCAAAAGCAATGGTCAGTGGTTCGAATACTCTGCGCAGAACTCCACTGACATTTTTGTTCAAAGTACACTTGTTTTAATCAGCCTGCAAGTTCCAAGTCAAGTTTAGATATTGTTGCAGTTGCTCTGTATGCATGGAGAAATGACTTATGGGGAAACAAAGAATGTTATTCTGGTTTATGATTGTGTGGTTACAGTTCCCACACAATCCACCTTGGCAGAAGAGTCCACGCCAACACCAGGGATAAAGGAAACTGGCCATACTATAGCCTCAGGACCACTGAAAACAGGGCAAAACTTACTTTCCAGACAGCATGTTTGCCCAAGTATGCCAAAGAATGCCACTTTACTTAATTAGCTTCTTCCATTCTATCCATCTGTCCAGAGAGTGATCCCACCCACGGGGCTGGGTCTTCTCTTCTCATCAATTAGATAATCTCTTTGCAGGCTTGCTTAAGGATTTACTCAACTACTAATTCTTTATAAAGTTGCCCAGAGCCAAAACCTTCAATTGCCAAATTGATACCTGTGGTTATCTACCACAGATGTTCTAATGGAAGAGCGGCAAGGGAGAAAGGGGATCCAATCGCAGTTCTATCTCTGACATTCCACACTGACAAACCACTTCTCTCAGCCCACAGTTACATTCCATGATCACAGGCTTCTATTACATGTTATTCTCAGACTGACCATGCTCTGCCATGTTTCTGGCATGGGGTCTTCTATGTGCTACAGGTCAAGTTTGTGTTTCTGAGAAAGAAAATATAAAATGTATTTCCACGCATCTTATAAATAAGGAATAGAAAGACATGTATGTGAGTTCTATATCCCTCAATGATGACATCTTTCCCAGCCACTGGATGGAAAGATACAAATCAAAGACTTTTGGCAAAAGCCAAACCCAAAATCAAGCAAGCAAACAGAACCAAAAAGCTATCTGGGATCCTTGAGTGATAAAATGAACCAGTCAAACACTTAATTTTAAGAATGGGATGGAGATTCAGAAAGGAATCAGCTTACCAGGTTCACAGTGTTGGTGACAATGGGGATTCACAGCTCCCTTGAACCACCAAAGAGTGCTCTTTCATTAATAATGTACATTCCCTTGGCTCCACCTTAGTTGCTAAGGAGCTCTGTGACAGGTTCCGGCATTCTAAGGTCTGACACTGGTAGTAAAGTTCAACCCTTGATTGCTTTGTGACCTGTTGTAGAGAAGATATCAGGAGCCACTTCAAAGCATGCACTGGTGAGTTCCTGAGAACTGACTACATTAGTCTGTTCCTGTGACTGTAATAAAATTCTAGGGCTGGAGAACTGTGTCAAAAGAAAGAAGGTTATTTAGGTCATTGTTCCAGAGGCTCAGTGACATAACACTGGCATCAGGTTATCCCTGGTGAAGATTTCACCCAATAAAGAACTCACCTAAGGGGAAGAGACAGGAAGTCAGGGACTCAGGGAGAAACACCAAGATTCTATACTAACTCCCTCTAACAAGAACTCAGACTCCCAATGAGAATTACCTCAACTTCTTCCAGTGACCAAAATTCCTCCCACTCTTCAAAGGCACCAACACCTCAATCTTGTCACACTAAGGATCAAGGAATCAAAGCTTCAAACCTTAACCACACCCAAACCAAAGCTACTACCACCTTTCTTCAGTGTAGACTACTGAAAAGTCTCACCAGTAGGTACATGCCTCATTGGCCAAGGTTAATACTATCTAGGGAAGGGCATCTTGATATATGTCAAGTCCTTCTGTTAACCATGAGGAGGCCAGGGAGGAGAAGGGGGAAGGGAGGAGGAAGAGGAAATGAGATATAATGAAGAAGCATGGATGAAATGGAACCAAGATACTTGTCAAAGAACACATGCCTTTCGGTTTCACCTAGAACATCTTGTATGTGCAGAACTAGAGGACTGCCTTCTGACCCTCAAGAAAGAAAGCTAACCTTCAGCCAGCGAAGTCACATGAAGAAGACCAGGAAGGAAAAATTGACCATCATCACTGTGTACCTTTACATAAATTATGATTTTCCTGTGAGAACCCTGAACTCTCCTTGTCTTATCTATTTTAAATGTTAATCACTCCTGATTTTGTTTACGTAGGTAGAGCTAATAAGATCAATTGCTCTGTAACCATTGAACTTAAGGTATCTGTTTTTGAGCACTGGTGATTTCTTTTTGGACACATGCTCCAAATGGGTGCTAATTACATTAAAGGATCAGCGTTTCTATCTAAAGGGTGATGACGACAGAAGGACAGAATGTCAACATACAGTCTCTGAGTTTAATGTCAGAATTATCAATGCATTCCAGACCAGAACGGACTTGGCACCTTCTTGAAGGGATTTGGCTTCGCTTTTATCAGCCAGTCCCTGGACATGGCCTCATTAAAACTGCTTTCTAGTAACTCAGGGGTGTGCCCACACATTTCTCTGTCTCCAAAGTCCTTTGGAGTCATATCAGTTTCCCAGATACTAACCTTCCAGTTCCCAGTTCAAATTCTTCTCTCTCTGAGTCTTCTTTGATTGCTTTAGCTGAAGATAATATTACACTTCCTATAAAGTCCCGGGAGCACTTTGCTGATTCCTCCTTCAAAGGACTTACAAGTTTCTCCTGTTTATTGTAATTATCTATTCACATTCTACCTCCATTCAAGAATATAAGCCCTTAGTGACAGTACCTCATCTGAACTATCTTTGCCCCCACTACACCCCAAAATTCCTACTGAGGTGTAATAAGAGCTTTATACATTGAATTGGTTGAGTTTTCCCCCTAATATGCCAGGTGATTCAGAAAGATTTTAAGTATCATTCAATATTCACAAAGAAAAGGACTTAATACAGATACATCTTTTTCTATTGTCCTTCCTTTTATTGTATTCTACAGACAGTACATGTTTGCAACTCAAAGATTTGTGAGTTGGCAATACAGCTTAGTAGATAAAATGCCTGTCTAGTGTGCATGAGACCTTGGGTTCAATCCCCAGTACCATGAAAGAAAGCAAACAAAAACAACAGTATAAACCCCAGGTCTATCAGAGCTGTTTGTCCACAGCATGTTCCCATCTCATGTCTTTGTTTTACTTTCTTGTAATCCTGTCAATATTTTACAGATTTTAATATTATTGCTATTTTTATTTTTATTATTATTATCATCATGTTATGATGCTCTGTAGTCAGTGATCTTTCACATTGCATTTGTAAATATTTGAAGCATCATAAAAGACATTGAAGTTGAAAATTAAGCTGTTTCTGCCCAATCATCATATCGTGAATGCAAATTTAAGGGACATTAAAAGAGCCACTAGGTGAATACAGGAATGATGATCGACAGTCTTACTGCTGACGTGGAGAAAGTTTTAGTGATTTGGGTAAAATGTCAAACAGGTTATAACCTTCCTGTGAGCCAAATCAAGGCCATGGTTCCCTTCAATTCTGTGAAATTGAGAGAGGGGAAGAAGCTGTGAGTGAGAAGCTAACCAGGCTGGTTCACGTGGCCCAAAGTGAGGAGCTGTCCATGAAGGAAGGACCACAAGGTGAAGCAGCCCATGCTGATCAGATCTATCCAAGGCAACAGGCGAAGACTTCTGCACTGGACAACAAATTTCCAATGGAAATGAAGCAGGCTTACAGAAGAAGGACAGGTCTAGGTCTTTCATAGGTGTGGAAGAGAAGGCTGTGCTTTGCTTTAAAAGTTGAAAAGACAGGTCAGCTAACTCATTGCAGATACATGCAGCTGTGCCTTGGAGCCGGAGCCAATGTTCATTTGCCATTAAGGAAACCCAAGCACCCTTAAGAATTGTGCTGTCTACCCCTGTTCTCTTTAAATGGAATGACAGTATCTGAGTGACAACCCAACTTCTTGCAACATGGTTTACTAAATAGTTTAAACTCATTAGTGAGACTATTAGTCAGAAAAAAAGAAAATATTAGCCCTCATTGCCTATGTACCTGATTATATACATGCTCTGATGAAGTTTCACAATAACATAGATTCTTTTTTCTACCACTGCATCCATTTTGTCATAAGAGGAGTAATTATGAATTTTGAGCCTTATTATTTAAGTAATATATTTCATCAAACTACAACTACTATGCATAGTGATTCATCTGATGGATGTAAGTAGAATAAATTGAAGCCTTTCTCAGAGAGGATTCCCTAGTCTAGATGTCATCAGAAACATTTTGATTCATGGGAGGAGGTTGGAATGTATGTATTCGTAGACATTTGAAAGAAGTTGATCTAATACACGTGAATGACTTTGAAAGGTTCATAATTTCAATGGAAAGTGCAGGAAAAGTTAAAGAATTTGCTGGACAAGTGAAAGGACCATAGTTCAAATCTCCTGGTTTTCCCATCAAATGCTCAGTGAGAATGGTGGCCTACCAGTAATTCCAACCCCAGGAAGGCAGAGATGGGGAGTCCCCAAAGCAAGCTGGCTAGCCGGACTAATGCTGTCAGCAGACTACAGGTTTTATTAGCGGCCCCGTCTCAAAGGGAATAAAACTGAAGAGCAGTCAAGGATTCCTGATCTTGACTTATGATCTCCATGCATGTGGCCACACTTATGCCAACACATATGTGTTCCACACATACACACACAGCCATATATGCATGCATACACATGAAAACAGAAAAAGGACATTAACAACTTCAGCAGAGGAAGAAACTGCAAATGTGGAAATGGAGAGAGGAAGAAAATGAGAAATTGAGGCTGAAGGGCTGGCTGAACGGCTACTATGCCATGATAAACTTGAAATGATGAAATGTTTCTCAAGGAGCAGAGAAAGAGGCTTCCTGAAGTGCAGTCTACTCCTGTGGAAGATGCTGTGCACACTGCTGAATAACGACACAGGATCCGGACAGTGAATAAATGTAGGAGAAAAAAAATTGTCAGAGGTTGAGAAAAATGGCTAACCAGAGGAAGTTCTACCAGAGTGAAACATTAGCAAGCAACTTCTTATGCTGCAGGGAAATCCCTCATGAAAACAAGGGTTAACTGATGCCACGCACTCAGTGTTGACTGATTTCAAGAATAGTCCTGGCCACCCCAACTTGAGCAGTCATTGACACTGAGGCAAGAGCATTCACCAGCAAAGACAGTATTACTCCCTGAAGGCTCAGATGACCATTAGCAGTTATAGTAATAAAATATTTTTAAGTGAAGGCATAAAATTTAATATACATGCTATTGTGTCCTTAACACTAAAGACTAAAATACAGCATCAATATAACATATATAATGTGGGAAAACAAGCCAAAGAGTCAGTCCATATAAGAGCTAAGGAGCTATGCACAGCCCTTACACAGCCTACACAGCCGGTAGGCCCCTTGCACAGCATGCATGACGTACTGAGTTTGATTCCCAGCATCACCTAAACAGGGTGTGGTGTCACATAACTTCAATCCCAGCACTCAGTGGTGACCTTAGCCTCATAGTGAGTTTGAAGCTACAGTGGGCTACATGAGACTCTATTAAAAACAAAAATTGTGTGCCTCTATTCAGATACTTGTTTTAGTGTGGTGATCTAGAACCTAACATATCTCTAAAACAGTATCTCTAAAACAGGCTTGCACATGTACACAAAAAATAACAATAAAAGTCTGTTCTAAATAGATGATATTGCAAAACTAGGCTATCACTTCTGAACAAAAGAAAAGCAAACACTGTATTATAAGGATGACTGGGTCAGAGTCAAAGGGATGTAAAATTCAACTACTCCCACCAAAAACCCCCAAATCTATTCTATGATATTTGCTTAATGAAATGTTCTGATGAACACACAGGAAAATCATGCCACATATTCTGACTACAGAGTGAACATAGAGTACATTAAGATTGTAGAATTAAGCACAAAGGAGGAAGAATAAGTAAATCAAACCCCAGTTGATTTATCTATCCAACAAACTTTTATTGATTGCCTCAATATTGAATAGTATGTTTGTACTATGAATACAAAAGTAAATAATAATATCTTTTTAGCTACTTATCGCTAAAAACTATGACCAATAGTCCAAATCTGGCTCATGTTCTGCTTTGTAAATAAAGTCATGCCACTTCTTTTATGCAGTGCCTATGGCTGATTTCCTCTCCTAATGTGGAATGGAGTGGTTCTCACAGAGACCCTGTCTTGCGGTGTTGAAACATTTGTTGTCAGCCATCAGTATCTATGGAAAAACACTGCTGATCTTGACTTAACCCTTACTTAAAAATCACTAAAATATTCTGGAGTAGAATATGGAGTGACAACAGAGCTATACAGAGACATGTATTCTTGGAAAGCTAAGGAAGACATCTTTGAGTAGGACCAAAGGCACAGAAACCAAGTGTGTTTCTGTTTGATGCTGTGTTCCAGATGGCCATTTGGCATTTGTACAGTTCATCCCTAAGGTGGGAATGAATGGGTGATAGCTCAGGAGATGAATGAATAGATGGGCATAGCGAACGATATGACCAAATGTCATTGAGACCAGCAGCTGGTCCAGCTGGAGAAAGTGTGCATGTTTAGGGGCACATTTGGAGAGGAAGAGAAATAGGGTGGAAGCTAAGCAGAAGTGGATCCAGCAGAGCCGTCTGAAATTCATCCCAGAGTCAGTACTTTATAGAGAGCCACTGACCAGTTTTAAGTTTAAGACAAGTTCAGCATGGGCTTTACAATGACTCTTTGGCCTATTTTGTGAATAACAAGTTTGAAGGACAACAATCCTGGAGTACAGAGCTTGACTTTGAGTGATGCACAAATCCAAAGGCCCAGAGATAGTGACATTAGGAATAGTGACATCTGTGGCAGTTAGCTACAGATTCCAACTTCACAATTGTAGGCTTTGGACACATCTATGAAGAATTAGCAGTTAATTCAAATCTTGAATGAAGATATGTAGATATCAAATGGTTATGATTATGGTTATGATTTTTTAATTGACATGGGACGACCTACCCAATGGAGGTGGGACCACTCCCTGGGCGAGTGATGAGATGGAAAAAGATGGTTGCATACTTTGGCATGTAGGCATACTTACAAAAAGTATCTCCCCCTCTTAGTCCTGTATGTGGTTATGGTATGGAACAGTTCTTTCACCTCCAGATGTTGGCATGAGCTGTCCTACTTTGTGAAACCATAACCAAGAATCACAATCTGGAAGAAACCCTATATGCCTCCAGTTGTCCTTATCATGTATTTATATCAACAACAGAGGAGGACTAGATGAATTAGAAGGATGGAGTGTTTGAGTGCTGGGAGCTGTGGAGTCAGAGCAAGGACAGTTAAAACATGACGATGCGATTTCAATCTCAAAAATAGGGTGGGCAGTAAGGCCCTTCAGAGAGATGAGGATAAAAGAATAAGAAGGGAGGGGAAATATTGGCTCAATTTGGAGCATGAAGAATTCAAGGCATGTAGACAGGAGATAGAGAGCTTCTTTACTCGACCACTGACCCACTGCTGGGCTGTTTGTGTGCCAGCCAATGCCTGGGCACATGCCAATGCAGGCATCCTGGATGAGCACCAGTGGATCATGCAAGCAGAGGGATATGGAAGGGGGAAGGAGACCCGCTGGGAAGGAAAACCTGATGGTGGGATGAGAGGGAGTGAGTGCTCAGCATGAAAGCAGTCAGACAAATTCGTGGTGTGTGTATATGAAAGTCTCAAAGAATATATAAAAAATGAATGCATGGCATGGATAATTCAAGAGATGTTTCAGTATGTGAATTTGAAACTCAGAAAAGTATTGCAGTATAATAGCATAAAACTTAGCCTGGTGACATAGTTCAGTGAATAAGGTGACTGGTTACAAACCTGGAGACCCAAGTTCAATCCCCAGAAGCTCAAATGGTACATGTATGTCCTCTCTCTCTCTCTCTCTCTCTCTCTCTCTCTCCCCCTCCTTTCTCACTATGAGCAATTTGATTATGCTGCACATTAGCGAAGGGAGATACCATTTTCATTTGAATAAGTTGAGAAACGCCGGCTTCTGGAGCAGACATCTTCACAAGTTCAGTCTCATCAGCAGAAGACATTTACCGACCCAGTCTGTTCTTTTTTCTACTTAGTTTCCAAGAAGCTTAGAAACAAAGTCAGTTCCCTCTGGTTGACTGGCAGCATTCACTGCCACTTCCTTCACAGGCTTTCTGTTCTGTTTTACATCTCATATCTTATTTGCAAGTAATTATCATGAGCAGTTTGCAAGGACAGAGAGTCACAGGGTCTCTGTCCTCCACTCAGTCACGTGAGGGAGAGCAGAGAGCAAATGCCATGACAACAGCTGCCTCTACTGTCTGGCAGGGACTGCAGCTGAGCCTGACTGTCCGGCGCTCTAGAATATGGTCCCAACCCTTGTCTCCTGATGGAGACACAATAAATAAGAAAAATATCATGCAGTTGTTTCAGGTATTTTTACTGTGGAGCTCTGTCAGCATCTGAACCCAAGTCCCACTTTACAGAGTCACTATACGAAATGGCAGCTGGACTGCCACATGATCACCAAGCAAAACTCCTGTTCCTTAGCAAACAAGGTGATCAGCCATTAGACATGACCTTGGCTGCAGGAAACACAGGTCAGAACAAATGTGACAGGCGCACACATGTCTAACACTTCCTGAATGCTCTGATACAGAAAAATGGCCAATTATACATATTGCTCAGGGAACAGTCATTATTCTGAATGGGGACATATTTAAGCTCAACCTTTGAAAGGAAGTAAAATTTTGCGTAACAAAAAGACTATGGATGTAGTTCAGAGGGAGGGTTCTGGTATGACAAATTCGAGACCCTGAGTTCAATCCCAGAACTACTTGGAGGAAAGAAAGAGAAGAGAAAGAGAAAAAGAGAGAAATAGAGAAAGAAGGGGAAAGATAAAGAAAGAGAGAAAGGAAAGTAAGAAGGAAGGAAGGAGAGAGAGAAAAAAGAAAGAAAGAAAGAAAGAAAGAAAGAAGGAAGGAAGGAAGGAAGGAAGGAAGGAAGGAAGGAAGGAAGGAAGGAAGGAAGAAGGAAGGAAGGAGAGAGAGAAAAAAGAGAGAGAAAGAAAAAGGAAGGAAGGAAAGAGGGAAGGAAGGAAGAAGAAAGGAAATAGAAAAGGGAGAGATAAGGAGGACAGAAAGAAAGTGAGAGAAAGAAAGGAGAAACAAGGAGAGCAAGAGAAAGAGAAAAGTAAGAAAAATAGAATGAAAGGAAGAAAAGAAGAGGAGAGGATAAGAAAGAGAAGAGGAAAAGAAAGGAGCGGAAGGCAAGGGAGGGGAAAAGGAGAGAAGAGGAGAGAAGGGAAAAGGAGGGAAGGGAAGAGAACAGAAGAGAAGGGAAGGGAAGAAAGGAAGGGAAGAGAAGAGAAGGGAAAGAAGTAGCAAGAAAGAAGTAGTATCAGACAGAAGGAATCCTATTTTCCGTTCAGAGCTTAGATTCCAATCATTCTGGAAATAGAGTCCTTTGGAGAGTTTCTAGGTTGCTTCCTTTCTATAATAGGACAGATTAATATTGAAAAAGTATGACAAGAATGTTTCAAGTATTTAAGAGAACCAAGTGTTTTCCAAGTCTCTGATCCCCCCCCCATGTACAAAGAGGCCCTTGATTTGCTCATTTTGTAGCATTTTGTGGATTAATTAGAGCATTCCTCTGAGTGCTTTCCTAAGCAGTACTTTGCGGGTTCATTTGGAATTACCAAAAGTGCAAAAAGATGCTAAAACTGCATTTCTTTAACAAAAAGTCCATGATGCCAGCTTCTGTCTAATGCAAGCAGGTCTCTCTCCCAATTAGTCTTCCTTAAAGGAAGACGTGATGTCTTACTTTTTGTTTTCAAAATTTTTCATAGTGTCCAGGAAAGCAGCGAGCACAGAGCATTCTCAGGGCAGCTTGGAGTGGGAATAAAAGAATTCTTTTAATTAAAAAAAGTTTTTGATTGACATAGTGATTAACATACCTCATGTATACAAGGTAGAGGTGCCATCTCAGCACACATCTCTAGCATGCAACGATTAGAGTATTTGGGGCAGTGAGCATCTAAGACATCTCTCATTCAAAAATCCCTCTCTAGCAGTCATTTTGAAATACACAATTAATTGCTGACAAACCATCATTACCTTACAGCATTGCTGAACATAAGAAGTTATTTTCCCCTAACCAACTGAAATACACATTGAAGACCACGGAGGAGGATATTAGAACCGTGTACATGAGAAAGAGTCTACTTGCGGACCACAAGAACTGGTCTATCGCTCCCTCCTGGGGCCATTTCCATCAGCTTAGAGTTCAGTTAATGAGAGTTTTCTACCTGAGTAATATAAAAAGTGACAGTAAAGGGACAATGTAAGCATGTGGGCAAATTAGCCATCACCTGTGTGTGGAGACTCCTCCTCAGACTATAAGGTCACCCTGTATCTTATTTTATGGGTATCTTTATCAGATGGCCTGGCCCAGACACCTGGAGGTGTCAGGCAGAAACCCAGAGACAAGGCTGCCTGATTCTCTGTGAGAGATTGAAATCTACACTTAGCAGGATGAATTTAAGCGAGCTGCGTAGCCTCTCCAGACCACAGTCCTCTTTGGCCAATCCTGCCTGACCACCTGGTGGTGTAAAAATAAGCAGTGTCTGAGTTTCTCAAAGTGTTGAAGATCCCAGGTAAATTGTTCAGTAAGTGACTAAGAGCCATTATCCAGAGCTTTAAATTGGTTCCTGGAAAGATTAGCAGTTATGCTTCATAGACAGTCTCACCTGAGTCCTCCCATCTCTGAGTGAATGAAGAAATCTAATTTTATGACATCTGATTTTAGAAGCTATTCTTGGAGAATAGGTAATTTTCACTAATCTAACTACATGTCTACTGAGCATCTGCTATGGGTAAGATGTTAAACCTCAGATTTGGAGTGGGGAGAGATCGCCCTGAATGTTCCCTGAGTCATCTAATTCTGAAGGTACTCATCATAAAACACTCCTAGTGCATGCACACACACACACACACACACACACACACACACACACACTCAAACAAGCAAGGACCCTGGAATGAGGTAAATTTATGTGGCCTTTGTCAGTCACTTCAGGTTTCTAGACTTTTATTTCTTCTTTGGCAATGTTTAGCAATCACTTAGCAACTGAGAATCAAGCAAGGCTGATGTTTTGCTTAACCGTTTTGCAATGGGCTCCTCCCTCTTTGTCTTCTTGCCTTCTCTGTTTTCCTTTGCCTCCTTTACTCATTTCCCCTTGGCTACTATCCCTGAGCTTCCTTCACTGATAGCTGATCCACTTTGATCACTGGAATGATAGTACAGTTGAAAATCTTATGATCCAACACATTTCCTTATTGCCTCACGTGATAGCTCAGAGTCTCTGGTAGCTCCAATTGTTGCCTGATTTAGACATGTTTTTCCAGTTTGTTGCAATATAAAGGAGGTAGGATGGAGTCCAGATAAACAGTTCCCTTTACTTCCTACAGATATGCATACACTTTAGAAGAAAGAGTAGTTTCTAAAGTATTTCAAATCAATTTTATCATCTATGAACCAAAATAGACATACCTATGACTTCACCTTCCAGTCAGACCTTTGTTCCCTGGAATCTGTTAAAGAGCATTAAGACTGGGGCGGGGGGGGGGGGGAGGTCGGGGATTTACACATTGGATTCCTTGATGCCAGTTGATTCATTTGGTAAAAATAGACGCAGAAAGATGGTTCAGGGGTAAATACTCTGCCTCAAAAACAGAAGGACTTGAGTTCAGATCCTGGATCCCACACAAAAATGCTAGGCAGAAATGGCAGGGGCATGTGCTTCCACTCTGGAAGGCATAGCCTGGGAAATCCCAGAAAGAAGCAAAAAGGAGATAGAAGTGATCCAGGATTCCTTACAAGCACATACACAGTACCTTCTCTCTCTCTCTCTCTCTCTCTCTCTCTCTCTCTCTCTCTCTCTCACACACACACACACACACACACACACACACAAACAGATAAAAAAAATCTTTCAAAAAAAAAAAGAATGAAGGATCTGATATTATACAAGTGAATTAACAACTGAAATGTTGCACTTTGGTCTTTGGATTCCCATTCCATTGTTTCCCATACTCTACAGATCTGCTTCCAGATCCAAAGAGCTGAACAGTCACCACCTCATGTTGCTTCCATGTACCTCCTTGCTCTTTACTGGATTTGCCCTTTTAGAATTCTCCCTCCCTCAACATGCATACCTTCTTTCTGAGTCACAATTTCTAGCAGCCACACACTACGGCTTCAGGACCATCAAAGCGAAGGCAGATTAGGGTGTGTCTGGGGACTCCTGTCCCCATAGTAAGTAGTATCGTCAAAAAAATTGTTGAATTATCATTGTTTTATCTTACAAACTAGTCACTGAAACTCAGGGAGGTGTGCTACTTAGCCCAGATCTCATAGCTGCAAAGCCAAGGGCTTTAGATCAGATCTACCTAGTGCTGCAGTGGGCTGTTTCCTGCTTCCCCTTCCTCAGCTCTGACCTTGGGAAAGGAAACCAGTGGCTGAAGTTGGCTGAAGTTCATCCTGACTCTTCTGTGGGGAGGTAGCCCTGTGATTTTGGGCTACAAGTGTAACCATATACTAAGTGGTAAGAACTAGGTCAAGTCATTCTACTCCCCCTCAGATTGGAGAAGCGATAATGCCTCTCTGACAGAGTTGTTGTGAAAATTACGGATTAGGAGAAAGAAGATTCAAGCACACACCAGGTAGTTTGTAAAGCACTGTATAACTATGAGTTTTGAGTAAGTAATACAAGCTTTTATCAAGTCGAAAATTAATTCTACATGCCTTATTTTATTTTATTGTAAGTCTTTTCTAAAACTTTGACTAAATGGATGTCTGTGTATAATAACAAGTGAATAACTTTTTCACATTTTTTAATTTTTACATCTGACTTATTAACAAAAGACAGCTGACTCATAGTGCCATTATACCATTCCTTTTGTCTAGAAAAAAACAAACTCTTTTGCCATCTTAACGAACATTTATGTACATATGCCAAGAATTAGAATACCATCCTTCCTCTTATTATCTCATTTAATAGATGCCATAGTCATCTTCATTTTACAGATGAGGAAACTAAAGCCCAAAGTGGATGAGTACTTTGACTACATAACATTCAAGTGAAAAACATCAATTTTAGAAGCATATATGATGTATTTAATATTGTTTCTATCACCTCTATCACAAAACATAGGCCAGCTAATGAATTTGTGAATTTATGAAATTGCGTGTGTGTGTTTAAAAAAATGAAGAGGAGGCAGGATATTCATGAAAAATTTAATATAAAGAAAACCACTGTAATGGATGACAGAAAGTAGCTCCGTCCTTCATAAAAAGAGACACTTGCATGATTACTAACTGAAATCATTTGTGAAAATTACCAATCACTTCTGTGCACAAAGACAAATGGATAAACTTTAGACAATGTAGATCACATAGTCTCAGAATTTTCCTCTTACATCTTGCAATCATTGGATAAATGTGCTTAAGTTATTTCATGTAAGTAAGTTGCCTAGTGAACGTGCTCAAAAATATTGCTTCTAATCCAAACTACCCTTTTCCTATCTATATCTGCTGAGGAAAGGTAAAATGGAAACTTCAAAATGAAGACTTAGGAGAATCTGATAGGATTTGGAGCTAAAGAAGGTAAGTTACTCGAAGTGGTTCAGATATTAGTACATAGGATACTTTCATTTTCAGTGGAACTATAGACACTTCACACACACACACACACACACACACACACACACACACACACACACACACACAAATCCAATGTCCTAAAAGCTAAATATAAGAAACTGGGCCTTTGATTCCCCAAGGTTCAGAATAAGAGCCCAACTCTTCCATGGAGGACAGCAAGACTAGAGAGATGAATTTCCATTTTAAATAACTCCAGAGTCTGGTCAATAACAATTTCTCTTGATGCCCTTTAAGAAACCTGGGATGCTGCCAGAAGAAAGTTACCCCGCAGCCTAAGCCAAGAGAAAAGGGAGATATCTACAGCTGATTTCATTTCACATAGCCCTTCACTGTTACAAATTGCAGCAAAGGAAAGTGGCCAGCAATGGCGAATGCAGTCCCAGGCTGGAGGGGCCTGCTGTCAAAATGTCTCCATTGGGTTGTCTATGCTATGTGGGCCCGATGTCTCTCTAGCATGCTTGCATTGCCTCCACATCCCCACTCCAGAAAAGACTCTTGAAGTCAGAAACAATGAAATTTACACGCTAGCACATCCAAGTAAGGCTGTGCTTGTTTCTTCTTTAGTAAAGTGAATTTCACTTCTACCAGGTGACCCTCTTCATCGGGACACTCAGTCACTGAAAGCACCATAGTGGCTGCAGGCGCACATTAGGGAACATGAACAAATTGCTTAAAATCTGAGAATACAAACATCCACACCCATCTACGGCTGCAAGCAAAATGATAAATGATGAACATAGATCCACAAACCGCCCCTGTCCCAGGTAGAACAGAGCACCAAGGTCCTGCTGGTTCTCAAAGAACTCACCAAGGTTCATGCACGTGTTTTCTCTGAGGCATCTCAGTCTATCTCCCATATGCCTTCTCTGCTCCTTCATATTAATTGTCCAGCAATGAATCTGTTAATTACAGCTGTTTCCATTTTCTGCAATGTCTTTCCTCTGCATGTCTACATGTCTTGGCCTGCTCATACACGGTCTTCCCAAGAAAGGAAGGTATCTCTGAGTCACCCTGCCATCATATCCAACTCCCTCTGAGCCCCACTGAAATTTTGATTTGTATCTCATGTTTTATATCTATATTTTATTCTCCTTTTTCTATTTCTGTGTGTATGGTGTGTGTGTGTGTACGTGTGTGTTTGTGTGTTTCATGTGTGTTAGTGGGTATACTAACTGTATACCTGTATGAGAGTGTGTGTGCATATAGGAGGCCTAAGGGTAATATCAGGAATCATCCTCTGTCACTCTTCCACCTTACTGTTTTGAGGCTGACTCTCTAAATTCAGAGCTCACCCACAGAGCTAGTTTGGCTAGCCAGTTTGCTCCAGGGATTTCTAATCTCTACTTTCCGTGGCTGGAATTGCAGGTGGCATTTTGCATGGGATCTGGGAAATCAGAATTCGGATCTTTTTACTTGTACAGTAAGCAACCACTGAGCTATCTTCCCAGTCAGATGAAGGCTTATCTTTTCATGAATTTATTAATTCTTCAGTGAGAACAGGATTAGATCTGATTTCTTCTCATTCATTTGCCAAGAGAAAGGATAAGGATAACAGCTAGAACTGAGTGAGCACTTAACAGTGTAATCTCTTCTAAATCTCAGCGCTAACCACCAGTGTTGATACATCATTTAGCCAATGAGGAAACAGGGGCTCAAAGGGGTTAAGGAAATTGCCTGAATGTATAGCCATTAAGTGGTAAAGTCAAGTTGGAAGCCAGGGCTTTTCATCTTAAATCCTGAACTCTAAACACTCATACCTCTGTAGGCTGTGCATCTTTAGGTGTAGATAGTGCTCAGGAAATGTATGTAAATCAAACACATGAGCAAATAGATGGATGAAGAAAGTATAGGCCTTAGTATGAGTTTCCCAACCATGCGCAGAGCATTATATCCCTTTTCAGGGAGCAGTTGCTTGATGGATATTTGCTGAGCTAATGATGGAAGGAGTAAGTTGGGATGGATGTCTGTGAGTCCAGCTAACATCCACTCATTCTTTCAGCATTCTCCAACAGGAAGTTTTTGCCTGGACAAGGAATGTGGGAATGAAGAGCAAGTCTGGCATTTGTCCTGTTCTTTGGGGGCTTGAGAATTCAGAGGTGTTTCACAAGTCTAGGAAGGAGGAGATGTTGGCAGCACTCAGGGTAGGCCCAGCAGAGCGCTCAGGGGTGGTCGGTAAGGTACACCTCATCCTGAACATGGAGAAGTTTGTCCTTAAAGAGAAACTGGGCTGAAGATCACGAAGAATGACTAGATGACTCAGCCATCAAAATAGGAAGCTCTCGCTGGTGAAAGAAGATGAGGCACCAAGAAGACAGAAACCTCGAAGATCCCCTGGAGGGCCTCCCACTTGGTGCCCTTCTGTGGCCAGGAGGCCCTGTTAGCTGGCCAGGACTCCACAGAGGCAAGGTGAGGCGGTGTCAGGAGACCCTGGACCTTACACCCAGTCCGCTTGCCTCTGAACCAAAGCTCCCATGGTGAGCAGCTGTGTGAATGTGGGCACAAAGCGGAACCGATCAGTTCCACTTTCACTGAATCGCTGTGGAGAACAGGGAGTTTGCCACTACCTACAAAGGGTACAGAAGAGAGACTGGCTGCTCGTAGACACTCACTAAGGTGAGCCACTCCCATGCTGACTGCGGACTCTGTAGATTTAAACTGAAGTATCTTGGGGAAATTTTACGAGGAGGAAAAAGGTTTACATTTTGCTCACATCTGAAATAAGGACACAAGTCATTCATCTTGTATCTTGCAGCAACTTTATTAACAAGACAACAGCTTGCTCACTGACCTACAGACAAGCTTTTCTGAAGTGTCATTTATGACTTCCTTCTACAAGCCAAGTTCCCAGTAGACCACCATTATGTTTGCCTCTGTAGACCTCACCTCAGACTTAAAAACAGCAGTGAAATCATTCTGGTAATGTCGAATAGTCACATCACCTTTACTTTACCAGAACTCTGTATTAGTCAGAACCCATAATCTGTGCCTTTTTTGACTTGTGACATGTACAAGTTCTGTTCTGACCTTGAAGGTAGGTATTTTCCATTATTGCAAAGGCAAGTTTAACCCATACTTAAAACAGTGACACACATATATATTACAGAAATAAATCATTCAAAAATTACTTTTTAGTGAGAGAGACAGAGAAAGGAAGAGAGAGAGAGAAAAAAAACAATGAAACATGACAGAGAAGGCATATGCATGCCACAGGGTGTGTGTTAGCCAGTGGACACTGTTCAGAAATCTCTTGTCTCCAAATGGGATCCGGGGATTGAACTCAGGTCACACTTTTACACACAGGCATCTCTACTGGGTAAACCAGCTCACAAGCCCCAGAAAATGTAATTCTTATGCAACGGCTTCATAACCAAATGCGGGACCCAGCTTTAAGGAGTGTAAATCCAGTAGATAATGTAAACACACTTTGCCATCGATGATTTTTAAAATTATAAATGGAGAATAAATGTTTTCAGAAATTGTTTCCATTTTTATCCATTCATGTAGCTATGTTTATATACCGCACAGTACTCTTGCTTAGGTCTTAATTGGTCATATTCTTGCACAAGATGCATTACATGCAAAGAACATACTCATGACCACAGGGGATGCTTCCCCAATTGACCAAGGAGATAATAAGCTAATAAACAATGACATTTTTAATAATATCTCAAACTCATTCCATGCCAGTAATAGCCGAATCATGTGTGTGTGCGCTCAGGGCTTGCTGGTCAGTGAAATAGAGAGCAAGTTTGAGAAAATCTAGAGGAAGCACTGGAGGCCAGGACGAATGAGCCAAATCTCAGCTCTGTCACATGTGTCAGTAAGCCTCAGCTTACTCATCTAAACGAGAAAAAACACCAAACCTACGGAGTCATTGACTGAGAGCTAATCACTTGTGAGGAGTACTTGGAACATAGCCCATGCAGTTTTTCATGATAATTTGATATGCTTGCATGGTGATATAATCAGTGTTCAGGGTATTTGATTTGTTTAGTATTATATTTTAAAGGACATATTAACCATTTATGCTCCATAAAGTTGCTACCTGGAAAGACAAGAATAACTGGCTCTTTTCTCTATTCCAGAAAGCTTTCTATAGTTTCTGCTCTTAGGCACATTTGCAAGTTTGCAATCCCCTCCATCACCCCCCCCACACACACACACATACACTCAACACTAATGCTGATAATGAAGCACTTGGGAGATGTACTTAACTCTGAATTCATGTCCAAGGGCTGTGTGAACTTGCATCAACTGCTTTACCTTCCTGGCCTCAGTTTACTTCTTTTAAGGTGAGAAAAACAGATAAAATTTTCTTTTGGGAGCCCCCTAGTTCTAAAACTATATGAGGAAATATTTCCATGGCTTTCAGACTTCACAGTTTCAGGATCAGAGAGAGGAAACAAACCCATACAAGTGACTTCAGGCACTGGGAGTGTTAACTATCCATCTTATGTCCTAGAAGGTGTGATGCTTGCCTGATAGTCACATAATCTTTTAACAGCTAAGATCACAGCAAATCAGATCTAGCTGACTCTCTAAAACCAGTGTAGGCTTTATACACACCTTCAATATCAGCACCTAATTTTATCATTAGTAAATTTTTTTAAGTCCTGATAGTCAATGTGTGCTCTGTTCAGCATATAGGTTTTTGACTTCTGACTACAAACATATAAAATGTTAGAAGATGGAGTAGAGTCTGTCTTCATAGATTCTATTTGTCTCTACTGAAATTTCTGCCAACCCCAAATATGACTGATAAGCATATCTCACTGTGATATATCTCTTCCTATAATTAAACCAGTACATAAGTCCACATTTTAAAACCTTCCAACTTCAAAGCATGACCGACCATGAAAAAAGCATCCTTGGGAGGTAGACCATTCTTAGCAGAATCTTCTCCAGAGTTACCTAAGAAGAAGCTGAAGAGATACTTTTTTTGGGGGGGGGAGGTGCATTAGAAATGCATATGTGGAAAAATTAATATCTCATTTCCCTTGGAACCTAACAGTTGTTAAGATTCTCTGGTTCCATTTAGTCTTACCAGGTTATCTCTGGAAACAGAGGTGACAGGGTCTATATATTTAGATTTGTAAAAATGAATTGTCCCACTTGTTGGGGAAGAAGGAGACACCAACTGGATGTATAGGCTTATTGGATCTTAGTACTGGTGCCGCCATTATCCCAAGGTTCTCAGCTATGCAATCATATATGCAAAGGAGAAAAAAAAGGTCAATAAAGGTAACTGACATGTCCCAACTTGGGCTTGGCAGCCAGAAGGGAGTAAGATCACCTTCCTGGTATTTGCCGTGGTACTGGCAATTAGTTACTTGCCTGCTGGCCTCTCCTCAGATCTGAGAATCCCCACATCCTGCTTGGTTTGTCCCTGCTGGGTGCCTAGAGCTCAGTGGATTGTCCTCTAGCTTAATCCACTCCCTCTTTTGGTCCCCTGCCAGGTCCAACTCAGAAGTTAAAAGGTTGCACTTCCTTAAATGCAGCATTTCCTAGCAGAACCTGCATCAATCAACTGATTGATAAACTTATTCCAGCACTGCTCACCACTGAGCACCAGCTGACCATCTCTGGCTTTGTCTGACTTGAGGCTGGTCTTTTCCTCCCTAGCTGAGACGCAGCCTCTTGACAGGAAGTCCACACGCGTCCATGGAACTGGAAGGCAGCAGGGAGCGCATCGGGTCAAGTCGCCATAGCTGTGCAGAAGGCAGTGCTGTGCATCTCTCCAGATCTGGTAAGGTGTGGAGTCTTAGTTTAAGCTCACGGGTGCGGAAAATGACTCAGGAGTTAAAGAATGGGTTGGAGACTGAAGAAGTTTCCTGCCCTAACCCTCACGATTTTAGTTCCCCCCTCACTTTCCAGATCCCCATCACTTACCTTGGGTACGCGTTGATTTGCTGGCCCAATGGAGGCTTAGTCTAGTCCAACAGCTGATCGGCTCAGCAGCTGAATGTGTGTGGATCAAGAAGGGTTCGGAAACATTACAGGACTGGCTTTGGCTTCAGACAGAACCCAAGTCTGGGCAGAGAAGCCCATCCCTGAAGGGACTCGTACCTGAAAGGCCAGGCCCGTGCTTGTTACAGAGCAGGGTATTAGGGCCCGGCTTGCTCCTGTGCTCTCTCAGGAACCACAAATGGGTGGTGGCATCCCAAACTCATCAAGAGGGCTCATGTACTTGCCCCTGCCTGCTCCCGTCTGGGGTTGCCATGACCTTCTCTGTTGGAAGCAAGCTGCTTGGCTCTAAATGAAAGTACATTTCATCAACTAGCATCCCTCCAAGAAGCACAAACTCTCTCTCTCTCTCTCTCTCTCTCTCTCGCTCTCGCTCTCGCTCTCGCTCTTCTCTACCCCCCCCCCCCGCTTCCTCAGTTCTTTCTTCTGCTTACACTATGGTACATGTTCAAGCAGGGGACTTAGATGCGTGATGTGGTCACCAGAGAAACCCAAACACAAGGCCTTCGGATCTGGGGGTGGAAAAAAGGAAGCGAAAGTGCCCAGTGGTTGAGAGTGACATCAAAGACCAGCCTCGCTCTATGCTGTGCAGTGGCTGGGGTATCTGACTCCCAGAAGAGAATTAAATAGGTAGCTTTTCAGGAAAAGAATGTCTTCCCCACCCTGCTTCATTTTACACGCCATGCAGACATGTGAGCATTGTGTACATAGAAAACAGCTTTGGTTTCGGAGAAGCCTAGTGTCATTGAGAGTGAATATTAGAATTAGAATCAATTAAAAATTAATGTTCAATTGTTTCTTTTATTCGTTGTGTTGACCTCCAGATAATATGATGATATTTGAAAGGATGGGTATGACTATGGCCCTAGTTTTTCATGGAAGACACCAGAATTAAAAATGAAAGAGAGAGAGAGAAGAAAGGAAAATAAAGAAAGGAAGAGAAGGAAGGAAGAAAGGAAGGAAAGAAAGATGGAAGGAAAATGCCTTGCCTAGTTTCCCATAATAGATAGATTAAAAACATCAAAGATAGTACCCATTTCTCATTTGGAGCATTATTATTTGTATTTATTTCTTCCATGCACTAATCTTTTAAGAGTAGATCTTCAGATTTAAGCTTGAGTGTAAGAGAAAAGATTATTTTTCAAAGATTGCTTTGAAAATTCCTCGGCCCACAATTGCTTGCCTAAGGTCCTTAGTAACATTCTGTATTCCCCAAAGCAGGCTTTTTGGTATTTCTTGGTCTATTGCTTGCCTTAGCCAGATGGCCACATATGCATGCAATGAATGATGAGGAGGTTTTCTGGAAGGAATGTCCAGTTGTGCTTTTTCCATTGAGATTTAGGAATGACTTTGGTAAGCAAGTTCATCTCTGTTGTGACAGGAGATAGTGCACGTGTCAAGCCCACCACCTGTTGCCTGGCACCTACACTAATTGATCACCACCTGCTGGGCGGATGGTACTCAGCATGCTGTCACGGGCCCGATGGAGACAGCTGCATTTAGTATGCTTGCCCATGGGAGAACTTTCCCACTTCCTAGTATATTGCCAAAGTTACAGGGCCATCCCTTCTCTCTTCTCCTCATAAGATTATTGTCTTCATTGCAAAATCACCAATGTATTGTGGGGGCTCACTCAGCTAGAAGTGTGGTACCCAGGTTCTTTCCAAGCCCTGTATGGTTTTAGATACATGACTGGCCATCTTGGACATCAGTGTCCGCATTTATCCAGTAATGGTTGGACACTTCTGGGCCCAATATCATCTGATTTCATTTATCTTGTCTCTTCTCATCTGTAATATTCTAATAGTAGTTCTCCAATGCATTATCTTGGATTTTTTTTAAAGCAAAGCAATATTTGATCCATTGTGTTGATCTTACTTTACCAAGTCAGAAATTATGTTGACCTTACTTTACCAAGTAAGAGATAAGTAAAGAACACATGTTAATAATTAGTTTGTGCTTTGAACATTTATTTAATGTGAAAAATTAGAAAACAAGTAAATGAAACAAAGTTTCTCATCTCATCATTCAAACATTTTGATTGTGGATATTTAGCAAGTTTAATTCCAGAGCTTTTTGTATGCCTATATAATGAATTCATGTCTTATATAATATACACATGTTTTTTGATACTTTTCCATTGGAATCTCAAAGGCCATATTTGAGGAATTATCACTATATGCCTATGACCTTATATCAGTTGTGTAAGGTCTAATTCCTACAATGAATTCCCAATTCCATGTCATTTATTGTGGTTCTGCTTTCTCTGACCAATACAGAGCATTACTGAAACTCCCATGGCCTGTCTGCTCTGTGTTTTTGTTATTAGACTATCCTGAACACAGTCCAGTATTGAGTTTTGAAGCACAAGACCATATATTCCATTAAGGCTCAGGGGTTTCAAACAAGGTCATCCATGCCCTAGGAGAGTTGACATTTACTGAACATCTACTATACATGGGAGACACCATATTGAGTGGTTTATAGGTATGATATTACTTCATCTGAGCTCCCTGGGGGTAAGTGTATCATTCTTATTTACAGATGAGGAAACTGGGGTTTAGGGAAGTGACTTAAGCCAACTCATTAGCTAATGAGTGGCAAAATTATGATTCAAGCACAGGCAGTTTGGTTACAAAGTCCACACTATGGACTCAAAGTTAAGCCACTCACTAACACACCAAGCTGAAGGCCTTAGCCTACTGGTGGGCTGGCAGGGCCTTGAGGTACTTGACTGTGGACATGTGGGAACTTGAGAGTTGATTCCAATGAGAAAGTCAGTAGCCTGCTAGACTATCTTCAAGATCTGCTAGAGATCATGAAGTCGAACAGGCCTGAGATCCCACCATGCTGGTTCTGAGACTCTGGGCATCACTCTCCTGTCTATGCACCAAAACCTCATCTGCAAAAGTAGGGATCATCTGTGCGCCTCACTGAGGAGGACAGAGTTGACAACTGAGGATAACATGTGAAAGTACCTGGCAGGCTTCTCAGGGTACAATAAAGGCTAATAGCCAATTGATCTGAATCTGGTCTTTGGTATGGGATGGAACCCAGTTGGGGTTTTGAACAAGACTCTTGGGTTCTTCTAGGCCCGAGCACTCATGTTTTTAGGAGGTAACCAAACTAGGGGATCTCCACAAACCCAACTGAGAGTCTAGGTCCTTCATTTGGTCTTTAAAAGAGGAGTCATGCAGATGAGTCTTTCCTTCCCATGTCTCTCTGAAAGACCCCTGAAGACCTCACAGAGAGTATGTAGTCTCTTTTAGCCTCCACCTCCTGGGGTCTGGGGACATCATCCAAGTCTTGAAACTCACTGAGGTGTTCTGGGGATGAGGACATTTACGGATCTTTCTCAGAGGGAGGAATGAGGCTATGGTTTGGACTCCCAGGAACTTGTCGTTCTTCTTAATCCTTCTGAGAAGGTGGTGTGGACTAGGGAGATGGCTCAGGGCTCAAAGCTTTTGCCTTGCAAGCATAAAGACCTGGGCTGAGATCCTACTTAAAAATGCTGGATCAGGCTGTAGTTCCTGCCCTGGAGGACAGAACTTGAGAAACCCTAGAGCAAAGTAATAAGGAGATATAACAATCCAGGATGATTCCAGATGTCATCCTTGGGTCTCCAGAGGCACATGTACTTAAGAACACTCTTGTACATTTATGTGCATACACATAAAAGAAAAAAAAGAGAAGGCAAAGGGTTATGACTTTACAGGTTTTTCAACAGCAAAGAAACAATTTCTTGCTCAGTTGGGAAACTCCTGAAGAGGAAGCAAGTTTCATTGGGATCCAAAAGGAGGACAAAGGCTTCTCCCATCTGGCTGGACTCTTCAGTCCCCACTGGTGTCTCTAAAATCTACAAAGGGAAGGTCAGCCATTCGTCCTCTTCTTGCTCTGTGCTCACTTCCTAGAGGTTCTATCCCCAATTTTTATTTGAAACTTGGACTTCTTTCTAGAACCTTTGACTTTTCCCATTAAATATATATATATATATATATATATATATATATATATATATATATATATATATACCCTATCCCTCCTCCTTGTGTTTTTTAATATTGTTACTATCAAAGATATCATACATATTTACCACTGAGAATATTTTTATTTCTTCCTGCTAGAAAAAACTTCACAAGAGAAGAGACCGGAGGAAGAAAATGGGGGTTCTGATAGACTTTGCCGTCTTTCAAATCTGCTCCACCCGTAGCCTTTGCTATTTTAGTATGTAACAAATCCTTGTGTTACTACTACCATCACTCAGGTCCCAGAGCTTGGAGCTGTGGTTAACTCCTGCTTAACCACCACTTACAGCCAGTCTACCGAAAATTCTATTTAGCTCTGCCTTGAAATGTGTACACAATATGAACATCCCTTACCATCTCCTGGTTCCACCTCAATCTCTTTACAGGATTATTAAGCTAGTGTCTTCAAGATATAATAATAATAGCTTTTCTCCATGACCTCTAAGCAAAGCTGGCATGGGGACCCGCCATGAAAATGACACTTGGTGGAAGCCACAATGAATTTCCATCTCTCACGTACTTCCCTCTTCTTTGCCCAACACACTAGCACCCTTGCAAGTCCCCCTTGCTCCCCAGCCTGGTGTTCTTATTCTAGATGTCTTTTCTGCATAACTTCTCAGTCTTCAGTCAAATGTTGTCTGCTCATTGAACCCTTTCCTAGCTAGCCTATCTCCGAGTGTATGTTGTCTTGTATCCACCCTATCCTTCTTCCTTGCTCCTTTTCAGTATTATTGCTATCAAGGTTATCACTATATTAGTAGTGAAGGAACAGGAAGAGCAGAGGACTCTGGATTTGTGCTACAGGCCGTACCACAGGCAAGACCCGAACAATCAGAGACCCAGGGAGAAGGGGCATGGACACGGGCAGGGCTATACTTGCCAACCCTATCTCCACCAGTGTTTATCTTCCTGATGTTATTTCTCACAGAATATCATTGTCTGTCACGAAGCATGTTAAAAAAAAAAAGTTCATGGCTGTTTGTATAATAGAAAACTCACAGGTAGAATTCAGAGTCATGCACTTGAATCTAGAATCCCGACCGTGGCCAAGCCTCTGACCTCCATGACCCCCAGCTTGCTCATCCATGGAGAAAGGATAACAGCAATGGCTTGGAATGCTCACAAGGCTGTTGTGAAGATTAAATGTGGGTACGCATGGGAGAGCGCTCCACTTTGTGAGCTGGATGATTGTAAGTGTTCCCTAGAGTGCATGTGTGGATAGATGCAATATTACTCAGACTCCTACGCAGATTCTCTACCTCAGCAGAGAGACAAGGGGCTGAGAAGAACCTGCATTGATGACTGAAAGATCTTTTTGTCTGGCTTTAAGATATGAGATTTACTCAGGAACAGAGACTGAAAAATGTACCTTCCTGGAGATATGGTGATATTCAAATGCAGTGATATTTATTTCCTGGGAACAAGGTCTTAGGGATTAATTTTCCTTCTGTCCTTCCATATGTCTTAGGGTAGATATTAGTATCCCCTTCTTTGAAACCAGAAGACTGGAGATCAGAGAGGTTAAGTAACTTACCCATGGTCACACAGGTATTCAGTGTCTGTCTCAACAGCTGGTGCCCTTTCAGATAACCTCAGTGCCACATATCAGCAGTGGCCCTGGTGTCTCGGTGGCTGAATTTGGGCAAGTGACAAATGTACAAGCTTAAAGTGGGGCCTCCAAGCAGACAACAGACTAAGTGAAGAGCTATAACTCTGATGGTAGAAAGGAAAGCCAGTGTGTACTCAGGCCTGTGGCTTCAACCCCACCCCGGGCCACTGTCTTGCGCTGTGAGCATTTTCTAGGCATGATGTGTGATGACAACTTGGAAGAAACTGGGTATTTGACTTAAATTATCAACAAGAGTATAAGAAAACATGTAGCTGGAACAATGTCCACTGGTCTTTTAAGGCATCGGATACCTTTTTTTCAAATCAGTGAAATAAGATTAAGATCATTAGGATGACTGGTAAGCCTGTCTAGATTTTAACTCTCTGTGAGAATTTTTCAGCCACTCGGCAGCTACTTTTATGTGATAGGACTTGATAAATGTTCTCTGAAGGCTGGAGAGATGGCTCAGAAGTTAAAGTCTTTGCCTTGAAAGCAAAAGGACCTGAGTTCACATCCCACATCTCACATAAAAATGCTGGAGAAGGGGAATATGGAAGTGGCCTATAACTTCACCCCTGGAAGGTAGAGCCTGGAAAACCCCAGAGCAAAGCAAGAAAGTGAATGAGCAATTCAGGTTGATTCCTCATATTACTCTTAGATCTCTATAGGCACACATTCTCAAGTGCCCTCTTGTACACGCACAAAGATACACACATTCATGAAAAGGAAAAACAAGTTATCTGAGTATATTCATGCTTCTCTGTGTGTAAATATAGCATGGATGGCAGTCCTGTACATTGAGTAGTTATGCTAACTCATCTGGATGGATGATAGATATACAGATGGATAGATGAACTATATGCAGATATTAGAGAAATCCACCCCCAAATAGCCTATAACAATTTACAGGATGCTGGCAGAGAACTTATTCTAAAAATTAATGCACCTGCTGGGTGCTGGTGGCAGGAAATTTCAGATAGAGCATATCAGCTTAAGTTGGCCTTGGAAGACAAAAGAAATAATTGTATGCCAAAATTTTCCTAGTTAAGGAACACTTGCATTTAGAGGCAAAGAAGAACAGTTTCCATGACAGAGATTAAGGAAGACTGGGCTATCAGGTGCATTGAGCCATTTCTGATTACAAATTAGGCTGCATAGAGAAAGGTTATATTGTGATAGACAGACTTTAAAAAAAATCAAAGCATCCCCTTCCTTCCGAGGCCACCAATATTTTCAATAGGTGCTATGGAAAGCTTAAGACACAGGTCTCATCTAAGAGCTAGAAGCTCACAGGCCAGCTAAGCTAGCCTGGCGTACACAACAGTGAAAAGGTAGAATGAAGGCAAGGACAAACACCCAAGTTTGTCCACTGACCTCCACATACACGCCATGGCATATGTGTGCCATGCTCAAACACATGAACACTCATGCATATGAACATACACACACACCCACCACCACCACCACTATCACCACCACCACCACACATAGAAAGAAACAAACAAAACGTCAACTTAACTACAAGATAAATGAAGTCCTTTCTGAATTCCTGGCATAAGTTAATTTTGGCTTGGTTTTCCACAGAAAGGCAAGTAATAAAAACATAATGTTTAATGTGAGAAGATAGAAAGATAAAAGAACAGGTCTTTGCAAGGAAGTAGAAAACTTGGAGAGAGTTCAGGTGTAACTCAGTGGTAGAGTGCTGGCCTAATACACACAAAGCCTTGGGTTCAGGCCCCAGCACTGAACAAAAAAGGAGGAGGAAAGAACTCCAAAAGAAAGGAAGCTGGGAGAGATGGTCTAGAGACCAGGATGTAGATTTGTGATTTAGTAGACAGCTCTACCCTCTTTTGAAGTCTCTCTCCTTTCAACTGCTCATTAGTCTCCAACCTCGAAGATATTTGCATTTGAAATCTCAGATGTAGAAGATGTACAAGATGTAGATCTGTTCCTCCTGGGTCTCCTGTGGAAGTAAGTTGTCTGTACTGTAAAGCCTCAGCGAGTGGTCCAAGCTCATTCCTTTCTCAGTTTTTCTTCTCCCTCCCTTGCCTCCTTGGCCTCTAATTTCCTAAGCACCCTTGAGCAAGGCATACTCCCTTCTCCCTTCTCCTCATCTACCATCCTCAAAAGTTGGCACATGTGAACTTGCAGGTTCTGTAAATGAATCTGTCTAGTTGTATTTTTTTCCTATTGAAAGTCTGGGATAATGGGTAGCTTATGGAAGTCCACTCTCTACACATTTTTGTTGGCTAGCTACTTAACTGTGCTTCTTTACACTAAATTCTCAATTCCAGACCTGCATGGTAGCAGCCACTTTTCCCTTTTACAAAGGAGCAAACCGAGGTGAGAAGCATGAAAGAAACAAAGCTTTGCCTCTGGTTTGTTATCAAGCATGTGGGGAAAACTTTGGTTTCACGGTGCTCAGGAATGAAGTTTTTCACTGGGAAGGACCCATGTCCTTAAAAATAACCAATCACAAGTCAACTTCTCAAGGTTTTGCTCCTTACATTCTCTCCTATTGTACTAAAAGCTTTAGTTATCTTATCTTTCTTTCTTGTCTTTCTTAAATGTTGTCATTCTGGGCTGAGATCACAGGTCTCCTAAGAGCAATGATAAGATCTGGAAGACAACAACCAAACACACAGCCTTCTGCACTGGATTCCAGGACTGAACATGCACCAACACATCAAGGGTGCTTGGGAATTCAGCTCTTGCTGCCCGAGGCTGTGGGGCTGGCTGTGAATTTTCACCCAACTCTTGACTGTCTTTCAGAATTTGACACACTTGTCCCTGGAATCATGATAGCCAGTCCGTTTCTCTACATGTTGATTTTATAGAATCCCTAGAGGGCCTAGGACTGTGCCCTACCCAATGGGAGTCACTGACCTGGACCTGGGGTTGTCACTTGCACAGTCCAGGCTGTGTCATTCATGTCAGCAGTGCACTGAACCTCAAGAGTAACACAGCCGGCCTTGTTTCTAGCCATTTCTGGGCAGTCACAAAGCCCAGTTTCAACTAATTCTAATCATGAAATTAAATTTTTGAGCACCGAAGCCAGGTTTCATATTTAAATGTTGACTTTCACCACCCGGGAAAGGTGGGCCAAATGCAGGAATGACTGGAAGATTCTGGCAAAGACAGTACTTGGTATTTTCCATCTTCAGAAAGGCAGCCTGTGCTAGCTCACAGGTAACAGTCCATTTCCAGAGCTCTCAGGGAACTGAGAGTGAACAAAATCAGAAAGTGAAAACTAACATGTTTCAGAGGGAATCTCTGCCTTCTCAGAAGGCTGTCAGGAGGCAGAATGGAACCACTTCCCCATGAGAAGCACCAAATCCACTGCTCAGGGTTACTCTAGGGTCGAAATTAGAATACTTAATCCCTGCATGTCCCCCTCGTTAACCTTCTTGTTGAAATCCTGCCCTTCATCCACAAGAGGTAGGACCATATGACTGAAAGCAAAGGCTTTAGATTTCTGGGGTTCAGATCCCAGCTCTGTTATTAGCTTCCTTATTCTGGGTAAGGTACTTAACCATTCCTGGCTTCAGTTTCAACTCTGTAAAATGGGGACAATATTATAACCTGTTCTTTAAGAATGTTATAATGATTTACATAATCATACATACTGAGTGCTATGTAAAAAGTCAGGTCATTATGTCAAAGTTATGCTTGCTGTTTTGCTGTCTGACATTTCAAGGATGTGTTTGTTATTCTATATTATTTCATTGTTATGTTCAAACCCTACACCTCTGAGAAACTTCTTCATATCTCTTAGATTAAAGCAGTCACATACTTATTTTGGTTGGATTTCTGACAGACATGATCATTGCTTTAATGTTTCTTGATATGTTCTTCCTGCACAGCCTTAGAGTGTTGAGAAAAAGGGGCTTCCTCTTTTGTGTGTCCACACATGGTCAAACTGCACACTTAAACATTTACTGAATTCAATGGAGGGTATGCAATTGAATACACATGAATATGATTACAAATGTTGAATAATAACTCATAGCACAAGTAGCTATATTTTAAATATTGGCCAAGATTATAAGCATTTGTTCTATCATCCAGAGTATATGCACAGTAAATGTGCTTCTATGATAAGTGGAAAGACCACTTGAGATGCATAAAGTCCGATGAATGCCCCAGTTCTCTGGACATTCCATTTAAATAGGTATAAATGATATAACATATCTAGACTAAAAGACCAAGAAGAAAAAAAATAGGTCTTGATTTTCAGGTGCCCACATTCCAAAGGAAAGACAGGTCAGCTTCAACATAACATAAGAGGATATGAGTACTAATCCGAGTAACAGAAGCTATAGTTAATGTGCTATTAATGACTCAGTCATCACTCTAAGATTTTAAACCTCCTCTATATCAAATTACCCAGCTATTTCCATTTGGGATGATTGCACTTATTGTTTCAAGGTTATAAATCAGGGAGAGATACATCCATTCTTGTGATCGCCACTGAATTTTCTATATCATTTGGGTACCTACTGTAGACTATATATAGTAAAAGTTGGGTCTGACATGTTGATATACACCTGTAATCCCAATGCTCAAGAATAGAGAAGGAGGATCAGGAGTTCAAGGCCACTGTAGGCTAAAAGTTAAGTTTGGAGTCAGTTCACAGAAAGATTTTTATTTTTATAATTTCAATCTTATGTGTATCTCTGTGTACGTACATCCATGCATGTGTTTGTGGGGGGGTACAAGTGCACCTGTGAGTATATATGTGTGTGGTGCACATACATGTGCATATTCACATATATGTACTTGTGCATGTGTGTACCTGTGGAGGTCTGAGGGTGAAGCCGGAAACTTCCCTTCGCTCTTCTTTCTATCTTATCCTTTGAGGCAGAGTCTCTCAGTCAAACCCAGACTACTGATAAGACTAGTGTTGCTGGCTGCTTGCTCTGGGAATCCCCTGTTTGCAGTTGCTGAGGCTGGAACTGTACATGGAACACCACCCTCTCCAGCATGGATGTGGTTTCTAGAGATTCGAACTACAGTCCTTCTGCTTTCCCAGAAAGCGCTTTCATGCTGAGTCATCTCCCTCGCTCCATCACCCTTATTGTTTGAGACAGGCGCTTCACTGAACCTGGAAGCCATCACTTTGGCTAGGTTTGGCTGGCCCCTGAGCTCTGGGAATCCAACTGTCATATCAACTTTGCTACCACTCCCAGCACTAAGTGGCAGACATGGGCCTCCCAGCTTTTAGTGGTTGCTAGGAATCTAATCATAAGTCCCAATGCTTGGGTGCAGGTATTTGACTGATGGAGTCATCTCTCTAGAGCCCTGAGTCGGGCTTTTCAGTAACTTTTTTTTTGTAGACTCTAATGAATGTCCAACATCCATGGTCTCATCTGCTTCCTTTTTCAGCCTTGTTCAGTTAATAGGCTAAAGACCCTTTTCTCAATACCTATGCTGTGATATTCTATAACTCCTGTGAAGATGCTCTTGTTCCCAATTTCTGCTTATCCACCTCAGTATTCCTAGGATCTACTCTGTTTCTATTGCAGAGAGAGAAAGCAGGGATTTAGCGATCCTCTTCTAAGAATGCATTTAGACTAGGATGCTTGCTATTAGGTTATTGGTAGACAACTTTCCTCACTCCTTATTCAGACAACTCCCCCATCTCTTCATTTGCTAGAAAATTGCATGAGTGGTTACCTTTTGAACCCTAGAATACCAGACCTGATAAATTCAGATTTTGCTGTACCATTTCCTAAGACTGAAGTTAGCTTAAAACAACTGATTTCTTTTTCCTATTAGGGCACAGAGAGGGGTGGGGAGGAGGTAAGGTGAAAGAGGAGGAAGAAAGGGGAAGAAGATACCAAAAAGGAGGATCTAATACTGGATTTCAGTTCCCACTACTGGAAAAGGGTTCATTTCCAATTCTGCATTTCAAGAACAAAAAGACTTTCTGATGATCTTTTTTATTTTCTTTGGATCAGTATGAATCTTTAGCAGCGATTCGTGTCTTCCAGTATTTAAAGATTTGAACTATTTGGGGAAGTGAAACAATCACGTTTAAGGATGGTTAAAAAGCCAAGACAGGGTGCTTCAAGTGTAGCATTATCCAGACGGAATCCAAACCTCAGAATCTGTTATGAAGTAACTAGATAACTTGGCCCATAGCTGGAAAAGTTCACTCTGTTTATTGATCCATTCAACAACCCCTTTCTAACCATGTATGACAATATTTGAATCTCATTTTTCTCTGTCATACTTAGTTCTCACAAGAACCCTAGTAGGTAACCCTTCATAGAAATGACTATTTTAGAGAACAAGAAACTGAAATCCAGAGAACTTAGTCAATCAGGGAGCTTTAACTGGAACCCCAAGATTTCATGTCAGATTCCCTTTCAGTTGTTCCTGCTTCAACTTGGGTATTTCTAAGTGAGCATCATGAGATGGACATGAAAGACATCTGACCTTGAGCCATGGCTCTCAAGGAAATGACCCAAGTCATCAAAATCATATGTACAGTATGGAAAATAGTACAAGAGTCTCTCAAGAATGTTCTGAGGTCTGGTGTAGAAAATTTGGTCTATAAAGTGGAGAGAAAACCTGAAGGATCCCATTTATGGGTATATTGTCACATTACCAGTTAACATACCTTGCCCAAATCAGAGGACTTACTAATTCTTTTCTGTTTCGTTCTTGTTCTGAGAAGTCTGCTGGAGTTTTAGTGTCAATGGTTCCATATTCAAGGTTGGTCTCAATGATCTGATGCTTAAACACTGGAAGTTGCTGGTTTTTCATCTGATTATAAAATTGCTAAACACTTGTCTAGTAGTGTGATTCCCGTGCCATGGTATCCGTTACAGTATAGTTCCTGAATGTTTCCCAGTGACCCAAGTTCTAAAGTCTGGGCTCCATTTTTCTGCTATTGGGAGGTTGGGAGGCAGTGAAACTTTAAGAAATGGAACTTTCTGGGCTGAAGAGACAGTTCAGTGACTAAAGCCTTTGCCTTACAAGCAAAAGGACCTGAGTTCGGACCCCACGTTCTATGTTAAAATGTCTGACAGAAATGGGGGAGGCTTGTAATTCCAGCCCTGTGAGGTAGAGCCTGGAAAGCACCAAGGCAAAGCACTGTGGAGGTAGAACAATCCAGGATGAGCTCCGATGTTCCCCTGGGGCCTCCACAGCACACACATGCACTGCGATGCCCTCTCCTACACACACACCCTATCTCATCCCAGTACATACAAAAGAAAGGAAGACCTTCATTTTATCCGAGATATGAACTTGAAGGGGTAGTGGGACTTTAGTCTCTTCATCCTCTTTGTTCAGACTTTCTTTTTTTATTATTTATTCAATTATGTGTGTGTGTGTGTGTGTGTGTGTGTGTGTGTGTGTGTGTGTAGAACCACGGGCAAATTCTGGAACCACCATAGACCGCCTCCACCTCCTTCTTGTTTACTCTGCCCTGGAATTCCAGGCTCTGCCCTACCAGGACCAGAAATGCAGGCCGCCCCCAATTCCGCTTGGCATCTATATGTGGGGTCTAGGATTTGAACTCAGGACCTTCCACCTGCAAGGCAGAGGCTTAACCCCTGAGCCACCTCTCCAGCCCCCAGACTTTCTAGTCATGAAGGCAATGGTGATTTTGTACACCAGTCTTTCACCTTCACAAACTAACTTGCGATGGGCCCAAAACAACAGGACCAATCAATCTTACCAAAACTTTTAAAACTGTAAGCCAGAATAAAACACTATCTCTGTATAAGGTAATATCAGATATTTGCTATAGAAGTGGGAAAACAACATCCTGACCACAGAAAAAAATGGTTGCAACTCTTAGCAGAAGCGTCCAAAGTTGTTTGAAGGACCCAAGCCTGGGACGAGCTGGGTCTCTATGTCTAGTGTTATGGAAACTCATCTGGATGCACCTGGAGACCATCCTGGAAGGCTGATGACCCAGAGATGTGGAGTGATCACATTGCTTAGGTGAACTTGGCCTTGGCTAGACTGAAGGTGTCCAGTTTCTGCTAGAAGTGGTACAGCCCAGGCTTGGAGTTTAGGATGGGGCTCTTGTCTCGTTGGGAGAATGGACATTCTTAGCTCTGCTACTCTGGCTTGGAAGCTGATTCAACACTGGAATGAATGATGGAGAAAGCTGAGGCTGTGTGTGCAGCAGGCTCTAAGGGTCTCTCTACACTGAGTATGGCCTTTTCCTGGATGATACACCAAGGTGACTGGATTATACTTTGGTTCATCAATACTGGATCGAACACTTCAAGAGGCTGAATTTTCCCATGAAGAAGCCAATGTTCATGCTTTGGAGTGAGGAGAAGGCTAGCCTCTGAAAAGACATTATGGAATTTTGCCGGGTTCAGACTCATGACATGTTTAGGGAGTCTTAGTCTTGGCATCATCTTTTGCACCATCTAAACCAAGTCTCAGAACCTTTTTGGATCCTCAGTTGATGGCATGACTCCTGTGGTCAGGGTCCCATGGTTGCTTCATATTTTTTTCTCCAATGTCTACAAGGTGTCCACCTCAGAAAAGACAGTGGATAAAACATGTTTTTGAGCAAAGAATCAGCTAAACAAGAGCAATTATATCTATAGCTTAAGGGAGAAGTTTATCAGAACTATGATCCTCGTCCTCACCACCAGATTCTCTAGTCTACTCTATGATATTCTGGGAAAAACGGTGACTCTAATAATGATATAACCCCAAAGGACTTGGTAACTTTGTGATTGTCTGATGACAAAACATCGAGATAGATTTTTCAATTTTTTCCCTTAGCATTCATTAACAAAACACACAATTGAAAATTAAAAATAAATCTTCTCTTATCCTAAAAGGGTCTCATAGATCTAGCTATCAGGATAGCATGCGGCAGCATCAGAGAGACAACCAGATAACCTGAAAACCTTTTGACATTTGAAAATGCTGTGGAATAGCAACAAACACGATTCAGCACCAAAGAGACAGGAGACAAGTCAGGGATCTTCAGAATCTAGTTCATCTAAATACACTTAATACTGTTGCAAAAACAAGTGTCTCCTAGAGAGAAGGCTTGTCTCCAGTAGTGTATGGACACTTTTCACTTTGGCTGTCAGTCCTACGGATGTGAAGGACTCCAACTGGAAGACAAACATTCAAAGCTTGGAATTAAGAAATTCATTGTCTAAACTTAACAGATATGTCTTAGGGATGTTCATGTCTTGAGGTATGTTTATTAGGGAGGTGATAGATACCAGACATTTTAAAAGATAAAAAGAAAAAAGTTGCTATCCTAAGACAGTCACTGTACATATTTTGCTAATTATGTACTCAAATATGTAGTCTATTTTCTGTGAATATTCTTAAACAGAGTTGTGAATATATTATATTCAATAGGTACATTGTGTATATTCTACTTCAATTCAATTCACATTACCTGTTCCCATATGTATTTTTCAATGCTAACTTTTCAGAATTGTTATACTGTAATTTACTTAACCATTCCTCACCTTTATATAAACCCAGTCATGATCAGACACATAGGTTGTTCATATACATTGCTGACGTGTATCATGCATTCATTCAATCATGATCACGTATTCATTCAAATTTTTTTTTCCTGAGTGTTGAATGGTATCTTCTAGGATAGATTCCTAGAAGTGGAGTTGCTGGGTTAGAGGGCATGATTATGCTTAGGATTTGTTGATCCCCGTGTGATTAACAGGTCTCTGAAAAATTTATGTTGTCACCATAACAGGTCTCAGTCTAACTGTATTTCTCCAAGAGTTATTTATATGCTACTTACATAATAAAAATAAGTGTTGCTTCAAAGATCTTAGACATGCTGCTAAGAGAAAGAGGGAAAGAGACACCTAATACTTGAAGGCAGCTTTTCTGGAAGCCATTGATACTGAAAATTAGCTAAAGATTAATGAAGCATTTTTACTCATGATGTATATCAATGCTGTAATAATGTCAGCTTACTAAAACAGATGCTGTGACAAAATAAATGAGCTAGGGTGGACTTTATAAGAATCCACCCTGCCATAAATTTGCTAAGTGGTCTTTGTAAATCATTTTGCTTTTGTTTTTCTCACCTGTAGAACAAGTGGGTTGAAAGATAGAGCTAGAATAGGCCGAGGGGAGAAACCTGCTCAAAATATATGCTATGATTCAATGAGATAGCTTTGTATGACCATGTTTAATAAAGTAAAAAAAGAACAACTAGAGACAGCCACCCTTTAAACTATAAGATTGTATGCAGATAAGTAAGACAGGCTCATAGAGTAGCGGCTCATATACCCTGGTTCACTTCTAGATATCCAGAGTCACGCAAAATTACAACTCTGATATGAGTCACAGTTCCATTGGAGGCGTCCAATGAAATGCCAGATACTGTGAGAGCTCCTGAGGCTTCCCCAAGTTCAGCCATGACTCCCCAGGCTTTGTATGTCCCGGGTGGACTGATAGAAAGATCTTTGAGAGTCTTGTTTCCATGGAGAGTTTCCAGAGAGAAACACTAAGCCCGTAGACTGACGAAGTGGCTTAAGTCATCCACTCCCATAAGGACACCTGGCCTTCGGTGATTCCCTTGTGTTCCGATGCTTTTTTTATACAGAACAGCGCAAAAGCTAATGAAATGGCTTTGAAGTCAGTAACTGAAAGAATCAATAAAGAGTTGAGTGTGATGGAACACGGAGCCATCACAGCGCTCTGGAGGTTGAGGCAGGAGAATCATGAAGCCAGCATGGGTCGCATAGTGAGACCCTCCTCAGGGGACCAAAGGAAAGAAGGAATGAATGAGTAGATGGGTGACGGATGGATGGGTGAGTTTCCCAGTCCCTTGCTTCTTGTCTAAGGAAATGAATGAGTATCAGAACTTGTCAGATTTCTAGAGAAACCTAGGTTACAGTTTGAAGATTTCTGGTATTTTAAAAAACTTCCCAAAATACATAAACATACATTTTTTTGTGAGTTGCAGATTTTATTTTTAAGAATAGTTTTAGATTGTCAGAAAACAGAGAATATGGTATAGACAATAACTCTGCACCAAATTTCTCCAACTGCTGACAAACTAGTAATAGCACATTTCTAACAATTTGACAGTGGTAACAGTTGTTATCCTGACTGAAGTTTGCTGAAGCTCACTTACCTGGTGCCTTTTCCTGTCCCAGGAGCCCACCCAAGACATGCCTTTGTTAAAATGCAAGTGCGTTGCTCTTGTGATTAGGTAAGGTCTATGGAAGAAGACCATAGAGATAAATACTACCTCCACTATATCATATTAAAGGCGCAGGGTATCAACATGCTTTAGTATTGTTAACAGTGACCTTGACCACCTGGGTGGTATCAGCCTTGCCAAGTTAACTCTCTTTTATTCATTTCCATACGATGTTCTTTGGAAAGAAGTTCTTTGCTACTCACACTTAAAGAATAGGAATTTAGGCCCAGGGAGCACATATTTATTTTATACATTTTGAAAATAATCTTAAAATAAGTTGAAATATTGTCCAAATGATTCCATCTTTGACTGAGACACTCTGATGGGGGTCTCCGTGTGTCCTGGGAAATCCCCTTTGAATGTAGCCGTGTTTTCTCTGATTCCTAACTTCATGTGCTACATTTAGTGTTCCTTCTTAACCCAGATCAGACTCAGCCATTTCTCCAGAAACTTTCTTTCAACGTATGTGCTGCTTATCTTTGTTCCAGGCCAAATATGTAGTTCGCAACTTAAATACCAACATACACACAGTCATAATTGTCCCTTTTATAAGGTGATCACAGATCAGTTAGCAATGTAAAAATCTCAGTGCCATCAGGCCTTGTGTCCTGCGCATAAAATTTGTGCATCACAATCTTCTTTCAACCTTGTTAGCCGACCACCAAGATTTGATGTACAAAACCAGTGGAAATAATGTCAACAGTAAACTGGAGGCCTTCTCTGAATGTGAGGCCATAGCAAATGGGCTTTTTGTAGGCCTTGCGTACCCTGTGATTCTTTTCCATAATAAAGCATAAAAAGAATATAGTGGATCTTCAACCTGTATATCAGCTTTGGGTCCACTTGTGAGTGCCAATGTACTTCAGTAATACATTCTTTCTGCAAACTCTCTTTCCAGTTGTATAAAATCAGGATCTTTGGAATGGGTAATGTTAAGGACGCTCCCAATGTGGGCATTAGCTCTCAATAGTTTCACACTGAAGGAATGTAACTGGCTTCACTCCCTCTTAATACATAGGTCCAGTATCCCAGATCATCTAAATAAGTGGAAAGTTTGGCAGGGAGGTATTGTTTTCTGAAGATACCCAGGGTCAGCTATAGCTTTTACATCATTTAGACAATTAAGCCTGAAAAACTTTAGACCTTTCTATTTAAAGACTGAAAATCAGAAATCCATAGGAAATACCGATAACACATTATTTCATTGCTTTCAATCTGGTCTGATATAGTGAGGACACTTCTTTTTTTCTCTTTTTCATTTCCTCTATTCAAATATTTAACTTTAATGCCATGATAACTAAGCCACCTATACAATTTTGCCAGAAGTCTCTCTCTAAGTCCTTCCTTTCTTCCTTTCCTTCCCTCTCCTTCCATCCTTCCTTATGTTATGAAAAGCATTTCCCACATCTTCATGAAGCCTAGTGGCTAAAGACTCCACTTTACAAGTGTCATCTTCTTGCTATCATTGGCTGGCATATTTTCTAATACAAAGGGAAAGAAAGAAAAGAGAAGAGACCTGTCAGATAGAAAAGGAACAGGGAACTATCCCATCTAGTTATGTGCAGGACAGCAAAGGTTCAAGGTCATATAGCCTGCCTCTTCCAGTTCTTAACTTTCAAAATCTTCAATTGGCTTTCAGACTTATCCAGCAGAATCCCAGACTTTGGTCTTCAACTGGTTAAAAATTGATAGAGGTATTTGGGGATTGCCTTACTTTACTCACAAGTTTGTATTTTAACCCCTTACTCTACCCCTTGATCCGTATACACACATGTTCCTTTCCACCCTGATCCTAAAGTTACATAAATACATGTCTGTCTAGATGGAAAGCCATAGAACCAGCAAATTCAAGCACCCTGTAAGTCACCGAGCTGTTTTGTCACACAGGTGAGGAAACTGAGTGCTCCCAGTGGCGTTGAAGATTGTCTCTTATAAAAGTTCTAAGTAGAGTTGTAATTAGAAACCAAGTTTTGTTTTGTTTTTTTCTGGCAGTGAGTCCAATTTTTTTTCTCCTTCACACTGCGCTCTATGGACTCTGGTTTGTGTGTCTCTGTATGTACACACAGGCAGCAGCGACATGTAGAAAACATGCACCCAACCTCTGTAGTCTGACCTCAGGGAACAGTTTAATGACTTGAATTTCAGGCAGCTGAAAGGTTTCTGCGGGTGGAGGTTGAAATAAACAAGAAAAGCCACTGTGGAGATGTGAATGGAAAAGTACCAGCCCTTCCTCTCTGGGCACATTCTTCCACTCTCTAGCTCTCCTTGCCACCAAGCCAACTTTAGATAGGCTTAAACACGGTCAGGTGTACAGAGGGGGTGTGGAGAAGAAAGGAAAAAAAATGCAGGCACAACACGCAAATCAAGTTTTTCAAGTAGTAGAGAGCTAAGAACAGCAGCAGGCAGGCTTGAGTTTACAAACATTCAAGTCCCTTCCTCCCTGCCCCTCCCCTCTTCTCCTCTCTCTCTCTCTCTCTCTCTTTCTCTCTCTCTCCAGCTGCTGCTTTCCTTCATACTAAGGTTTCATAAGCGAAAACTCTGCTACTCAAAACAGTGATTGAACACACACACACACACACACACACACACACACAAACACAGAAAAAAACACAACAAACGATTGCGTGTTTCCGCCCCCGCCACGTCTCTATTTTAAGCTCAGATATTTATTTCCATTTTAAAGAAGCAAGGAAAACATGGACATTCAGTGTTTTTTTTTGGGGGGGGCATTCTGAGCCAGGTTGAGGTTTGCTAAAGGGGACAGGGAGGAAGAAAGAGGGGAGAAAGGAGAGGAGAGAAGGGAAGAGAAGGCGGAAGCCAGTGGCCAAAAAAGCACCCTCCAGTCTTTTTTTCCCCCTTAATTTCCAGTGGTGCTGGGACCAAACCAGAGCCTGAAATGTTGGGAAAGAGAGTGCTCTACCACTGAACTAAACTACTGGTCCCCTCTGATTCTTTCAAAGAAACTTTTTCTTTCATCCAAAGATAATATATACAGAGATTGTTTATAGCAGGGTGGTTTTTGTTTTTTGTTTTAGCTTTTTTTTTAAAGACAGTGTCTCACTAGCCCAGGCTGACTATGAATTCACTACATAGCTGAGAATGACCTTGAACTTCTTCTGCTCTGATCAGTCGGCTTCTACTTCCCGAGTACTAGGATTAAAGGTATATGTCTGGCTTGTTTATAGCAGTTCTAAATGACTTGACATAAAATAAAGTGGCAAAACTTAGCATATGCTTCTCCTACTCATCATCACAAGAAGTACCCAGTAAGGTTGTCTGTGTACGCAACCCCAAATGACCAACAAAATTCCCAGATCCATGAACTAGACTTGGTCTCCAAGACCCAGTTACAATCTAAAGGGGGTCGATGTCATTTTGCAAGAAACCATACTCACATCCAAACCTGCTTTTCTGAAATGACGCAGACCACTAAATCACATACACTCAGGGGGCTCATTGTGCTCCTGACAGGGGTCCAGCCTGTCCTTTGGGAAGGAGGGAGCCTGGAGGAGTGAGAGATTTGAAAGGGTTTCTTTTTTTTTTTTAATTGTTATTATTCATTCTAAGATCTACATTCCTCTGATGTAATGGTTTTATGCCTTGCAGAGACATTAGGGCCTTCTGGCAGATTCTGAGTCTCTATAGAAAGAAATCAGGAGAGTGTTTATTCCAGGGCTAGGTTCCTTTGCAACTATGTCTGAGCTGCGGGAAGGTTGTGCGAGGGGAACTGGATGTGAAGTGTGTTCCATTCCTTAAATAGATGTAATATTAGGCCCCGGCTATTTCATCTGTAATAAAGCTTATATTTACCCAGCAGCTGCGACCATGTGCAAAAGAGGTTGGCAGGTCCTCTATTATGAGTATTAGCAACAGCAATCATTAAATCAAGGCGTGGCGTCCCCAAGTCTGCAGAAATCCTTCTTAAGAACTCGGGACCTGGAGTCGCTCTTCTAAAAGAATCTGAATATATTCCTGTCAGTCCTTTCTTTAGTCCAGTAACAGCACAGCTAGCAAGAGCCAGGTCCAGATAGGAACCACTGGGACCGATGTGGGAGAGACCAAGAATGAGACAGGGAAAGACATTCAGAAAGAAATTAAGCTGGTGAAAAAAAAATTGATAATGTTGCTTTCCCAGGAACTGAAGAACTGCACAATTTTACTCAGCATTCCTTCGACTTCTAGAACATAAACTCACTTAAAAGTAGGTGTCTGTTTCTCGACTATTTTGATCATGTTCTTCTTTCTCTTTTTCTATAGGTTTCCTTCTGTTCTGGTCAGTTTCTTTCAAGGCAAACATTTTTGACTTGGCAAAAATAAATAAACACGCAAAATCAACATAATACAAAAATGAGACTTAGACACATGGTCCCAGAAACAGTGGGCTGAGCCAACTTGAAGTCTCTGGTGATGGGTTTAATTATCTATGAAGCAGGCCTGGTGGGTTCCAATTCCTGAGACTCCTTGTAGAAAATGAGATATGAGAAGGGTAAACTCCTTCCCAACCCCCACTCTGGATGGCTCTACTGCTCGAGAGAGCGTATTTCCCTTTGCTCTGCAGCGCCCCCATGGGGCCATGAGTGGAGTGGCAAGGACAGAACAAGCTGTACAAGATGTGTGTGTGTGTGTGTGTGTGTGTGTGTGTGTGTGTGTGTGTGTGTGTGTGTGTGGCTTGGGAGTTAGGGCATGAAACAGATGGCCACTTTGACAGGAAAAGAGACCAAAAATCATAAAAGCAACTGTATTTATAGAACCAACAAAATCACAGAGTCAATTTATATTCCAAACCATACAGAAGCTAAGAAACCCCAGACTACTTACTGCTTACGAAAGGTAGAACTCAAGCATATAGGTACAAAAGGGAAATCACTTTGACAAAATTGGGTTCATTTAAAGTCCAGTAGATTCATTTAAAACTCTAAAAACAAGAGGAAAAGAGACCTATTTCTTTTAAGGCAGCTGTTCTGCCTGTGACTTAACCTGAAGTCATGTGTCTTTGGGAGTAAAATGTTCATTTCAACACAGTGGAAGGATTAGAACTATATGTATGTTCCTCTCAAATCCTTCACAGCATGGGCTGTTCTACTGAGACTGAAGTAATCCATCTGTCAATAAGTATTAAAATATTCAGATTTCATCAGGACAGACGAGCCTGTCTCCTAAAGCCCAGACCCTCTGGGAAGCAACCAGACCCTGTGGACTTTTCCCAGTTCCGAACCCTGTGGCCCTGTCTTCTGTAGTGGGCCTGGACAGCAGCATTTCTCACCACGGTTGAACCGTTTTAGGCGGCCTTCAGCGAAAGAGCCCAGATATCCCAGCAACACAACAATCCGCAGTCTTTCGAGGCTCTGCTCGCATCAAATCCAGAGTCGTGAGAAGGGGTTGGGGGTGATAGCTTTATTAGAAATTAACACGTGAAGACGTTTTGCAGAACCATTAAGAACTCATCCTAGCTGCCTGAAGGACTCTCTCAGCCGCAGCTCGGAACAGTCTGACCTTTGGAAGCTTCTTCTGGTCCAAAACGCTTTGAGTGAATTCTTAAGGAATCTGAAATATTATTTTCCCCTCACACCCTCCTTTTAAGAGACAGACAGAAAAGAAACAAGAGTCTCCCTCATTCGGGGCCGAGTGGGAGGGGGAAAAACCCCAACCGACATTTAAATAGGGAAACTGGCAGCTCTGAACAAACAAACCGGGGGCCCCGCAGTGAAAGGATTCGGCAGTGCATTTGCCTTTTAAAATAAAGGAAGAAAGATTTCCCCCTCCTCCTCCCCCCAGCCCAGCTCCAGGCGAGCACTGCTGCGCCGCGCAGGGCAGTCTGTTCTAAATACGCGCAGTATCTGTGATACTGGCTGCGCAGGCCTTCAGAATTCCCTCTGGCTGATCCCTTCCACAGACGGAAGAGATTTTTTTTCCCCCCACAATGACCTTGAAAGGAGCACTGAAAAAAGAAGGGGAGGGGGGAGTGTTTCAAGATCTTAAATAAAAGCAACACAGGAACATCGAACATGGATTTGGCTTACAGGATTTTGCAGAACATAAGCATACACATAATCCACATCCACGCGTCTCTCGGAACAAGAGTTCCAGAGTCAATGAACAGTCAGAGGAAACCCCACCACTTGCCATCCTGGAAAGAAACAAACCAACCAAAACAAATCCTTTTAGCATTTCTTTCAAGTGCAGAAAAACTTCCCTTAAGTGCAAAAGCCCAAGAGGAAAAAAAGATATTGCACTAAAAGAGGTGGGGGGGGAGGTTAGGACTGTCACATGTGACTGAAAATGTAAGCTTCTGTCCACAGCATCGGTGTTGAAAGAACACTGTCTCTTCTTTATAGTGCCAAAGCAATTAGGTAGGGAAAGAACACACGCACGCCAAAGTCAACCGGTGACAAGACAGAGCCTATGATTTACATAACACTACAAACTTGCAAAAGGCAAAAAAATCGGAAGCAAAAGCCTGAAAAAAAAAATCATCAAAACGCAACACCCAGAAATCCCAAGCCACCATACGAAAAAGAAAGAAAAAACATCCAATACAAAACCCCTCCCTCTGTATCCCAAATAAAAATAAAGCAAAGGAACCCACCGAAAACTGCTTGGCAAATATTTTTCTCTTTCTCGTGGTGCCTAATATTCTAGCTGGCAAGAGCTGTGGTGTTTTTTGTCTCACTCTCCTCTGTACCCCCTCGATCTAGATCACACTTGATCCAGTGGTTCAAATCTCTCGCTCTCTTTGGTGGATTTAGCTCGAGGAGTTTATGGACAGGAGAGGAAGAAATTAGCCCCAGACCCCGGGAAAGCAAAGCGCACTCCCACTCTTATGTCACCGAATAGCAAATTAGTTCTCAGAATTCCAGAGGCCGAGCTTTGCTCCAGCGAAGATGTCGACGTCACGGAGGAGGAGCCCACGTGACGCTGGCGGAGCAGACCGTACCATCCTGTAGCACCCGGGGAGGGAGGGCCATCCACCGACCCCTCCAGTCCCGAAGGGGATCCTCAATCAAGGGGACCCCTATACCGCGAGGAGCACACGAGAGGCCGGACGGTGGGAAAAGCTTGAGAATTGGAGGGACTTTCATGAGCCAGAGGACATGCAAGCCACGGGGAGCTGACACCGAGTCCTCCCCTGCTCCGCCGCAATGGGAAAGTCCGCAGCTCAAATTCCGAGAATTGAGCTCTGTTGATTCTTAGAACTGGGGTTCTTAGAAGTGGTGATGCAAGAAGTTTCTAGGAAAGGCCGGACACCAGGTGATTATTGCTGTTGCTGCCGCCGCCGCTGCTGCTGCCGCCGCCGCCACTGTTGCCGCTGGTGCCGCTGCCGCCGCCGCTGCTCATTGATCATGATTTTACCTTTTAATTCTTTTTTTTTCCGCTTTTGCCAAATGCTTTGGCTCCAAGTTTCCTATGTGTATCTATTGATATAAATGTATCTATTTATTTATTTTAGCTGTCAGGTGTTAAAATAAATGCCGAAGATTAGTCCCACGTCTCTCCCACTGTAGGATATAGATTTCTATCTATTTATTTTTATTTCGTTGTCTTTTGAGTGCATCGGCCGGTTCGGGGAGGCTTGGCCGCCCTCCCTTCTGTTGTTTTGGTTTTTTTGGAAGAGGAGGTGGAGGAGAGAAGGAGGGGAGCTAGGGGCGGCCGGAGTCCGGGGGCCGAGAGTGTGTGTGATTCGGGCCGGCCCGGGGCCGAGTGGCCTGGGACAGCGGGGAGGACGCGCCCGCGCTCTGGCTTGCTGCTGCTGCTGCCGCCGCTTGCTGCTTGCGTACGGCTGGTGATCGCGCTGGATTCGTGCGGCTCTGCTTTTCCCTCTCTGCTGGCTCGCAAACTGCCTTCCCTGCGGCTGCCTCCCCTTGCCTCCCTCCTCCTCCTCTGGCTGTCTCTCCTTCCTTCCCCTCTCCGGTCCTTCTGGGTAACTCCGGGAGGCAGGAGGAGGCTGCCCGCCCGCCCGATCGCTGGCCCCGCTGGCCGCCTTCCACCGGCCTCGGTCCCTTAGATCCCCAGCCTTTTAGGCGAGCCGAGACTCCGAGGAAAATGCCAGCGAACTCCTCGGGGTGTTTTTTTCTCTTCTTCTTCTTCTTCTTGGTCCTAAACCCAGCTAAAGTATCGTGTCTGCAGTTTCCTTTGAAAGCCGCGATCTCCTAAGCAGAGACTGTTTTGGTGTCCCTTTCCCGGTGTTTTGGGGAGGTTTAGCAGGCGCTGGGGGGCGGGGATGTTGGATACTTTGAAAAATTATTTTTTCTTGGCTGCAGTCGAGGGAGTCAGGACCCCCCACATTCCGTGCTCCCGGTCTGCCCATCTTGAGGAGAGAGGCGTGCTGGAGGGACAGGGATTTGGGGGGTACTAGAGGGGTGCGCGTTTGCACCTGCGGCGCCTTTCAGAGTGCGGGGCCTCGGGGAGCCTTAAGCAGACAGCCGGAGAGAGCGGGAAGGTGGCGGGCTCTCTGGCGGCCGCGGTGTTTGTATTTTGGGTGTTGCGTGACTGTGTTGGCTCTCTATGGCAGTTCTTTCCCTTTCCTAATTTTATTTCTTCTTCTTTTTTTTTTTTTTTTTTTTTTCCCCCTGTACGGTGAAGGAAAAAAAATGCGATGGGCCAGGGTATAGCGGACGCCGGGCTTCAGATTCCCAAGGTCCTTCCATAGGGCGAGGGGAAAGACAAACAGCCCCAGCCTGGCGTTCCCGACGCGAGAGCCCTGGGAGGAGAGAAGGGCACTTGGTGGCTCTGGCAGGGGACCCAGACCGGGAGGAGCGGGCACGAAAGGGAGAGCTTTATGAGTGATTTTGCAAAAACAGATCGCGAGACTGCGTGGATTGCAACCTGTGGCTCTCCTGGAGGGAGTAGGAATGGGAAAAAGCGGCGGCGGCGGCCTAGGCGGGAATGGGTAGAGACTTGGAGACTAGGGAATCGGCTGCGTTTGGGGGGCAGCGGGAGCCGGGAGCCCGGGGAGGGGGAGACACCCCCTTGTGGGAGGTAGTGAGAGCGGTCAACTTCTTGAGGGCTGTGAGTTGCGTTGCGTTTCTGATACGTACTCTTGGAAGTCTGGCAAAAAATGCAGCTAATATTGCAAGAAAGAGTTTTAAAACTCCCTCGTGGAAAACAGAAGCACAAACCAACAGATACTCTCCTTTTTCTTAGAAGAGTGAAATAAAGACGGTGCTCCCTCCGGGAGAAGCTAAGACTCAGAGGTAGGGAAGGTAGGGGTCCTGACAGTTCAGTGGAGGATTAATTCTCAAACTGGGTGCTGAAAGTCCAAAGCTGTTAGGGGTTTTTTGGCCCCAGCCAAAGCAAGCATTCCCTCCTCAAAAGTGATTTAATCTGTCTTGGATTTTTTAAAGTTATTTTATGGTTTCTAGGAGAAAATGTTGTAGTGCTATAATTTTTCTTTTTTCTTTTTCTTTTTTTTTTTTTTTTAGTAAAATGTGAGTGGACACATTTTCTGACTATTCAGAAGACAAGAAAAAAAGGAAGGAGAGAAAGAAAGACAAAAAGAGACGAGAAAAAAGAAAGAAAAGTGGGACAGCTGAGAGGGAACCAGGGAAAGGGCTGTTTAGAAATATAGTTTGTGGCTCTGAGCTACGCCACTGGCTTCCTCTACAGACTGCCGGTTTCCCTTTTTCTTTGCAAGGTGTGTGTGGTTTTAATAAATAACTTTTAAAAAGGGGGGAGCCAGCATGATCTATCAGGAGATAGGTATCTATTTTGCTCAGTATTTACTACCTCCAGCCTTTGGCACTCTGAACACAACCTCTGTAAATCTACATCCCAAGTTGAAGTTCATCTGGCCCTAGTCCACACACTATTCCTGGAGGTAGCAAATGAGCTCAAAGGAGTGAGGTGAAATCACATTCTTCCTTTAAAATATATACTTTAAAAAAAGGCAAGATATTTGTCCCTGGGAGACAGGAAATAGACCAAAACCACCAGGAGATAGACATTTCTTTTGCTAAAATGACTGTACCAGAATCAGTTTAGGCTCAAATATAAGCGTGCAGATGGGAAATTACCCTCTCCCCTGCCCCAGCTGATAAGTAGAAGTTTCCAGTATCCTATTTGGAAGAATTTCTAATACTTTAGGTTCAAGCATGGCTGATTTTCAGAGTTTGTTGATAGTGGCAGTGTGCGTGTGTGTGGGGGTATTGCTCTTCATGAAAAATGGGATGTCTCAAAGGAGGAGGAATTTTCCAATTATCTTTTTTCCTCTCAGCGTTGAAGGATTTTGCCGGAGTGCGTTCTTGAAAAGACATAATTTGTTCAGGGTTTAGAGAACAGTTATGGGACCCTACATTTTGAAGTCGTCGTTTGCTGAGCCCCGAGAAGTTCCAGTTATGGTTGAGTAAATGCCATGACTAGATGTCAAAATCCTTCCTTCCCTTTATCCCCTGCCCTGGGTAGCCACACTGAACCCACTTTGTTGTGAAAAACTTAGTTTCATTAGAGTTGGTGCGGCAGCGCCACCCCTTGGTGGGTGGAAACTATTGGCAAAATCAAATACTTGGAAAATAATTGTGAAATGACATTAATGAAGTATATAGGGTCCTTCCAGCGGTTTTTTTAAAAAAATAGATAAAACTAACTTAAAAGCTGCACTTGCAGTTGATACCTTAAAAAAGATTGAAAAATGTTTTCCGGCTGGGATGGTACATAAAAAGATACCTTCTGCTCCAATAACTCGAGAAAAGATAGGCTTTAGAAGTGGGGGCTAGGGCAGCCCGAAGTAGCGAGTTCTCGGGGTGGAGTAGCTCCCGTTTTCCCCGCTGTACTTGACTTTCTCCGGGGGCTTCAAGCTGGCTGTTTGTCCAATGCTGACATAAGTAGGAGTTTTGGTGTGAAAAACCAGTAGTAGCCGAAAATGAACTCCTTTCCCAGGGGGGGCATGCTGGTGTGTGCCAGAGGTGGCGGGAGAGATTTGTGCATGGCACCGAGCGATAGTGTGCGGGCTGCAGCCCTCTGGGAGTCAAAGAAGTGCTGCGCGTGTGGGTTTCCAGCGCTGCGCAACAGGTGGGACCGCACCGCTGCAGCGGTGTACTAGGGCGCTGCACGGTGGTCCCCCAAAGAAGCCAGTTCCCCCCTGTATCCCAGTCTCAAACGGACCAATAGCTTCTTCAAAAAAAAAAAAAAAAAACATATTCAGCTCCCTATCAGAAGGCCATGTTCAGCTCCCTTACCCTTGGTTAGCTTAGTGGCGTCTACTCTCCACCCTCCCAAGGTCTCCTTCCTCCTCCTAGTGGATGTTGAGTTTAAGTCTGACTTTCTTGTTCCTTCTCCTCCTCCTCTTTCTTCTGGTCTTCATTCCCCTTCTCCTTCTGGCCCTCATCCTGTCTTCTTTTTGCGAGATCTCTCCTAATACTGTTGACCGTCTTTGATTTTTTGGAGACAAGTGCTTCCTTTCTTTCCCTTCTCAGTAGTTTGCTTTTCGGAGAGAAATGGGGCTGGAGCATAAACCAACAAACAGCCGAGTAACCCAGGAAAGCAGTTCCAGATAGTGTATGGTGGTTGCTAGAGGCGTGAGCATCGGAAGGAAAGGAATTAATCCGCTAAATTAAATGTTTTCCAACTTTGGTTTTTGGATGCAATTCCACCCCTACTTTCAAGTGGGGGAAGGGAAGAAGGGGAGGTGGTAAGAAGTACCAGGCATGGAGGGCTGTGGCCCGTAGGGGGATTCTCCTATGGACCGAGACCGCCACCTAGTGGTGAGTTAAGATCAAGGTTTCCAAGTTTAGTGGGTTGACTTCAAACTTTTAAATCTGGCTTTTGCTGGATCCTGACCAGAAGCCAACCTCCGAAGTTTTTGTAATATAGTTGAAAATTAGAAAGGCCCGTTTTTAACCTGTTCACCGTCGTTCATCAATCAGCAACTATCTCAACTAAGACAAACAATACCCTCTTTGAGCACATAACCTACCAGCGGCTGGGAAAGTTTGTGGCGCAAGGCTGCTACCCCAAAACTAAGGGACACTGAGATTTGAACTCTTATTGAACTCTTGGAAACAGGTCCAACAAGTGACTTTCTGAATCCAAAGAGTTCGTTAAAGGTGAATTTCTCCGATTCTTCGTAGAGAGAGGGACAGCAGTTTAGCCTCTCAGGTCAGCACATATGGATAACCGGTCCCCTAGTAATCTTGTATGAATTCGCTCAGAAAGTATAGTCTAAGATTGTTAGTAAAAGACATAGAAACCCACAGAGGTACAGAAAAGTGGGGTATCTCAAAGCTCGAGTGACTGCATGTAATGGGGCTGCTGGTGGCTAGGGCCTGTCTAGTCCATGGTGTTGAAGTAAGCGTCCTGTAAACTCACATTTGGATCTAGACTCGCCCTCTTTGCATTCCACCTATCCTTTATATAATGGCCTGGCGAGAAACCGTGTGTGTGTGTGTGTGTGTGTGTGTGTGTGTGTGTGTGTGTGTGTGTGTGTGTGTGTTGGGGGAAGGGGGTTGTCCTATGGAAACAGAGCTTGACCCTCCCAGAATTTGTGCCACATCTTCAGGATCTTGTTAGACTGCGCGCGCGTCGTGCTGGCGGCCCCTAGCGGCAGCCGATGCGCTCACCCGCGGCCACCCAGCTGTCCTCCCCAGCCCTGGTGCACCGGAATCCAGTTCAGCCTCTCGCCCTGCGGGAGCTGTAGGAGGCCGCGACGGAGAAACGCGCCTCTGTTCGGGTTGGAAAAAAAAAATCTGGGGACGTGGCTGAAGCGCGGTCAAGTTTGACTCATCGCTTTCCAAGGACAGATAGTCCCTTACATCTTCATTAACGTGAATAAAGACCTTGGCTGACTTCTGTCCAGATCGAATTTTAAAAGGCATTGTTTGCTAGAGAAGATCATGCCTCTGTCCCCGGCCCCACAGGCCTTTTTAGTTTATTTTCAAAGGCGGAGGCCCAGTCCAGTAGGGAGGGCCAAGGGATTTCTGCTGGAGTTGTGTGCCGGCCTTCTGGAGGCCGTCTCCAGCCAGGCGCATGGGGAGCGGTTTCTTCTGCCGTGCTTCAGCTCTTGATGCTTCAACGTGTACCTTTATTTTATTGTCTTTCCTAGAAGTTTGCAGCCTTACAAGATTTCCTAGGCAGGAAGCGCGATAGAAATGAGAGTCAGGACATAAAGTCCTCAAGTACCTTGGTTGCCCAACGCAGCTGCGAAGGCCATCGTCCTATCAAGCTCTTTTTTTTTTTTTTTTTTTTTATCTATATTGACACCTCCGCCCCGTATCTAACACGCGGACAAGTGTCCTCCAGAAACAAAACACCAGCAGAGTTTGACCCTCTCCGCCACCTCCGGCCCAGCGGCCCACCAGAGCGGCTCCCTAGCACAGTCTTTGCCGGGAAGGGAGCGCCCTGCAGGAGTGGTGGTAGTGACTGTTGTCAACGCTGCAGCCTCGGCCTTATTAAAAATTCCTTGCCCCTCGTCCCTAAACAGTGCTTTGCACTTTCAGATTCCCCTTTGGATTTTTCATCCAATTATTGGCGTTATTAGATTACCAATAATCCCACAGCCAGCCTGGACAGAGGGAAGGAGGGGTAGGCGCGGCAGGCGTTCTCAGAATCCTGAGACTGGCCAAACTAGGTCAATGGGAAGGAGGGGCGGGGCAAGAAGCGGAGTTGATAGTCTCAAGTCTGGGTGGAGGGCGCTCTCTAGCGGTAGGCGGCGGTAACGACATGGTTAGCTTCGGGCTCAAAAGCCGAGAGACTACAATAAGCGCAAACGTTAAGTCCTCAGATTCTGTCCCCGGTCTATGTCAAATTCCAGCCATATCCTTTTCTTGTTTTCGCCGTTAGCTCGCGGGCAAGGGTTAAAAACCCTCCAAACAGTATCTCGAGGCTCCAGAGACCCCAATTTTTGAGGACCGAGGCTGACCCCCTCCTCTCCGCCACTTAAAGGATGGCGCGGCGCACAGACACCACCCGCTAGTTTCAGGAGCGAAGCTTTGGCCCCAGCCCTACCCCCCGCCGCGGGATACCCACTGCAAATTAGCACGAGCCTAGGGGTTTTCATTCCTGGTTGCGCCATCGCTCGGGCCCGCGGGTCAGCTCCGGGACCTCGACCTTTTTCAGCAAAATAGGGTTCCGATTCCCCGGAGGCTGGCCAGATTCCGTTCGGTAGCCCCAATTCTGAAGATTTCGGGGCGGAAACCGAGTGGAGCCGGGTTCCCTTTCTTGCCAACGTAGGCGGAAAAAGCTTTCGGTTTGGTTTTCCTCCAACTCGGCTAGGTCTCTGGATGGAGACCCTTGGCCCTAGGACTCCATCTTTGTGACCTTGAGGTCTCACCTACCCATCCTTTTAAAAAAGCAGGGGGAGAGGGAGCAAGTCCAAAGACAGGATTAAAAAATAAGGTCACTCTAGGGGAATGAGAGCCGGAATTGGGCAACTGAAAGTCTTGAAATGAGTCTCAGACTGATTCCAAACTTCAGGGTTCGCTTAACTGGGCTTCGCTACCAACTCGCCTGACTTTTCTCATCATAGATGGTTGAGGGGAGAGTGGGACTAGGTGAACCCAGAATCCCAGGACACGCGTGGACAGGGATTTGGAGGAAAGGGCGCCGCATTCCTTGCGAGTCCCCCCCGTACTCCCCCCGCGCCGCCGCCCCAGCGACGGGCGAGTCCCGGGCGGCCGGCGCCGCGCAGCGCAGGCGGCGATCCTGGCGGCCGTCGGGGGCCGGCAGCTTCCTGGAAAGTTACTTCTCGCTGGAGCCGGCGATGGGCAGGAGTGTTCTGTGAAATCCGAAGAGCTCAGATCGACTAGGTTCCGGGAATGAGAGGGCTGTGCCATTCCCCTCATTGCCCCCTGCCTTGACCGAATAACAGGAAAATTAGGGGGGGGGGGCATACACACAATGCGATCTACCGAGGTGCCGGACAGCATTTATTTGAATCTAACTAAATTAAGGGCCGCCACAGTCCTTCCACCCGACCTCGGCCGCGCTTTTTGGGGCTTGGAGGCGGATGGGCAGCGGTGCCGACAGTGCCAGCTGATCGCCAGGGGGTGGGCGGACCCCGGAAGACAGGTACGGCGAGGTGGAGTGAGCGATGAGCGAATCTGCGCAGGCTTGTCGGGGCGCACCGGGCTGGGGTTGGTGCTGCTGCCGCGTGTGAACGGACGAATGCTGTTGCCTGGTGCCAGTCCAAGGGGGAGGGAGGGGAAAAGGTGGGGGTCTTCGTATTGGCTGCAGGCTCGCTTTCAACCTCGCCTCTCTGATCTCTCTCTCTCTCTCTCTCTCTCTCTCAACTGCCTTCTCAAGGTGCTTCCTTGAATATACACCAGAAAATCGCCCAAGAAGAGAAAGGATGTGGGGGTGGGTTAGACAGCCTTGAATTCTTACTGGTAGGTTACTGCAGCTGGACCAGGAGTTGGGGTTTGTGTTCGGTTGTCCTTGCTGGCCTGGTTTTAACTGGGAGATTTTTAGTGATCAAGTCTTGTGCATGCGTTGGAAGTGCTGGAGTTGTCAGAGAAGGTTTATACAGACTTTTATTGGAGAATGACTTTGACATTTTGGATAGGGCTTGCTCCTGAAGCCTCAGTTTACTTCACGGTGGATCTGGGCTGTTATAAAATCAGATCTAGTAATGGACTGGGAAAGGACTGAGTGGTTGTGAAATAAACAATGGAATTCTGGTGGTCCTTCTTATCTGTGGCATCTGAAGAAGATGGCCTTTTTGTGTCCCACCTTAACCCACATCCTGGAGGGCTAAGGGGAGTTGTTTTACAGAGAGGTGAACCCATAGGATGCAGGCTGTCCTTTTGTGGACATTTGCCTTGTATAGTGAGACCCAGGCTCAAGGGTTTTGAAAAGCCCAAGGCCAGGCTGACCATGGACACAGGGGACTGCTTTGTTTGTTTGCTTCAGTCCCCATCTGGAGTGAGTCACTGCCACTTGTCACGGTGAAATGGCAAATCTGGGCTTCTTGGGTTCCAAGTCAGTGACTGGAAATCCACAAGTGAGCTGGTGGTGGTTGGGGCCTGAGTATTCCAGAAGTGTTTGGGGACCTTTTCCATGAGTACAGAGGAGAAAATTTATAAATAAACGTTTCGCGTCTTCGGTATTCATTTTCAAAGGAGACAGTCATTGAACCTGGGTTAGGACCAAGTTGAATCTCTGTTTTTTCCCCCACCTTGAATGAGGAGGAGGACGGGGAGAAATAGAATCTTTCGACTTTTTTTTTCCTGCCCTCTTCTGCCCCTGTTTCCTTCCCCAGCCCCGACTCACTTGCATGCACACACTAACCTTGGAGCTGATGGGATTGAGTTGACTGGCACTTGGGACCACAGAGAAATATGAGTGTTTGGTTACACATTCAAGGAAGCCTCTCATTGTAGAGTGCTCATTTGGTAAGAATCAGCACCCCGGAATGGGGCAAAGTTTATGTAGGGAAGGAGCTCCGAAGTGAGATTCACCCACCTCAGGGTGCTGTCTCGCATGTTCTACCGCACGTAGGCTGATCTGGAAAGGGGACAGGAATCCGAGCCAGAAGATCTAGGGCCAGGCCATGGTGGCCTGACATGACCTCCCTGGCCTCAGGCCCCTTTACCCGGAAAGTAGCACTAAAGGGCTGCTGCACCTTTTAAATGGAAGGACAGCGTTCCAATATTATATTGCTTTGTTTTGTAGTCTACACTTGATCATAAACAAAAGGTTTACAGACTTTTAATAATTTTTTTTTTTTTTAGAGAACCCAATTTTGAGAGCGTTACAGATTTCATTAAATCTCTTTAAGGTTTACTGCTCCCTGGCTGCTAAACCAAGCAGTTAAATCTTTCACCAGCAGGGCGAAGCAAACTTGGAAGCTACAGTAACTCTGTCTGGTTTTAGACCCGGGAGCAAAGGGAAAGGAAACTTTGAAAAAGAGGACAGAGATACTCAAGGAATGCATAAACATGAATCTCAGGTTGTACTCTGTAGTCTTCGTATTCAGCCTGAAATGTTCTAGAGAGCTCAGGAAATACTGCCTAGCTATTTGTCCTGAGCAAGTCACTTGAACCCCGAGTCTCAATTTCATCACCAGTGAAATGAGAATAAAGATATTTACCCTATCAGCCTTGTGGAACCATTCTAAGACTTGAAAGATACTATTTTTAGTAAGGTTTTGAATGGTGTCCAACGTTTTCATTCCCTTGAAGAATCATTCTCATTAATATTGAAAGAACTACTTTTCTTAGTTTTTTTTTCTTTCCCATAAATTCAAGTGGTCTGTGGATATATAAACTTTTTTCTCTGAGAGAAGTATACAGGTAGATGTAACTGATGTTCGCTATTGTATTCCCGGTGCTTGGGTAAAGGCATTATTACCGCATAGCTTTGGGTGCCTGTTGTCTCCGTAAGCTCAGAAGGGGAACGTGTTTGCTAGCTCATGGTAAAACCGCACCAGCTGGCGCGCTGCAACTCTTAAAGCAAAACTAACTACGTGTATTCTAAAATAAGACGAGAGTGGCCCATCTTACACATTCATTAAATCAATCTCTGTTTGCTCTCTTCTCTGCAGTTTTTAAACAAAATTGTGGACTGTGAAGCAAAGCACTGGGTAAGTCAGTCAAATGATATGCCTTAAAAGTTTGTGGACAAATGATTGCTTTTGCTAATCTGCTAGTGCATGTGTTTCTGCAAATTTTGCCACCTTTTATTTGATGAGACAAAAGATAACCAATTCTTTCTGTCTAGCTGTGAGCCCTCACCCCCCTATTTCTATACTAAGTAGCTTACTTAATATTATTATATGGTCATCCATTTCTTTACTCTTAGTTTAGACTAACATGATAACCTACTATGTACCACCAATACCCTAGTACTGGGTACTCAAAGTATTGAACAAAAGAACCCAGAATCTTAGGTCATGGCAGGATAATGAAATGAGATCTTAAGAAAGACAGTTATTTCTTGCTTGAGAACTTATTATCGTCTAGGCACTTATTTCTGAGTTTTAAAACCACCTAAGTATTCCTGTTCCTGGTTTGGAAAGTCTCAATATGCTCCAGGTTACACAGCAAGCAAAAGGCAAACCTAGCTGATAACTCTCTGATGGTGGTTTTTCTGCATTGCAACATGCTCACTGCCTCTCAATGCTTGGCAGAGTATATAGTATGCGAAAAAAACACTTAACACACAGTCCTTCCCTTTCCCTTTCCTCCAGAGAGCTTTCTATCCTAACTCCCAGATAAAGATTGCTCTCCCTTTTTGACAGCTGTGGAGAGTGGGGCCCACGCATGGATGATGACTTGTCCACTGGAGATCTGAGTTTGCAGCCTAGGCTACACAGCAGGCTGAGCTGGGGCTTTTGGTGAGCAGGAAATAAACTATTGAGTTCTAATAGGAGTTTAACTCCTTTATTCAGGTGGAGACACAATGGCCTCGCCGGCTGACAGCTGTATCCAGTTCACCCGCCATGCAAGTGATGTTCTTCTCAACCTTAATCGTCTGCGGAGTCGAGATATTTTAACCGATGTTGTCATTGTAGTGAGCCGTGAGCAGTTTAGAGCACATAAGACGGTCCTCATGGCTTGCAGGTGAGTGGATTGGAAGGGAAGGGTGGTCACCATTGCTGGTTGCCAGCGAGGTGGACCCAATGCTGCTTGCGGTGGCAATTCTCTTTTGTCCCCAGCTCTCAGCACAGCAACCTTGTCCTGTAGGCTCCCAGGAAACAATTGAGTGAATGCACTTTTAGAAGTGAAACTATTTCTGTTCTGACAGTGGCATAGAGAGTGAAGAAATCTTGCACAGCTAAAGAAAGGGCCAGCAGGGAAAGTGACTCTCATTAACCAATGAGAAAATGAAAGGCATTCAGTAGTGTAGCCAAGTTGGAAATCTTTTGTGCTTTTATGCTGTAACTCTACTTAATTTCAAGAGTTTTTTTTTTTTTTTTTTTTGAGACAGTGTCATGTATAACTGAAACAGGCCTTGAACTTCCGATGCTCTTGCTTCTAAGTGCTGGGATTAGAGGTGTGCTTTGCCATGCCTGATGGATATTAACTATTTCCTGGGTGTTTAGAGTATAGCAAAGTGAGCCAACTACATCTCCATATTTGCCCAGATGACAAGTTGTCTGGTCATTGCATAAGTCATCTTCCGAAACTTTCTTTGTAGTCAGCTGTATTCTGGGTGGCAGAAGAGCTCCATTTGGAAATGATGAAAAAGATCTGTGTGGTGATCGACAGAGCTCTCTATGACAATTGGAGAATTTAGCCAGCATCTCCCTGCTGGTTCTGAAAAGCAGAGTGTCGAGAAAAGAAGTTCATACAGATGTAAAGATAACACTTAATGTCTAGTGAATATTTACTGTGTGTTAAGCAGCAATCGTACTAACTCGTTTTCCTTCTTGCCACAACCCTAGAGAGCACACATGTTTTCCCCACAGTTAGCACATAAGGAAACCAAGATGCTGGTAAAGTTAGGCATCTTAGCCAATAGCTGCTTAGCTACTTACTGGGAAAGTGTCTGGCTAACTTCTGGTTACCCGATCAGAAAGAAGAGAATTGAAATTACAGTGTAGAATTCTAATTTTAACTGACTTAGAGGCATGATGACCCAGAGACATTTCTTGGGATCTGACTTCAATCTTCTAGCAGTAAGGCAGTCGAGGTTTGATAGAAATATATCTTTATTTATTTTTTATTTATTTGTCATCTGTTACCCAACGTGATCCTCAAAGGTATGTGGTCAATTTTTAAAAATAAGGATAAGGGCTAAGTTTAACCGCGATAATCCACCCAGTGAAGGCTGAAAGGAAAACAGACACCGTGCATTTGAATGAGTATCTGTTACCCTCTGCCACCTTTGTTCCCCTGTTGTCAAGGTGGGCCATGGTAGCTCACGTCTTGCTCACGGGCATCTGGTGGGCTTTTCCATAAGTGGATGTTATTATCCATTGCCATGAGAGTTCCGGGTTTTGGCTGTGGGAAGAGAGACAGCTTTATTGGGAGTAACCACAGATTCTGTGTGTTTACTACAGAGGTACATGTGTTTGTTTTGCAGTGGCCTGTTCTACAGCATCTTCACCGACCAGTTAAAATGCAACCTCAGTGTCATCAACCTGGATCCGGAGATTAATCCTGAGGGCTTCTGCATCCTCCTGGATTTCATGTATACATCTCGGCTCAACCTGCGTGAAGGCAATATCATGTCTGTGATGGCCACGGCCATGTACCTGCAAATGGAGCACGTCGTGGACACCTGCAGGAAGTTCATCAAGGCCAGGTGAGCCGCCATGCAGGTGCAAGCCTTGGACACAGATAGGTTCCACATTGAGACTCATGCACGTTGGAAGAAATAGCTCTGTATATGATGCTATTATCATATGCTCTGACCTTCTTTACTCTTGCACATTAGGCCAACTTCACTCCTTGCAGTGGTCCAGCTATAGATCTGCATTCCTCTCCTCTGGTTTCTTTTTCTTTTTTTAAAAAAAATATGGACCACTTTATGAATTTGCATGCCATCCTTGTGCAGGGGCCGTGCAAACCTTCTATCATTCCAATTTTAGTATCTGTGCTTCCAAAGTGAGCACACTCCCCTCTCCTTTTATGTAGGTTCTTCCCTTCTTCCTTTTCTGCAAGGCCAGTCTTCCTTGGCTCTGTTGTGTTCTGAAAACATTTTGCTTCTCCTTCAGTCCTTCCTTCTCTTTTGATATTTGCATAAATATTTTCATTCTCCTGTAGATTTCTGTTACAACTGCTGATGTGTGTGTTTTAGTTCCTTACTCACTGTGGGTTGCTTACATTTCTTGGAGTGCCTCGTTTGTCTTCTGTATCATGTGCCTGTCAGTGAGGATGTTTGATGAATTGAATTAAGATAAACGTGGTTTACTCCTAACCCAAGAGATGAGAGACATGAGCATCTTTAGAAGGAGACAATCCCAAGAGATAGAAAGTAGAAAACTTTATTAAACAGAGCGGCAAGATTTAGCACTTAACTTCTTCAGGAACTACTTGCCCCTGCAGCTCTTGAGTATTCTAGCCTTTCTTAACAGAAGGGGTTTCCGACTTGTATTTGATCAATGCAAGGGATCAAGAGCTTATGTTCTCCAAGCCACATGACCTGTCTTAGGTGGATGGAAAGTCCCTTTTACGGCCTCCTGAAGTCTGGCTCCTTTAGCATTTACTGCCTGTGATCATGCTAGACTGACCTATATTTTTTTTTTTGCTCAATAAGTCCCTTTAAGAATTAGCAGCCACCCATACTCTTTGTCTCCTATGGGTGATGATCATCATTGATATCATTTGGAAGTACTTTCTACAAGCCAGACCTTGGGCTCTGAATGGTTAAGTAACTTCAGGTCACATATAAGTGGCCAAGCTGGATTTGCACCAGCTCCCAAGCCAGCACTTCTTACACTGGCTTTCACTGCCTCTTCTCCATCATAACCTACCTTGCAGACATGTTCAGCATACGAGGCGAGTCTTTTCTGTTGTTATTGTTGTTGCTGTTGCTAGGGAGCCCTCTGAATATGGAGCACCAGCATTGTATAACTTCTTCCCTTCTCGTTTCCATGTGTGTCAAATGCCCGCCTTTCTTCCCCTGGAGGATTCTGTGGCTATGAAATGAGATAAGGGCTTTAAGAAGTTTTACGTAAGCTGAAAGTTCAGTAACATCAGAGGAGCTATAGATTCTTGGATGTGTGAACATCTGATCTTTTGATTTACAAAATTTATGGTCTCCCTTTGCAGACCATAGCTTCCCCAGCTCCAGTGTAGAATGCAAAGCTCCTACTACTAATGCCTTGTGTTTGTGTTTTTCCAGAGCCATACCACCTGCGTCCAACCAACTAAAGCACAGATGTGGCCACATATCAGTGTCACTGGAAGGTTACCTGCTGCCCTTCACTAACTTCAGCTCTTTTTTTCTTTGCTCCCACAGTGAAGCAGAGATGGTCCCTGCCATCAAGCCCCCCAGAGAAGAGTTCCTCAACGGCCGCATGCTGATACCCCATGACATCATGGCTTATCGAGGTCGTGAGGTGGTTGAGAACAGCTTGCCACTAAGAAACACCCCTGGGTGCGAGAGCAGAGCCTTTGCCCCTGGCCTGTACAATGGCTTGTCCACACCACCGACCTCTTACCCCATGTACAGCCACCTCCCGCTCAGCAGCTTTCTCTTCTCGGACGAGGAACTACGAGATGTGCGCATGCCCGTGGCCCATCCCTTCCCCAAGGAGCGTGCCCTCCCCTGCGACAGCGGCAGGCCGGTCCCTGCCGAGTACAGCCGGCCGGCCATGGAGGTGTCCCCCAGCATGTGCCACCCCAGCATCTACTCACCCAAGGAGGCAGCTCCAGAGGACACTCGAAGTGACATGCACTACAGCGTGCCAGAGGGTCCCAAGCCTGTTGCCCCCTCTGCCCGGAGTGTCCCATACTTCCCCTGTGACAAAGCCAACAAAGAAGAGGAGAGGCCCTCTTCAGAAGATGAGATTGCCCTGCATTTTGAGCCCCCCAATGCACCTTTGAACCGGAAGGGTCTGGTTAGTCCACAGAGCCCCCAAAAATCCGACTGCCAGCCCAACTCGCCCACCGAGTCTTGCAGCAGCAAGAATGCCTGCATCCTTCAGGCCTCTGGCTCGCCACCTGCCAAGAGCCCCACGGACCCCAAAGCCTGCAACTGGAAAAAGTACAAGTTTATTGTTCTCAACAGCCTCAACCAGAACTGCCAAACCAGAGGGGTCGGAGCAGGCAGAGCTGGGCCGCCTCTCCCCTCGAGCCTACCCGGCCCCGCCGGCCTGCCAGCCACCCATGGAACCCGACAACCTTGATCTCCAGTCCCCCACCAAGCTCAGCGGTGTTGGAGAGGACTCCACCATCCCCCAAGCCAGCCGGCTCAATAACATCGTCAACAGGTGACTTCAAAGACGGTCTGGGTCTGAGGTCAGGGATTCCCCAGCTACGGTTCTGGGCTCATAGCCTCTGGTGGATGCAGGGGCTGCGGTCTTTCTTTCTGCTTGACATGTGAGCTACTTAAGAATCAGTATCTGAGTGAATTAGTCTAAGTAAGAAAGTATGTTACACTGAAGGATTTTTTTCTCATTGAAAGATTATTCTTTCAATAAGTGAAAGAAGTGGAAGTAAAAGTTCCACAAATCACCAAGGCCCTCCGCATGGTCTCAATGTAGCAGGACACCCTCCTCTCAGACTGAGAGAGAATAAGATCTGTAGGACTGAGGAGAAGCAACCAGGCCCAGGAGCTGGGGTTTGGGCACTGCTTGACCCTGGCCCATGCTCCCATGAGCATGGTGTTGCTTGGAGACAGGCTTGAAGAGGATGTTGAGCTCCCAAGCTGAAGTGGGCAGCTCTGGTCTCTGGGTTTCCCTGAGCATAGAGAAGAGAGGCCGGGGTCTGAGGAGGTGGCTCAGGATCTAAAACCTTTGCCCCCCCCCCAAAAAAGCTTGAATTCGAATCCCCAGATCCCATGTAAAAATGCTAAGTAGGTGTAGCAGCCTTGCAATTGCAACCCTGGCAGGCAGAGCCTGGGAAACCCCAAAGCAAACTGGCAAGTCAGACCTAAAGGAGTGCTTTGGGCTTCATTAGAGACTTGGCCTCAGAACAATCAAGTGGAAGCATGGTGGAGGATGATTCCCACCATCACCTCTGGGCATCCGCAAACACAAGTGAGCATTCAGGTGTGCTCATGTATGTACATCTGCATACGTACATGTCCACATATGTGCGCGCACACACACACACACACACACACACACACACATGTACCCCATATACACATATGCCTGAACCCTACCCCCCCAAAAAAGAAGGGAAGCTAGCACTCTGTTGGTATGAGTGCTAAAGCTCTTCCTTCTTGCTCACAGGACCCTGACAGGCTCGCCCCGCAGCAGCAGCGAGAGCCACTCGCCACTCTACATGCACCCCCCGAAGTGCACGTCCTGTGGCTCTCAGTCCCCGCAGCACACTGAGATGTGCCTGCACACTGCCGGCCCCACGTTCCCTGAGGAAATGGGAGAGACCCAGTCTGAGTACTCGGATTCTAGCTGCGGTGAGTCTCTCCCCCTCCCTTCCCTCCCTGTACTCTGTGGGGTTTGTGTTTCCATGTTATTTGTACTGCTGTCTCTGGGAAACGACACAGATAAGGACTCTGACACTTCAGGTCATCAAGCAATCATTTACCCCCTGTCCAGCTCCTGGGAAACTGAGCCGATCCAAGCAAGTGGAGGGATGCTGGAGTTAATCTGGGCTAACCACACTGATCAAGCAGGCTAGAGTTTAGGACTGCCTGAGACTCCCATAGCTTTTCCAGTCTGTGCCAGAACTACTTTACTGACCTGGGTGCTTAGCGTTAGTGTTCCTTGGTAGACTGCAGGTTCTCCATGGAAGAGCATTTGCTCTTAGTCATTTCTGTATTTTCCCTTGGTTCTAGTAGGTTCCTACTATGGGAGAGGTTCTCAAAAAGATGCTTTGTGAATTAAGTTAGTTAAACTTTTAAGTGGAAAATTTCTGGGTAGTCAGTATTGGCACCCTCAGGTTTTACCAGTTAAAATCTCACGCTTGGAGACCCATCTGTGACTGTTATCTAATGGTGAACACATAATCGGGGTTGCGTTACTGTGACACGCCAGTTTCAAACTGTTGCAATAATTTGAAATTAAATTGCTTGCAATGGGATGTCTGGCCCAGGGGAAGAGGTCTTTAGGCAGAGGGAGAGCAGGGACTGTCCCCTTCTGGCCCCGGCTCACGGCCTTGCTGTACCTTCCAGTTCCTTCTCTCTGGATTTCTGCTTGCATTTCTACCATTGCATTGCTTTCCTAGTGCTGTGGATGGTTGTGGAGACGTGAAGTGCAGTTAGGTGCAGAGATGACCATGGAGTTTGCACCATTCGCCTTCCCCGCACTGACTTGAAAGCACACTTTGTGCTGTTTAAAGTGCTCTGGGGAAGTAGAAAGCAATAGGATTATCATCCTGACCTGGAGGTAGAGACGCAGAGAGAGGTTGAGAGAGGTGAAGGCTCTTGCCCCAGGGCTCTTATGTGCGGATAGAAGTCAGACTTGGAACTCAGAAGAAAGCTAGTTCTCAGAGCTCGCGGGAAAAGGGAAAGTACTTAGCATTCACTCCTTCTTTTCTCTGTCCTTCGAGACTTAAGTGCAATGAAAAGTAACATCCCGTAGGTCCTTTGGGCCTCCCCGTGAGTGCTGGGCAGGAGAGTGTAAGGGTCCGTGTAGCTCCAGACGGGGAAGGCTTTGGAGCCCTGCCTTGCCGCCTCATGCTGACATGGTCTCCCTCCTCCACCCTGACAGAGAACGGGGCCTTCTTCTGCAATGAATGTGACTGCCGCTTCTCCGAGGAGGCCTCGCTCAAGAGGCACACACTGCAGACCCACAGTGACAAACCCTACAAGTGTGACCGCTGCCAGGCCTCCTTCCGTTACAAGGGCAACCTCGCCAGCCACAAGACCGTCCACACGGGTATGGCCCTGCCTCGTGCCTCTGCGTGCACTGGGATGCTTAGGGGCTGGCAGACAGGGTGTCAGGGCAAGCTTCGGGGTCTGGTGGGGTAAGGCAGGAAGCAGTCTCCAGGCTTTCCTGAACTAGGGCCTGACCCTGTCTCATCTTTGCTGAAGGATCTGTGTCCTTTGTCTTTTCTCTGACATTCTTTTCTGTCTCTCTGCCTTTGCTGGGGTTCGAAGTGTTAATCCTATGACCCAAGTGAAGAGAACAAGGCTGGTGGAGGTCAAGTAGTTTTTTTTTTTTTTTTTTTTTTTTTTTTTTTTTGGTAAACCTGGGAAAAATAAAAGCCTCTTGATGTACTCCCTTGGCTTGTTCCTTATCGAGCAATTCACATTCCTTTACCAGGTAGCTTCTCCCAACGCTGCAGCTGCAGGCACTTCCTATCTCTCAGACCTTTTAAGTGGCCCCTTTACCCCAGAAACTTTCCACGGTGGAAGGCATAGCCCATAGATTGGTTTCCTTTGACCCAGCCTCTCTTCCAACCCCTGCCCCGCCCCTCTTGCAAATGGAATACAGCTGTACTTGCCACAAGCGGAAAAGTATGTTTGTTCTGAAAGAGAAACTAGAGCAGCCTGATTGTATCTTCCCAGCGGATCATTGCATCAGTCCATCCCAGGGAAGAGGCAGAGGAGGCGTCTCAGGTCAACTACCCTGGCCCTGCCCATTCAAAGAAAGAAACTGAGGCGCGGAGGACTGGGTCTTGCTCAAGTCCTGCAGGCAGATGACTCTGATGCCAACACTGATTCTGCCTTGATTCACACCTAGCATAGGCCCACCCCACTGTGCTGCCGCTTGTGTCTTGACCTTGTTCCCTGCTAACTGTAGCCAGGGGCAGCAGACCCCGAGATCCCTAGATTCTCTTGAGCATCCCTGGAGAGCAGGGGAAAATGTAAGCAGCCATGGGGCGGGGCAGTGGCTGTGAAATCCAGGGGGCGGTGAGGATCTTTACTGAGTGTGGTTTTCCTTTTCCCATTGTCTGGGTCTTAGGCGAGAAGCCCTACCGCTGTAACATCTGTGGAGCTCAGTTCAACCGGCCAGCCAATCTGAAGACACACACTCGAATTCACTCTGGAGAGAAGCCCTACAAATGCGAAACCTGCGGGGCCAGATTTGTACAGGTGAGCCGGCCGAGCCCCGTGGGATGGGGACTTTTTGGGGGGGGGGCGAATGTTGGCAGCACACACCGTGGCAGTACCTCTCACTGCTGTCCCCACCCCCCAGGTGGCCCACCTCCGCGCCCACTGTGCTCATCCACACTGGAGAGAAGCCCTATCCCTGTGAAATCTGTGGCACCCGCTTCCGGCACCTCCAGACACTGAAGAGCCATCTGCGCATCCACACGGGGGAGAAACCTTACCATGTACGTAAGGGCAGCGGGGCTTATTCTTCTGGGAGGGGGGAAGGAAGGCAGAACAAGTTGGGCACCAGCACTGCTTGCTCCGGCGTCTTTCTTACCTATCATGGGGTGGTCACTGAACTAATAATGAGACCTGGATCTGGGCCTGGTTGCCAAGGCCACCATGCTCAATACCGATCAGTGTGCCCATCTCTGAAATGGAGCTTTGGTCTGGGAGACATCAGAGCAGAGGGGTGAGGCCCATGGAGACATAGATGGGGCTGTGCATTCTTCCCACAAATACCTGTTGAGAACCTCCAGTGTACCCAGACTCCAGACCAGGTGCCTACTTAAGAGTAGATAAGATGTTAGAGAGGAGCAGTTTTAGGTGTAGGAAGGCAGGCAACCAGAATACTGTGAATAAGAAAAATGCCTAAAACAAAACAAAGAAACAAACCATTTCAAGAAAAAGCAGGTGCCTAGTGCCTGTAGTACCAGGCTGTGAACAGACTACGTGTGGAATATTGCACAAGCTAAAGTTGTAACGAGGTACATTGTACAAAATTTAAATTTCAGCAAACATAAGTAAAGTGCAGTTGGGACACAGTGTCACTGGTGTGTCTGCTTAGTGTGTGGCTACTTTGAGGAGGGCCTCGTCCAGGTGCTGCTGGCACAAGCAGTGATCCACAATTAATTCACAACATCTAGCTGTCAGCCTGTGAAGCCGGGATGGCTTTCTCTTTCTTTCTTTCTTTCTTTCTTTCTTTCTTTCTTTCTTTCTTTCTTTCTTTCTTTCTTTCTTTCTTTCTTTCTTTCTTTCTTTCTTTCTTTCTTTCTTTCTTTCTTTCTTTCTTTCTTTCCTTTTTCTTGTTTCTGAAGTCCTAAGTAGATCTTTTTTTTTTTCTTGCCGTTTGTTTCTGGGTAAATTAGCTATTTTCCTTTCAGAGCCTGAATTTTCTCCTGGAATCTCGTGCCTACCTTGTGGCATTGATTAATGCAACGAATTCATTCAGTGCTCAAACAGTGTCGTGATTTGCTAGAATTTCCTATGGAGAGGATAAAAGAGTTACAAGCGACCTTCAGCATTTATTGGTTGTCAAGGCCAAGAGAGGGCAAAATGATATGCAAAACACACAGTCCTCAGTGGCATAAGTGCAAAGGAAATGTGTCTGTCAACTCTAGGGCTTCTTTCTGTCTGGCCCTGTTTCTAGTTAATTATTTTCTTTTCTAATTTTTTTCTCAATATTTTTTCATTTTCACCTTAAAACACATTCGAACAGATTTTTGTAGTACTCTTTGCTATGGAATAATATTTTTAGTTTTGTAGGAAGTTTGCAAAGTAGCTCCATTTACCTAGTTTCACTGCAAACAATTTTTGATTTAAATTATTTAGAATTACAATGGAATTTTTATTGTTCTCTCTTATCACTCCCTTTTCCTTGGGAGACTTCTTCCCAATCTACTCCAGGGTCCCATCTTGCGTATGTATGTATTTCACTGAATCCCAAGGGAGACATCTTAAGTACGATTTTTTGATGAGTTTGTCACAACTCACTAGCCATATTGATACATGATCATAAGCTAAAGTCCATACTATGTATGGATTTGCCTACTTTTTAAAATCTAAAATGTCCTTTGTTTTGATTTAGGGTTTGATCTAGATTCCCTTATTGCATTTAGTTACCCATGTTATTTTGAAGCAGCTTTTCCTAATGGAATAATTATCACCTATTGGAGTAAACGACAGCTCTCCTTGCTAATTCTTTGCCAGCTTGCCTAACCTAAGATCTCATGCCCTGACGAAAAAAAAATAGCTATATTTTAAAAATGATATCCCAGATTCTAGCATTTTCTTGGACTTAGACGGGTCGAGTCCACTTCTTCCGATCTACTACAGAATTTCCCTGGGAAATGGGAGTACATGCTGCTGGGTTCTGACAGGACTGTGAGCTTGCTGAGGAGTACTCACTGCCTTTATGAAGTCTTGCCCACCCAGCAGGGACGTCCTGCACAAGGGTAACCGTGGTCTAGGCTGTGAGGCTGAGATCCAACGGAAAGAGGGATTATTTTTATCTCAGAGATTGTGAAATGTGTTCTTGAGTAGGGGAGTTTACACGGGCACTTTGCTTGTGGCTAAGGTTTGTATTCGTGTGGGCACGTCAGGGAAGGACAGTTGGAATCAGGGAGAGGCATGATTGACATACTGGAAAGCCAGGCAGGGACATTTGCTCAAAGCTTACTTATGTCTGGCAGAAAATGAGATTCAGATAGTTGCTTTATATGACCTTTGAGAGAGAAGAGGTATCTCCAACCCTCCCAGGGGGAGTCTCTGTCCCTGGGTCCCTGGGCACTGGTGAGTTTTCCCGAGTGGCTGACAGCTAACAGTTTGCTTCTGGTGTCTCTTCCAGTGTGAGAAGTGCAACCTGCATTTTCGTCACAAAAGCCAACTGCGACTTCACTTGCGCCAGAAGCATGGAGCCATCACCAACACTAAAGTGCAGTATCGAGTGTCCGCCGCTGACCTGCCCCCGGAGCTTCCCAAAGCCTGCTGAAGCATGGAGTATTAAGCTGTCTTCTCCAGCCCCTCCCCAGAATCTACCCAAAGGATACTGTAACACTTTATGAAGCTCATCCTATGACGTAGTGCCTCTCTCATCCACTAGTGCAAATCATAGCTGGGGTGGGGGGTGGGGGTGGGACCTGGGGCTGGGGGGAGTCTCGGCAGCTCCCTTCCCCACACTGCCGTAAGACATTAAGAAGGTAATATTGCTGCTTTTCCTATGTGCAAGGCAAACCATGTCAGCAAACAAGCAAATCCATTTTCTATGTCAAAGGAGGGGAAAGTGTAAACGTTCCACCAGAGCTGCAAAATGGAGTGTAAACGTTTTTTGTGAGAACAACTGTTTCTTTTGTACGTAAATGCGCATTCTTTTAAAAAAAGACAAGAGTTCGGTATGTTATCCAAGAGAGGGCTTTAATTTTTTTAACCAAAGGTGAAGGAATATATGGCAGAGTTGTAAATATATAAATATATATATAATATAAATATATATAAACCTAAAAAAGATATATTAAAATTATAAAACAGCGTTAAAGGCTCGATTTTGTATCTGCAGGCAGACACGGATCTGAGAATCTTTATTGAGAAAGAGCACTTAAGAGAATATTTTAAGTATTGCATCTGTATACGTAAGAAAATATTTTGTCTAAAATGCCTCAGTGTATATGTATTTTTTTGCAAGTGAAGGTTTACAATTTACAAAGTGTGTATAAAAAAAAGCAAAAAGAACAAAAAAAGCTGTAGAAGGAGAAATGTATAATTTTGTTCTAGTTTTCAGTCTGTATATACCTGTACACGTGTCCTCACGGTGCCTTTTTTTTCACGGAAGTTTTTGATGATGGACAGAAGTGTGCGCCATCCCCTTTGGAAGTGTGGGCAGACACAGGAACTTGAAGTTGTCACTGACTAAACTCTCTTTGGGAATGTTCCTCTCACCCCTTTCTGCGTCATGCTTGTGTTATAACTACTCCGGAGACAGGGTTTGGCTGTGTCTAAACTGCATTACTGCATTGTAAAATATAGCTGTACAAATAGAAGAATAAAATATTGAAAAGTCAAGCCAGCTGGTGCTGATCCTCAGTGTGGGATCCTGGGTGCGTCTGAAGCCCGCGGTTCTGTGAAGAATGTTCTTTGAGGACAGGGCTGCTGGCCATGCTGGAGCAAGGAGCCTGGCTTAAGACCAGCCTGAGTTTCATCCAGGTAGCTTGATGCAGACCTATGTGGTCAGGATTAGCAGAAGACCCCAGAGCCTCGGTCTGTAGGTCAAGTAGAGGATTTGGACAAACTTTTTCCCAGCCCTAGGCTGAATTCTCAGTGACGTCAGCTCTAGCTCTTCTGACACAAACATAGCTACTGTCTTCCCCCTCCTGGTCTCAGTTGCCCCATTCCATTCTCTAAAACGAGAAGGCTCATCTTGCTAACTGGCTTCTTATAATTCTTCTCCACTTGGTTCCACCGGGTAGATCAAGGGCATCTAACCCAAGCCAGGTATTTCTCAGCCTTGGAGCATTTGGTGCCATTGGTGTGTCCTGGGTGACTGGCAGATGTTTGTAAACTCAGAAGCCTCATGATTGCCAAGTCAGCCTCTACCTCTGTGCTGGATTTTGGCCACCTCCTCCTGCTGTGCTTTGGGATCAACGTTTTCCCTGTGGATTCCAACCTGTCTCCAAAGAGATTGTTAAGTACACCCAGTTACGATTCCATGATTCAGATGGAGCTTCACACTAGTCTGCCTTGGCACCCACTTTAATTTCACCTCAGGAAACCTCAAGGACCAAGTTTGATTGACAGGACCTAAGGACTTGGGGACCAAGTGGCTTGGGGATCTGGTGGCTGGCCCAGAAGAAGGAGCCTGCACCCCTGCCCGTCCTGTTCTTAGGTAGCAGGGAGGAGGGGACATGTGCCCACTGGTCAAACAGCAGTGTCCCTTGGCAGTGGCTTTGCAGCAGGCTCTCAGCACGTGCTGGGAGACCCAGGGGAGCTGACCACCCAAAACCCCAGAGAGAGCTTCACAAAGTCACACCACCCTCTGCCGACGGCATGGCCTTTCAGCTCCGGTTTCCTTTGAAAATGACTTTAAAGGACTTGCCAGCTCGAGGCCTCAACTCACCCTGCTCTTTGAATAGGGAGAAAATGATCCCTCTGTTCCCATAGAAACTTGGCGGGAGAACTTACAAAACAGACAGCGTCAGGAATGACAATTCACAGGCCCCTGGGAAACTGGCCCCAGAGTCCCTTTGCTCCCAGTGCCCCACCATGTCTGTTTGCATATCCCTGCGGTTTAGTAGAGATACTGAGGGGTGAAGGAAAACACAGTGGGTGGGTGAAGATCAAAGAGCAGGTAACTGCCACCAGCTGATGAACAATAAATAAGAAGTATAATGAAAGCATCTCTGAGCAGACATGCTGGAGCAGAAGAACAGCAGAAATGTATTACGAAAGCATGAGGTGAGCGCAAGTTTCCACAAAAACATGTCTCATGAAACAGGGTACGAGTGATTGAGTGAGCGACGTTCTTCTCCACTCATGGGGTTTGCAGACACAGAAGGCTCCACAAAACCCCAGGTTGAGGTCTACATTGAGCAGGTATATTAGCTAGCTTCCCTGCTGCTGTGACAGAATGTTTGGCATGACAAGGAAGGGAAGATGGTATTTTTAGCTCACAGTTTCAGACATTTCTGTCTGCAGCCTTCGATGTTGCTGATTTCGGGCCTGTGGTGAGTCAGAATCTCACAATGTGAGCAAATGGCAGATGACACTTGCCTCATGGTATACAGGAAGTGGGGGGAGAGAAGGAGAGAGAAAGAGAGAGAGAGAGACAAGACATAGCCCCAAAGATCTGCCCCTAGTACTCTCTTTCCTCCAGCTAGTACCCACCTCCTGAAGTTTCCACAATCTCCTAAAATACTCCATAGGCTAGAACACTCTTTTAAAACAAAGGCGTCTTTGAGGGCCCACTATATATTTAAACTTTACCAATAGGCCAAGAGAAGCGGCGGGCAGATGCAGGCCCAGCTGTCTAAGAATTGAAAGATACAGGGTAGAGGGGAGTCTCTAGTTCAAACATCTCTTCTGATCCAGGAGCTGACTGAAGCATGAGAAGGAAGGACGCTGGTCTGCTGAGATCCAGTGACCGCGTGGAGTGGAGAACAGCTTCCCGCTCCTTACTCTGAAAGAAAGAACAGATGTGAATGCTCAGTTGCAGTAATGAAGTGAAGTGGGACCTTGTCACAGAGCTGAAAGTGGTCAGCTGGTCTGAGTTCACCAACAGGTTGGTTGTAAAACTCTTCTTAAAAGTTCAGTCACGAAGCCTCAGGCTTCTTGGGAGAAGTGGATTTTTTTTCTCTGAAATCTAGGTTTGTAAAGAATTCATAATACCTAAGTAGCCCATGAGTATTTCTATCTGGAATATATTTTAAAATACTATATATATATAATATATATCTGTATATACATATATATTATATATCTTATGAAGTTTCCAGAACTTTATATATTCATTATATATATACATACTCTCTCTATATATATATTTACATACAAGTATAAAGTTAAAATGGTAATCTTTCACAACTTTTTAAATTTTGACAATATGTGCTAAGTATCTCTCCAATGAATACTTATGATGTTGCTTTACTGATTTTTTATTTTAAGTTATATGCTAGAATATGAATGAAGTTATTTTACCTTTAATATATGGATGGAAATGTAAGATAATTAAGAATCAAAAAAAGAATATACACAATCCTTACCATTATGTTCCTGTAGTCTTATCATTGAGCATAAAATTTAATACAGTGCTAAATGAAAGCAAAAGCTACTGGTGGTAAAATAAAAATCTATCTACTGAAATAGCTAAACTTCTTCATAGTGGAAGCTGAATCATGCCAAATCCCTCCAAGGAAAGGTGAAAACATTGGTTTAACCAAAATACTGTGATAATGGAAAGAACTTGCTCCTCTCATCTCTGAAGAGAAGGAAGCTTCTAAAGGAACATACGAGTCCAGCCTGCCATAGGTATGGTGGCCAGTGAACCCAATGTAGGGTGTCTATCAGAAGGAGAGATAGCTTCGGTGGTTGCTAGGAAAGCAGACTTCTAGAAAGGAAGATGCCAAGGTAGATGCACTTTGGAGCTAGGAAGGGGAACCACCCCCGGCCTTTGTGGATCTATCTTCCTTATGAAATAACCTGTTTAAACCAAGATGATTAATGGTTTAGAATGCACACAAGATGAGATAGCTCTCTTCCCTCTCCCCCCACTCACTTTTTAGGAGTCTTACTTTGTAGCCCAGACTGGCCTTAAATTCACTATGTCCACAGTTCACCTAGAACTTGCCACCCTCAGCATGCCAAGGGCTGGGATCACAGGGATGTAGCCCCCACCCCAAGCTTTCCCTTTACTTTTGTACCCAAGCAGGCTGGTTAGTTAAATAGCAAGTGTCCATGGAGTCAGTACCACACATATTGAAATTATTTAACAATTATTTAATATCATCAGGCCAAGCCCAGAAAAGGATGTCACATCGGGTCACGATAAGAATATCATCCGAGAGATCTGCCAGATCATCCTGCTTCTACTCAGACTTGCAGCATGTCCAGGCACTCAAGACATCTGCAGCTAAGATGAGAGGTTGCAGCTTGGACCACGCAGGATGCAAGTCACAAGGAAATCCTGAGAGACTTTAAAATTATGGCTACAAGGTGAATTCAGGGACCTTTAGAAGGACATGATCAGAATAGCATATCTGTATTTCTGGGTAAACTGTTTGGTCATCCTGAACTGACCTGAGGAGGAAGCATTCTTGGGGGTCCTGTGAAATACAGGGCTTCCTTCTGTCTGCACAGAGCTTCTTCCTCATCTCTGGGATGTATCAGTGTTCCTCATCTCTGGGGTGTATCAGTGCGCCAGAGCTGCTATAACGAGATACCTCAGACTGAGAGGTTCCGCAGTAGACGATATCATCCCACATTCTGGAGGCTGAGATGACGGAAGGGTTGTTGGTTTCTGAGGGCTGCAAGGAAGAATCTGTTCCAGGCTTCTCCCTTGGCTTCTGGTAACCTCCTAGAAATCTCTGATACGCATTGGCTTAGAAAAGCATCGTCTTTGTCTATGCGTGCACATACATGTGAATGTTTGTACATGCATATACCATGAGTGTGAATGCATGTGGAGTTTGTATACATGTGTGGATGAATGTGTTGTGCATGTGTGTGAATGTATGTCTATATGCATATGCATTCATGTGGAAGTGTATATGTGTGTGAGTGCATGTTAATATGTGTACACATGTGTGCATGACTCTTTACATGTGTATGCTCATGTAGTGTGCATGCATGCATGAATATGTGGAGTGTGAATGCGTGTGTGTAGCACACTAACGTGTATGTGTGCACATGCATACATGTGTGTGAATGTGTCTATAGACACATGAGTGCCTGTGTGTGTGAGCTTATGTGAGTACAACCAATCTCTTTCATAAAACCATCAATTTAAAAAGCTTCCTCACCACTAGGGGACAGTCAACATAGGGAAGAGATAGATTGTCAAAGGGACAAAATATTTTTTCAATTGCACATCTGTCACAGGGTCAATATCTAGGCTATGTAAGGACCCAACATCCATAAGAAAAGTTCAGAATGAAAATGGGTGAAAATCGAGTAGGCTTTTATTAAGAGAAGATGTTTAAACATAAACAAAAAAGAGAAAAAAAAAAAAGGTCAGCATAGTTAATAATAAGGAAATGCAAAACCACAGTAAACTGTTACTTCACCTTATCTGGAATGCTTGCTACCCAAAAGACAAAAATGCCCAGTGATGGCAGGAAGATAGAGAAAGGAGACTCTCACCTACTATCTTGGGAATGTAAATAGTGCAATCATTTCAGAAAACAGTGTGGAAGTTTCTCAAAAAATTATGAATATGACTCTAAGGAGATCTGGCTAACTGACTCTTGGGTATTCATTGCTAAGAAATGGAAACATTCTAATTCTCAATCAACTGTTGAAAGGATAATGAAAATGTAATAGGTATGTACAATGGAATGCTCCATTGTAGCAAAGATATAATCTGTCAGTTGCAGCTGAGTGACATTCTGCTTGGTGAAATAAGCCAGGCATAGGAGGTAGACACTATGTGATGTCATTCACATATCCACATCCACTAAAGAAGTTCATTGCATAGAAATAAAATTATAGATTAGAGGCTCTGAGAAGCTAGGGAGAGCAAGGGAGGAAGAACAGGGGACATTAGCCAACAGCTAGGAGAAATGTATGCCAGTGTTCCGTTACACCCAAGGATCGCTGCTGTTGACAGTATTGCATTGAGTATTTTGAAAAATAGCTAAAAGAAAGGATGTGAGGAATAAGATGACTTGATTATCACAAATATATGTACATATATATGTACATGAATTATTATGTGATAAATGAAAACAAAAGAAAAATAACAACACTGAAGAAGCAATAAAAAGAAGGTAAAGGCATACCAGTTGTATTAGGTTCATGCACATCCTAATGAATGACTTTATGATTATCAATACTGATTGTTACCTTGGCAGATCTAAGAGAATCCAAAAGACCAATTGCTATGCTTGTTTACTTTGTGCCCGCAGGTGGCATCGTGGTGAGGCCCATCATGGTCCATGAAACTAGAGCTAGCCATGGAGAATCGAGAGCGTTGCCTGCTTCTGTGAGTTCCAGGAGCGAAGGGCCACATCATGGACTCAGGGCCCTGCATTCCAGGGCTCAAGTTTCATTTTGTTGCTTTTTCTTAGCTCCTCTGGTGTGGCTAAAGTGCTTCTCATATCATCCATAGTGAGAGGATTCCCCCATCTGCCATCATGTCTTCTGGTACACCCTACTTTTGGGTCACATGAAAGATGCACTACTTCTAAATTGAGGTTCCAGTGTCTGCCTTCATCCTGACTCCCTGTGGTCATCCTATCTCGACAGCCCCAGTGCATATATTGCAACTCCCCAGTAGGCTTTTCTAGCTCTTTTCGCTGTTTTGAAGATCTTGTTACTTGTGTAGTCTAGAAAATGGCCACCAGATGGCAGGGTAGGACAAGACTGCAGGTCGCTGGTTCTAGAGATGGAAAGTGTAATTGGGTCGGGCTTTGTTTTCAAGCTGGGTTCTCTTTATGTGTCTGTTCTCTGTGTAATTCTAAACACTTCAACAGAACCCTCAGTGGAACTGATTTGTAGCCAATTCCAAAATCCCCTCTTTAGAGACCTATTTAAGTGTAAATTTCCATTCAGGCATTTCTTTAAGTTGAAGGTTTCCAGTTTTTCTTGAAAAACAGGTATTTCTGCCTTGATTCTCAAAGGATGCCCTCCAAGAGACAGGGACTTTCAGAAGACACTAATAAACAAGTGTTAAGAAATATCCATTGTGTCTCTCTCTTTGTGTAGTCCTGGTAGCAGTTTTGCTAACTGCACAACAACTTCTAAAAAGAGAGTGAGAGAGGGAAGGAAGAGGGAGGGAGGGAGGGAGGAAGGGAAGGAGGGAAGGAGGGAGAGAGAGAGAGAGAGAGAGAACTAGGGAAGCTAGTGTGTGGTGTGCAAGCTGCACAGGCAGCGAATAAAGCCAGGACAGAATGGCTGCTGCAACTGAGCAATGAGACAGACAGGAGATTACACCTTCCAGCCTCTGTGTTCCAGCCAGTAGATTTGGAAATGCCAGCCATACTGCAGAGGGCATCTTCTCTAGTCATTCTCCTGATACACATGCTAATCTCTTCCTGAAACACCCTAATATACTACTTAATCGGATATGGGCACCCTGACATAAAATTTACAGTAACACGGGGGCTGCTAAGACATGACCTTATCTTATCACTTTCTCATTTTAATTAAATTTTAGTCAACTTTCTTTTGTGCTTTGATAATCATTTTCCGCCCAGAAACAGTAGTTAATAACTTCACAAAATAATACCTGTATAGAACACAGATGCACAGTGCCATGCAATTATAGTGGCTTCCAGTAGGGGGCGCTGAGAAGTCAACACAGAACTCAAAATCAAGTGTGTTCTTAACCGGAACTATCTTAATCCTACAAACTTTTCACACACTATAGTTACTATAAAATACTATGATTTTTTTTTAAATTAATTCACTCTGTTGGGGCTGGAGAGGTGGCTCAGGGGTTAAGCCTCTGCCTTGCAGGTGGAAGGTCCTGAGTTCGGATCCTAGATCCCATGTATAGACGCCAGGCGGAAGCCGGGGCGGCCTGCGTTTCTGGTCCTGGTAGGGCGGAGCCTGTGAATCCCGGGGCAGAGTAAACAAGGAGGAGGCGGAGGCGTCCATGGTGGTTTCCGAATTCGTCCATGGTTCTACACACACAAACACACACACATACAGCGCACACACGCACACACACACACATGCACACGCGCACACACACACATACACACACATACATACACACACACACACACACGCACAATTGAATAAATAATAAAAAATTTTTAAAAATTAATTCACTCTGTAATTAAATAGGTTCTGAATTTTACAAAATAACTGGATAAAAATAAGGATCAGGGAGCAATTAATAAAGGGAATATAAAACTTTTCCCCTTAGTCATTAATACAGTTTGTGTGGTTTGATGTTTCCTAATAACTTTATTAGCTTTAAAACTGGGCCTAAGGAAGAACCCAGTGTCACACTATATGGTCTGTGAGTCAGACTGTGTGGGTCCAAATCCTACAACTAACAGTTGTTAGCTATGTGACCTTCAGTAAGTTACCCAATTCTTCCAACCTTAGTTTCCTTCGTTGTGAAATCATAGGATACATAATTTCAAACTCTTCTTATACAGTTAAATGAAATGAAGTATATTCACTCATGTTGTATGTCAAGCATGCCATAGTGATTAACTTTTGATATTGTTGGTGTCTTGAGGTCTTGAAATCTCCCTCTCATAAACTACTAGGTTTAACTATAAAAGGACATGATTTCAAACACATTATGTAAACACTTCATCATTATGACCATAGATTAGAGCAGCTCTCAGACTTCAATATGGAAGTTTCCTTTTGCAATGGATGGTTTTATTACAGAGAATAACGGCTCTATGCAAAGAACACAAAAAATCAGACATGTAAATCCCCCTCATCCCCATCCCAAGGCTCAGCATACAATATGGAAGGGAAGTAGTAAGAATATAAGAGTCTGAAGGTGAGGAAGGGTGCAGCCAGATAGTATTTTCTGGACCTGATGGGGCTGCTGCAGCTGTATCGGCTTCCACAAGATTTGGCCTATGAACTCTGCACCATGGAAAGGAAAGATCTCGTGAGGCATCGCACCTCCCTGAGAGATTACTGGGATAATGCTGGGGGAAGGGGGAAGGAAGGCAAGCTGGTTTCCGCAATAGTACTCCTATCACTAGATCATCTAACTGCAGGCCAGCAGGTACTCGGGTACATGCCACTACAGGCTACTCGGATGAAACTTGGTGAGCCACATGCACAAGAAGATATGAAAGCAGGAGGTAGGCTGGTTGGGAAGAAAGTTTGCAGTGGGAAAAGAAGGAGAGACAGGATTGGGTAACAAGCAGTGGAAATGACTTAAATTCATTGTATTTGTTTAGGAAACTGTCAATGTGTTTTTCAAAGCTCCTCCTCTAAACCCTCTGGTATTTGGGGCAAGGAGACAGTCCTCTGTTTCCTAGTCTGGCTCCTGGGGCCTCTGGTTGCAGTTTCTATTTATTGCATCATATAATGTCTCTTGGAAGAAAGACCTGGACTCCCAGATGGAAACAGCAGCTACCCAGGAATACTCTTACCAATTTCCATCAATAGGTCCCCTTAGACACTGAATCCATTATGGCCTAAACCGTTCCTCAGTCACATGACTTGCTTCATTGCCTTTCAGGGAAAATCACATCCTTGGCTTCTGTATTGTATTGTATAATCATCAGATTTACCTGGCTCTCTGAAGTATTTTCAGGTTTTCAACTTCCCCCACTTGTAGGACAAAATATTCCTTAAGATTGTCCTTCCTCTATATCATTCCTTTTACAAAGTAGTTGCGGGTCTTAGGCAACTATGTGGACATGGCCTGTAGGTATCTCTCTTACTTTGTTGCTGCAACAGGATGCTGGAGACTAATTTGCAGACAACACGAGTGGACTTTTCTCATAACTCTAGAAGGAGGGAAGTCCCAGGACATAGGGTTGCATCTCACAAAAGCCTCCACACAAATCCTCCACTGTGAAAGCTGAAGACCAAGAAAGCAGGGGGGAACTGTATTTCGTTTTGCTTGCACCAAGGCTGGTCTTGCACTTGCAGCAATCCTCCTGCCTCAGCTTCCTCAATGCTGGACTTGCAGACATGTGCCACCTTGTCCAGCTGAATTTGTTTTTATGCTCAGCCTGCTGGTGATAACTCACTTATTCTCAGGACCACAACAGAAGCTCCTTCAATGCATCAAAGGCAACATCACCTGATCATCTCCTTTGCAGCCCCCATCCCCCAACATTCAAAATTGGTGATTCTAGCTTGGACCTTGCCTGTCGCAGTTACCCTCTCTGGTGCTGTGAGACAACATTCTGAGTCAAGTTTAAGAGAGAACAGGGAGATTCATTTGATCCTGGCTCCAGAGGAAAGTCCATTATGGTGGAAAAGGCATAGCAGGTGGCACAAGTGGAGGCAGCTCAGGTCACAGCAGACAACATGACGAAGGCAGAGAAAATGAACAGCAGACTGCCAGAGGAAGGAGGGCAGGGCTCCTCAACCTCCAGACCCAACCCTTGCGATGTTCCTTCCTCCGGCAACCTCCTAAGGTGCCAGGGCCTCCCCCAAGATTAATAGCTAAGGATGCAAGCACACTGAGCTCGTGGGGGACAATACACCACAACAAGGCCATGACTGCTTAGGATGCTGTGATAGTAATCCTGGGTGTCAACTTGACCACATTGGCATTAACTATGATCAGCTGTCAGACCACCTGAAGAGATTATCCAGATCAATACATTACAATACCAAGACCAGCCCTAGATCTGACTGGAACCTCTCAGTAGCAGACCAGAGAAAAGGAACCATAGAACAGAAGACTTTGGAAAGAGACTCCAGGATGTCTGCTGTGACATAGCCTGCCTCCATCTTCAGCCACCAGCCATGTTCCTTCCACCATGAAAGGACTGTTTCTCCCCTCTGGAACCATAAATTGAATAAATCTCCTTTTCTCCCTTAAGTTGCTTGACTTTGAACGCTCTCTCACAGCAATGGTTAAATGTAACTATTATAGATAACTGGACCCCCTGTTTGTCTGCCAGCCAGTTACCCTAAGGGTGGGCTCAGGTGCCAGCTTTCTGGAAATTTCTCTGAGTTCCCCACTCACTGTGATGCTGTACTTCCCTGAAATAGTCACAACAGAGCCTTCTGACTGATTTATTTTTTTCCTCCAATGCATCTCTGACCGTCTCCTGTTCTGATGTAGGAACCTAAGGTCCTTTCCTTGGAATCTGGTCAACCACGGAGCTGCTCTGTGGTTTTCTTCTTTATTCATTAGTATTCTGCACAGTATTTAAAACTAAAAATCTTGATACTAGTTGTAATGGGAAAAGGAGGGGTAGATGGGATTGGGGATGAAGGTGTGAAAATATCATAAATTCACTATTTTCATGCATGAAACCCTAAGAGAATAAAAAAAGCTAAAAAATATAAATATAATCATAGCACAGAAACACACTTTAAAATCAGCCAAGATATTTAAACTGATAAAGTTCCAGTGAACATAAAAATTCTGGGCTAGGGAAATGGCTCAGAGGTTAAAGCCTTTGCCTCATGAGGAAAAGGACCTGAGTTCAGATCCCCAGGTCCCATGTGAAAATGTCTGGCTAACATGGTAGCAGACTAAAAGAGCAGAGCCTGAGAAACCCCAGAGCAAAGTGGTCAGGTGAAGAAGCTGTCCAGGATAATTCCCAGTATCGCTCTTGGGACCTCCACGGGTACACACACACACACACACACACACACTTTTTTTAAAAAACTTCCCTGATGAATTAGTATGAATTTTTAAATGAATTTTTCTAATCAGGCTTCAAACAAGTTTTTTGAATTGAATTTGGACAATCTATCTCTTGTCTCTTTTTTAAAAAGTATTTTTCTCTTTTTTTTAATTATTTAACAGTTTCATGCACATATGCAATGGATTTAAACCATTTCATCCTATATCACCAGAACATACACTTTCTCCCACTGAAATCCTTCTTCCAAGCCAGTCTCCTATCTACTTTCATGTCTACTTTCTGTGTATGGCCCACCTACCAAGTTTAATAAGGTTTTCCTGCATTGGCATGTGCCCAGGCACTCGCCAGAGCATATACCACTGTACATGCTCCCCTTCCCCAGTCAGCATCAACCTTTAGTAGTCATTGTCATAGTTAGGCACAGGTGCCAACTTGATAGTTGAGGGTTTGAGCTCTGGGCACATTTATAAAGAATTAATGGTTGAGTTAAGCCCAGAGCAAACCTGCAGGAGATTGTCTAGCTGATGGGGAAGACCCAGTCCATGATAGGTGGGACTAGATCCTGGAATAAAATACAGAGAGCTGGTTGAGAGAGTTGGCATCCTTGTGTACACTTGGCCAGACATGCTGGTCTGAGAAGTAAGGATCATCCCTTTCTTAGCCATTACCATTATGTAGAGATGATGTGGCCAGTTCCCTCGGCCCTGGTGTTGGTGAGTGCTCTCCATCAAGCTAGACTGAGAACTGTAACTGGACTATTGTAAGAAAACAAACCCCTTGTTCCCTTAAGCTGTTTGATGGTGACTTATCAGCAACCATGCAGGTGAACTGCAACAATCACACAGAAGGGGCGAAGCCTTCCCAGATGACATGCTGGCAGGCGAATCTTGTACGGGCCTTGTGGATGTGTTGCAGATGCACTGAGTTCATGCATGCAGCAGCTCTGTCATGCCCAGAAGACATGACCTGGCAGCACCCTCCCTACCCACAGGTGCTGGCATTCTTGCCATCCACCCTTCTGTAATGTTTGTGATGTCCCCTGAGCCTCAGAGGAGAGGGCGATTCAGTGTCCTTGTTTCACTTGGTCTTCTCCACTTTAAATTTAAGAGAGTATTGTATCCATTAGCTCATCTGTTGCAGTCATTTATTGTCATTTCTCTCACGGAAAGAGGAGACAACATCTTAAAAATTCTCATAAAAATAGGAGTGGTTGTTTGTTGACTTCCCAGTGTTTTAAAGGCCCTTTAAATGCTCTGACATTAAGCTCTTTCAGTAAATGTTTGGGATATGAATAGATGGTCCAAATCATATCTCCTAAGGATTGGGAACAGATTTTTAAGTACTGGAAGTTTTTAACGTAGAGTCCATTGTCAACAGGAGAGTGCTGTGACGTCAAGAAGCATAAAATCCAAATACACTTAAGTAGAGAAACAGAAACTTGAACACAGGTTTGCTCCACGTGACCTTGAGTTATGCCTGTTTTGTGCTGGGATTATAAATTAAGCTATCATTTTCAGTAATACACAAGAGAAATGCGAACACAGCCAATAAAATGCTTAGAGTATATTCTAACTAGCAGTTCCACTTCTAGGAATTTATCCTACAGAAAATCTCACGTAAGTATGAAAAACACATGGAAGAATTTGCACTTTAACATTCTCCTTCCTTCAATAAGGCAGTCTTAGAACCAAACCATTGCTGTATAAAGTGTGTGATAGTTAATCCTGGGTGTCAGCTTGACCACATCTGGCATTAACTGAGATCAGCTGTCAGACTACCTGAAGAGATTATCCAGATCAGTACATTCACAATACAGAGACCAGCCCTAGATCTGATTGGAACCTCCCAGCAGCAGAGCAGATAAAAGGAACCATAAAACAGAAGACTTTGGAGAGAAACTCTAGGATGTTTGCAGTGACTTATCCTGCCTCCATCTTCAGCCACTAGCCATGTCGCCTCCACTATGAAACACTGTTTTCCCCTCTAGAACTGTAAGCTGAATAAATCTCCTTTTCTCCCTTAAGTTGCTTGACTTTAAATGCTTTCTCACAGCAACAGTTAAGAGTAACTATTACAAAGTGAAAACATAATACACCCCTCTTAAAAACAATGAAGAAGGTCCAGTGAGAGAGCTTAGGGGGATGAAGACACCGGCTCACACACCTGGGGGCCTGAGTTCAATTCCTGGAGTCCTCAGGGTGGAAGGAGAGAACTGACTTCTACCTTTGCACCATGGTAGATATACAAATATGTTTCTCCTCTATAGCTTTCTCTCTGTCTCTCTGTCTCTCTCTCTCTCTCTCTCTCTCTATATATATATATATATATATATATTTCTGCCTGTCTCTCTCTCACTTTCAAATAACAAGCTCTACAGATACTAATTAATATTATTACATTATTAATTACATAATTACATTATTAGTATTATCAATATATTGTTAAAATAATATTAACATTAAAAACAGTTCTATAGATACTAATAAAATGATGCTAAAATACAGTAAATAGAAAGACACATGAAGATATGAACCAAATGGATACTCATTTGTGCTTTCAAAAAAGTAATATTTGTGTGAAGATACAGAACCTTGTGATAGATACAAAACTACTGATTATAATGGTTCCTTTGGAGGAAGAAAAACTGGTCTAAGTATATACATAAAAAGAAAAATAATTTTTCACTACATAGTATTAGCATAGTTCAAATTTACTATCTGTATGTTATCATTGAAGTACAAATTGACATTTTAAATATAACAATAACAGCAAAAAGATTCCTAACCCTTGCTTTGGGAAAACATGTAGCCAAAGACTAGAAATTCTAAGTCATAGCTGTAATTCTAATAATCATAAATTTTCAACCTTAAATAATTGAGGAAAGGAAATACAGGAATGAGAAAAAAAACAAATAGTGACCTGTAGTAAAGAGAATCTTTTTTTTTTTTTTTTTCTACATGCTAAGTGAATGCTGTCCAATGCAAAACCAGGTCTGCTGGGTTTCTTTTTTTCCTTTTTTTTCATTTTTCATTCTTTGACACTTTCATACATAAACATAGTGAATTTATGCGAGTTCATTCCTTCCTGGCTGACCCTATTCCTACCACGTGCACACCTTCTGCTCTGTTGTTCTTGGGATGATTCTTACCAAATTCTAGAGTTCGAAATGTTAACAGTGTCTTCCTTCAGTTAAGCATTTCTGCTTAAAAAGTGTCTTTCATTTGTCTAGTTAAGAGAATACTTTATCTTTTAACCTAGAGAGGGCCTCTTTGGCAGGAGAATAAAACTGACACACTAGGCCCAACACTAAGCTAATCTCTACAGAGATTAAAAAAATTTTAATGCTGCATACTTAAAAACAGTGAATTTATTTATTTTTTATTTTTTAATTTTTTTTATTTATTCAATTGTGCGTGTGTGTATGCATGTGTGCCTGTGTGTGCGTAGAACCACGGGCGAATTCAGGAACCACCACGGACCGCCTCCATCTCCTTGTTTACTCTGCCTCGGGATTCACAGGCTCCGCCCTACCAGGACCAGAAATGCAGGCTGCCCCCGCTTCCGCCCCGCGTCTATACGTGGGGTCTAGGATCTGAACTCAAGACCTTGTGCCTGCAAGGCAGAGGCTTAACTCCTGAGTCCACCTCTCCAGCCCCAAATACAGTGAATTTATAAAAGAGTTGGTCTGTAACAAATTTTAGGAGGCAGGTATACGTTTCTTTTTTTAAAAATTGAATTAATGTTTAGTAATTACAGGCACATTTACCACCCCTCCCAAGTGTAGGTGTTGTGTTTAATAGCTGACTCAGATCATTTTCAGTTTCCACATTTCCTGGAAGATCAATTCTATTCCTTCTTCTTACTGTTTTTAAATGTTTTTTCCTGAATTCTTATTTAAGTGTTTTTAAAAATAACAAGAAAAAAGAAAAGAAAAGAAACTATCTATTTCCTTAGGTCCAGCAGGAGTTTGAGAACAGCAAAAAGTGCTAATTAAGCTTTTGTCCCAGGAAGGGGCAGTATGTCCACAGCCCCTCCATTCTCTTATCTTTTTCACACCCAGAATATTAAAATTAGATTGTAAGACTGCTAATGGGGGGCAACCTTGTCCCCTTCCCTCGTCAGGGATAAAAAGCTTCAGCCACCAGTCTGGAGTGTGTCTGGCCTGTCAAATTCGTCAACACCCTTTGTGATCAAAAGTAAAGAAGCCTTGCTGAGACACTTCAATTGTTTAATGTGGTTTCTTTGCGACTACACACACGTTTCTAACACTAAAACCTTGGCATTGGATTGTTCGGCTCCTAGAACTGAGAAACAAATTTCTTTTACCTATAAGTGATTGATCTGTAGCATTCTCTTCCAGTAACAAGTGTGGACTATGGCAATGAGTTTTAACTCCTGTGCCTACTGTGCATACATCAAGAATTCAAATTGACCAAGAAATAGTGAAGGAAAAATTGTCAACTTGAATCTCATATCTTTGATTTTATTATGAGTAGCTATCTGGCTTATTTTGGGATGAGGAAGCATTTCCACACTGCATAGACTCATTGTCTACCATTGTTTGACCAGTTTCCAAGCAAATGGAAGGAACTTCACACTCAGAAAAATCTACAGCTCTGGGAAGAGTAATGATATGCAAGATACTCCACACAAGTTAGGGCCAAAGCAATCATAATAGGACTTTGCATGACCTGCGCTATGTCCAACACATTATTGACCCCACAAAGTCTAGCATGGACTAAAGGCACTAGGATCCTTGGAGGCTAGGGATTGACAGTCACAGTAGTGTTCTAAGCTTAAGGGGAACACAGAAAAGGGTTCTGGGAAATGCCACTTGGTCCTTGCACCTCATCAGAGAGGAGGACCCAGAGGAGATTTTGGCATGCATATTAAAGGATGCTCCGGGGATTGGGGAGGGGAACACTGGGGGATGAGGAGGGAGGAGGAGGGGAGGGGGGAGCAGGGGTTGGGGGGAGGTGTACTTGTTAAGTTTGTATGAGCGAAAATAATAAAAAAAAAAAGAAAAATCCGCAGCTCTTAATGACGGTGCATCTGATGATCCCATACCCAGAGCTAAGTGTTCCGCTTGGGACTTTATCGCGGGCTTTCAGTTAGGAACTGCTCATCTATGGAATGCATGTCTAATTCTATGCCACCTGGAACATTTGGTCAACTGGAGAAGGAAACAGTAAAGCCAATGTTTAGTCTCTCCTTTGTCCCCATCCCATATGAAGTCTAATGCCAGTCGATTCTGGCTAAAGGAATGTTGCAAAGAAATAAGCTGAGCTACATGCTTGGACAAAGAACCTTCTTGGCTCTTCCTTAAGGGCCCCCATCAGTCTTGGGAAGGTAGCTTTTCTCCTAAAGATGGAGCCAAAGGAAGGGTCTTGCCTCATCTCAGCCTGCACTGTGCCTTCCCTTGGATGAACTTGTGGTTCCGGATAGACCCTGAATCTAAGAAGTTTCACTGAGAAATGCAAGTTTAAAGCAAAATACAGGCTGAAAAGATGACTCAGGAGTTAAGACTGCCTCACAAGCAGAAGGTACTGAGTAAAATAAGATCCTATGTAAAACAACGGCGGAAACAGGCAGTCTGTTGGGCGGAGCCTGGGAAATCTCAGAGTGAAGTAAAAAGGAGGTAGAAGCAATCCAGGATGAATCCCAAAGCCACCCTTAGTCCTCCACAGGGATACCCAGTACCCTCTGATACACACACACACATGAAAATGTATGTACTCTTCTGCCTTTGGCTACTTTTACTCCTCATGTTTTTGAGGTTCATCTCTGTGTTTTATATTAGCAAATCAGTTTCTCTCTGAAACATAAAATAGATCTCACACAATTTCAATTAGTTTATCTAATCATCTGTTTTGTTTCCAGGTTTGGGTCTTTTTGAATCAGGCTGCTATAGAATTTTGTGGCAGCTTTTAGGTGAGTATACGTGTTCATGGGTAAGTAGCTAGAAGAACACTAAGTCATAAGCCAAGCATATGTCTACTCCATAAGAAGATGCTGTAACGGTTACTCTTAACTATTGCTGTGAGAGAGCACTTAAAGTTCATCAACTTTAGGGAGAAAAGGAGGTTTATTCAGCTTACGGTTCCAGAGGGAAGGTACAGTCTCTCAAAGCAGAGGTGGCATGGCTGGCTAGCCAAAGCTGGAGGAGGTTAAGTCACTGCACACATCTTGGAAGCTGAGAGCTGCAGACTGCTTGCTGCAAAGGCAGACTTCTTCTGGAAGTAGAGTGGGACTAATCCACCTCAAGGCCCACCCCTTGTGACTGCCTTTCTCCAGCAAGGCTCCATCTCTCAAGGTACCATGACCTTGCCAAACACATGAGACTGTGAGGGACACATTTCAAACCATGACAGATGCCAAACTGTTTCCTGAGAAGCCAGTCACATATAAGATTTGTGGTTGTTCTATAATTTTATCGACACTTGAGATTATCAGTTCTTTTACTTACAGCTCTAGTGAATGTAACTGCTGTACCATTGTGAAATCAAATATTTCTCATGCCTTATACTGTTTAAGCTCTTTCCTTATGTTTTTCCCTACATAGATATGTTTTAAAGTGTAACAATTTTCAAGAATTTTTTTAAAAGTCATTGTAGTGGTGCATAAAAGAAGCCAGAGATCACTTTGGGTGATCCATTTTTAAAGTAATCCATTTTTAAAAGATATCTTTATTTGAGAGAGAGAGATAGAGAGAGAAAGACAGACAGAGACTGGAGACAGACAGACAGAGAGAGATTCAGAGAATATGTATGATGACATAACACATGGATGGAGGTCAGAGAACAACTTTCAAAGGTCAGTTCTTCTACCATGTGGACTTTCAGAATCAAATTCAGGTCGTCAAGTTTGTAAGCTGGTGCCTCATCTGCTGAGTTATCTCGCCAGGCCCCATCTGGTTTTGTGAAACAAAATCTCTCACCGGGACCTGGTACTGGCTGATTAGGTGGGGCTGGCTGACCGGCAAGCACCAGAGACCTGCCTGCTTCTGCCCCCTCAGTGCTGGGACTTCGACCATGTGCCATTATACCTGACGCTTCCCATAGGTGCTTGGGATCAAGTAAAAGTCTTCATGTTTGCATGTACATTAGTTACTTTACTATTGCTGGGACAAACTACCTGGGAAAGTAACTTAGGAAGGGTTTATTTTGACTCACACTTTGAGGAGTAGACCATTACGGCAGTGAAGGCTGAGGTAGGAGCTTGGGGCTCTGACTGTCAGGATGTAGAGGGTGGTGGTGAATTCCTACATTTGACTTGCTTTTTCCTTTTTACCAGCCCAGAGCCTGAACTATGCAGGGTGCCGCCCACAATAAAAGTTGGTCCTTCCTGCTCGTGAAACTTGCCCTAGATAACCCTTCCAGTTAGGCCCAGGGGTCCGTCTTTGGGTGACTCTAGATCATGTCAAACTGATGGCCAGTATTAACCATGTGGACCTGAAAAGTCAACTCTAACTTCAAAACAATAGTTCATTCTGGAGTTGCATGTGGATGACTCCAGCCCAGGAACACACATTCAAGTTGTCCCCAAATTCATTCCAACATGGTAGCAATTTTGTGAAATTTTATAATTTCAAAAAATGAAAAAAAAATCTTTCATACACCTTAGAAGACACATGGAGTTGGCAGGTTACAGCAAAGTAGGGGAAATCTCACCTCCAGGTCTCAGATGCTATCCTTGACCTTTTTGCTGTGGGAAGCTAGGAGTTTGGTGTACATTCCAAAAAACTTACCTAAGAATCACTGAATGTTAGTTAGGTCAAAAACAGCAATAAATGGCTGTTTAGGAGGCTGAAGACGGCTCAAGGTGGTCTGACTCTCAATTTACAACATTCCAACCTCCTTACACCATGAGGGTCTATCGAATCAGCCAGTCTGTCCTTCAGGTGCAGCTTCTTTCCAGGAATTCCTGTTCCTAAGCCCCAGGCATGACAAGCATTTTGCTGATGGAGTAATCTCTCAACCTGGGTCTTCTGATAAGATACATGCACAGTGCTGCAGTTACTTTGCATTGTTGCCAATAAATTCATGGCCAAATGGCTTAAAGAACAAGGGTTTTATTTTTGGCTTATGATTACCCATTTACAGTTCCTTGTCTAGTTTGGCAGGACAGCCCATGCTAACATGAAGGGCCAAGGGAACCGACCGCACCCGGTCTGCAGGACTGCTGAGAGAGGGACAATCCTCACTTGCCAGACCATTATGTCAGAATAAGCATACGGAAAAATGACAACTTCCTCAACTAGTTCCTTCTATCATATTCACCTGAACAGGATTAGCCAAATCCCCTATGGGCTGGGCCTCCCTGTCAACTAGACAATCTGAATTCCCAAATCCTACATAAAAATGCTGGGCAGAAATGGTGGCAGCCTGTTTTTCCAGCACTGGAAGGTGGAGCCTGGAAAAACCTAGAGCAGTGCCTGTTACACACACACACACACACACACACACACACACACACACACACACACACTTCATGCACTGTGTACATGCACAAATACATACACACATGCGAAAAAAATCCCCTTTCCTGGAACAATCAGAAAGGGTTAGAAATTTGAGTGATTAATACCTGCTGTGTCCACTCACCCACTGTGTGGCGTGTTTCAGCCCACTCACACACTCATTCACATGATTGCGCAGCCTGCTGGCTGCGAAGATTGAAAAAAGGCGAAGTCCAGCCGTCCCCACCTCTGCCTCCATTCCCAGAGATTCGGCAGGGGACGGGAAGTCTGTCAGGGCAGAACTCAAGTTTATTGGGGGGGAGAAACAGAGCTTATATAGACAAAAAAACACAAGGCGCCAAATGGGCATCCAATTGTGTCAAAGATCAACACATCCTTTAGATGCTAGTGGCCAAGTTCAATGCCACTCAGCACAGAGGGCAGGTCAATACCTGAAAGCCAATTAGGGGTCCCTGTAATGTGATCAGGATAACGCCCAGGACACTAGCTCTCAGTGCCATGTGCTCGGCCATGCCCTGGGGCAAATCCTGGGTGGGCCCAACAAATACCCAGTTAATTAGCATTTTTAAATAAACATGTCTTTCTTCCAGGACTTCAGCAGTCCATGTCTGTGCTGACCATGGTTTCCCAGCACCTGCTAAGCACATGCACTGTGCAGTGCAGTAATCTCAGCGTGCAGACCTCACGGGAGGCCTGTGTCCTCTGTGGATCTTTCTTCCAAGGCAGAATGGGAGGTAACAGTTTCGGCCTTAAGAGTCAGGGTTTCTGACTTTCCTGATCCATATGCTGGAATGAGCCATTGTTCAGGTGGGTGCTATGATAGATTTTTCTCTTGTTGGAAATATTCAGACTCACTCCTGAGTGTGCTTCTCTCCTTGCAGAATTATACCTCCCTGTCTCATGATGACAGGCATAGCATGGGACTCTCTCTTGGTCAGTGGAAAGTGATGGGGTGAGGAGGTGGGGGCAGTGTCATTTCGTAATGAACACCTTCAAAGCCAGCATAAGCCTTGTCATGTTCTCCTTCCTGCTGCCAGGATGGCCGATTGCTCCAGAGAATCATAATTAAGTGTGTGTGCTTGTGTATGTGAGTGTCCATGCATGTGCGTGTGTGCACACACTCTCATGCATGCACACACAAACACACACACACATGCACGTGCACACTCACACACCACAAATACATCGATCGCCTGCCTTTCCGTGACCTTGGAAAAGAGATCCACAGAGGACACAGGCCTCCCGTGAGGTCTGCTCCACAGTGCATGTGCTTAGCAGGTGCTGGGAAACCGTGGTCAGTACAGACGTGGACCGCTGAAATCATGGCAGAAAGACATGTTTATTTAAAAATGCTGATTAATGGGGTAAGAGGTATGTATTAACCACTCAAGCTTCTAACCCATTGTGATTGTCAAGGGGAGTATTTTTTTGCATGTGTGTGTGTGTTTGTGTGTGCATGTTGTACATGTGTGTGTATATTTGTGTGTGTTTGTGTGCATGTGTATTTGTGATGTCTGAGTGTGCATGAATGTGTGTTTATATATATGTGTCTGTGTTTGTGTGTGTGTGTGTGTGTGTGTGTGTGTGTGTGTGTCTGTGTATCTGTGTGTATTTTAGCCCTACTTCCATAGGAACCAGTGGGCCAAGAAGCACTCATGGGGCCCTCCACTTGGACAAGAGCCAGCATCAACTGGACGTGCTGAAAGCACCCCCTGCCCTCGGACTTGAGCATCACTTCATAGCAGAGAATTCTGTTCTTTCTCAGCCACCACTCACTCAACTCCTGTCCCCTTTTCTTATTATTTATTTTTTATTCAATTGTGCGTGTATGCATGTATGCGCATGTGTATGTATGTATGTATGTGTAGAACCACGGACGAATTCGGGAACCACCACGGATGCCTCCACCTCCTTCTTGCTTACTCTGCCCTGGGATTCACAGGCTCTGCTCTACCAGGACCAGAAACGCAGGCCGCCCCCGCTTCCGCCTGGCGTCTATACGTGGGTTCTAGGATCCGAACTCAGGACCTTCTGCCTGCAAGGCAGAGGCTTAACCCCTGAGCCACCTCTCCAGCCCCATCCCCTTTTCTTATACAGAGCATTCCTTTTTCCCCATATGAATCTTTTTATGTAGTTACCTTTTATATCTATCGTAATAATTCTCCACCAGATTGATGCCTAGGATGGTAATGGTAAAAGTCTGAAGGGGACACCCTGGCTTTTTATTTTTTAAGAGAGAGAGAGATAATACATGTGTCATGTTGTACGTATGGTAGTCAAAGGACAACTTTTAACTTCTCTCCTACCATCATTGGGTTCTGGGATCACACTGAGATTTCTAGATTTACATGAAGGTACCTTTACCTGCCAACATTGTTGTTGCTCCTACTGTTCTTTTTTATTTTTTTGGAGGGGAGATTCTAGGGATCAAGCTCAGACCTTGGATATTCTAGGCAAGTACTCTACCACTGAGTCACATTCATAGACTTGACTGTTCTTTTTAAGCATTTAAATGATTATAACCAACATATAAAAACTCGGAAAACATTTAAGGGTACTATTGATATATATATATATCATAATATATATATATATAATAATGTTTAGATTGGAGTACATGTGTCTATGTCCCCAATCATGTATTACTTACTTGCAGTGAAAGCTCTTTTCTTCTACCTTTTGGAAATAGCACAGTATGTCATTCTGCTGTACAAGAGCTCCCCAGACGCCTTATTCTTCTCTGACTGAACTTGCCTACACGCTACTGATAGGTTCATGCCAAAACAGCTTATAGGAATAAGGGTCTTTATTTTGGCTTGCAGTTGTTCAGATTATCAGGAGAGCTCATACTAACACCAGGAGTCAAGCAAACTGGCCATAACATATCCACAGGACCGCTTTCCAGACAGCAGGACTATTGATATGCTGAAGCATGCCAAACTACTTAACCAGCTTCTTCCATGTTATTCACCTCCTCAGGACATAATCCCATGATCCCATAGGCTGGATCTTCCCCATCAGTTAGATGATCTTCTGTAGGTTTGCTTAGGACCTGTCTTAACCATCAGTTCTTCACTGATGTGTCAAATCTCAGTCTGCCAATGTCAAGTTGATACCTGTATCTATCACAGTGTAATGACTATAGCTTTTTATGAAAACAGCCACTCTTAGCACAGACACCAGAGCTTCTGGAAATGGGAAGCACAGTAGGAAGAGACTGAACCCTGAGCACTAGTGGAACAGAACAGGACTTGACACGCATTTGCTTTGGCTGCTGCTCACTAATGGAGTAAACTCTTCCCAGGAAGTGGTTGACCCTATTGGAGCCCTGTGAACTGTTCTGACAGGTAGACACCCCTGAGACTCAGAGGTCACTGCCATGACATATAGTGGGGCATAACCCGTGAAGCCCCAGCACTGTATTCTGTGGCTAGAGAACTATCCTCGTGGACCTTGAAAATGACCCCCCACAACCTTGCCTGTAGTGTATTGTCACACAAGAGCCAGATTGCTTGTAACTTCAGTTTGGCCACCTCCCCTCTTAATATGAATTGGTGGTAAACCACAGAAAAGGATATGTTTTCAATGCGGCCATATTGGGAAGAAGCATATTCTAGTCTAGTTTCCTCTTCAAACTCCCCACAGGAGAAGTAGTAGTAGAAGTGAAGCAGCAGGAGAAAGCAGGAGATAAACATAACTAAGCAGCTCTGTTCCAGATGTGGTTCTACCCCTATCTTGCAAAACTGTGTGAAATCTCTTTCACACAGGAGACGAACTCATCCTCTGGATGGCACCAGCTTCTCTGCTCCCAGTCTGAGATTCCTGGAGAGGATTGGAATCTCAGGTAATAGTCCATTCTTTTTAGTTCCGACAGCCAGCACATAGGGGTAGGTAATGACTGTGCAATGTCCCCATCAAGAGCTTTCATTTCTCTTGAACTTGGTCCTCAGCTAAAAAATACCATGAGCACTACATTATTTTCCTTAAACTTTCTTTTTTTCCCCTCATTGACTCTTGGGGGCCTGTGGAGCAGTACAGCCCCATCGTAGGCAATGTGTGCCAATGGCAGGCTTGCTTTCCATGCATGGAGTGAAGGGGGGGCTAAGGATAGACCCTTACAAACATGTGCTGAAATCTCTGGGGATATACAGAAGTCCCCAGTGGTACTGATTTACCCACTTTCCTAACCTTCCAATCCTTTAGCTCTTTGGACTTCACATTGATGTGTCATAAGCTATTTAAACAAGTAAAATTTGAAAAATGGTTTCACATTCCACTTTGGAGGCCAAACTAGTTTTGTTTGCAAGGCACGGGTAGGTAGTATTTTATTTTCTAAAGGAATATAAATTTCATTGTGTGTGTGTGTGTGTGTGTGTGTGTGTGTGTGTGTGTTGCATTCAGCCTGCATGGTTACTGATAAATCACCATCAAACAACTAAAGAGAACAAGGGGTTTATTTTCTCTTATGATTTTCTGGTTACAGTTCTTAGACCAGCTTGATGGGAGAGCTCACACCAACGCCAGGGCCAAGGGAACTGGCCACACCATCACCACATAATGGCTGAGAGAGCGACAATCCTTACTTGCTAGACCAGCATGTCTGGCCAATGTATAGAAGGGTGTTAACTTCCTCAACCAACTGTCTGTATTTTATTCACCTGTTTAGGGCCTAGTTCCCCCCACCATGGGCTGGGTCTGCCCCATCAACTAGACAATCCCCTTCAGGTTCACTCTGGGCTTAATTCAACTAATAATTCCCTACAAATGTGCCCAGAGCTCAAACCCTCAACCATCAAGGTGACACATGTACATAACTATGACAGTGTGTGTGTGTGTGTGTGTGCATGTGTGTGTGTGTGTGTGTAAGAGGACACTGAGTGTGTGTGCCTGTGGAGGCCCAAGGGTGACATCAAGAATCATATTGCCTCCTAATTGCTTTGCTCTGGGGTTTCCCAGGCTCTGCCTTCCAGGGCCAGAATTGTAGGTCACCACCATATCTCCTGTCATTTTTTACATGGAATCTGAGCGGTCTGAACCTAGGTCCTGTTGTTTGTGAGGCAAAGGCTTTAACCCTTGAACCATCTCCTCGGCCTCTCAATGCATTGATTTTCAGCACCACCACCTACAGCCAAAACAAGGCAGCACTAACTACACAGTGTGGTCAGCCTTTGATGTGTCCATAGCTTTTTGCAAGGTGGAGCCCTCTGGCATAGCTACAGGTAGCTATTCCAAGAAAATCAAGGCAACAATTTTGTTCATCACAAGGCATATTTCTCCTGAGGGAAAACAGCACTTTTGTACAGAAAGATGAATGAGATTGCTCTCTGCACACAGGCTCCACTCTGAATTATAGTTGGGCCTGGGCCTAAGGGGATTGCATCACTCGAGAGAAAACACAGCAAAGCAGATAAACTCTGACAGCTGCCTCTGTCTTTTGTGTGTGTGTGTGTGTGTGTGTGTGTGTGTGTGTGTGTGTGTGTGTGTTTCCTCACCATTTGTTGTGGGAATAATGGAAAATATTTCTCAGAGTTGCCCTTCAGCATATTGTGTTAGGCCAGGCCAAGATTCTTCTTAGCTCCATTCAGTTCTTAGGAACTGACACTTCCTGCATGTCCTGGTAGCCCAACAGGGCAGTCCTTGGTGACTGATAAGCAGTTCTGATCCAGGGTTCCCTAGACAAATAGTTCCCATTGCTAAATCCTGGGTGTCCCGATTCAATGTCAAGGGATCCTGTTAAGAAACACAGTTCCACGGAAAAACCATATTTTTCTGAAAATGAAGCTCCTTACTAGAACTTCTGATCAATAGCTCTACAACATAGTTCTGTCTTTAGCACAAAGCTAGGAGATGACCAGTCCTCTGACTGAGAGAGAATCCAAGGAAGGTGTCCTTGACTTCACCCACATGAGCATTGTTTGGAGGCCGGTCTAGACCCAACACTGAGCACTTCTGGTTTCCAGTGACACTTTCCCATTTAGGCCCTTGTTCTCAGTGTCTGCATAGGTCTAGGGAGTCGGAGCTCCAGATTAAAGAACCATCAGATGACTAAGCAAGCACATCAGTCTCCGCAGAGTCACATCAGCATGAGGTTCTGATCTTTTCCCTGCCCAGGGCTGCTTCCCTGTAGAAACTCACTTTTCCTGGGATTATGCAAATATGACATTGAAGGCCTCTATTCTCTAAAGTATTAAGGCCTGGCACCATCAGGGAGCCCTGGCACTCTCTTGCTTGTTCTGCAGCAGCCCAGGCAGCTCAGAATAAACTCCATCTGGGGCTGGTGGGGGACTGAATATGAACGTGAGTTCGGAGAGTCCTGCAAGTCTTATCATGGTTGTGCTTCTTAGGGTGTATTCAGTGACGTTCTGTGTCATCGGCTGGGCGAGATCTCCCCAGTGAAAGGGCGACATGCTACTTCTTTCTCAAGCTCTCAGCTAGGAGTGCAACAGACCTACAATGTGAACAGATGGGCATGGTGTTGGAAGGCTGGGATCCTCATGCTGCAGGAGCACTTAGAAGTGATGTGAACCTCAGTTTCCTGATCCACTCTGGCCAGCACACAGGTCAAGCAGCTGGTACCTGGCTCGTGCAAAACATCATCACAGCACAACGGAAATGTGGGGGCAACTCACATCTCTCTGTCCTTGTTTCTTCTTGATTCCTCCCCAGGTGTCACAGCACTGAGTTAGAGCAGGTGTGGAAGAAGATGAAGCAGGCTACCTAGCAGTCCTTGTCTCCTGGAGACCTGTGGCAGCCTAGGGACAACTAGGTCTCAACGCCCAACCTGCTGTTTTCATTAATTGGCACTACTATTCAGCCTACTTCTGCGGTCTAGCTCGGGACCCTGGAACTTCCCCTTGGGGCTTCTCTCCTCCTTAGGACTTGGCTCTTGGCACCTGCCTGGCTGTCATGACAACAGACTCCAGGGTACTGAAGGAGGGAGCTAGGTCTGTCTGTTGGATGAGGATCTTTGAGACCAGAGAGACTGCCCTGCCCTGCCCTGCATCTATCAAGCTCCTTCTCTTCCTCCTTGGACTGATCTCGCACTTTCCTGCCGGCTGAACCATGTCCACCAGCCTGACCACTTGCGAGTGGAAGAAAGTCTTCTATGAGAAGATGGAGGTGGCTAAGCCGGCTGACAGCTGGGAACTCATCATAGACCCCAACCTCAAGCCCAATGAGCTGGGCCCTGGCTGGAAGCAGTACCTGGAGCAACATGCCTCGGGCAGGTGAGGGGCTGGTGGGAAGACTGTGTGGTGGGTTGCCGCTCTAGGGGGCCTTCTAAGGAGAGAGCCTGGGCTTGTGGTAAAGGTAAACTTTCTGTATCAGCTCAAGTGGCAAGCAGAGCAAGGATTACCAGGAGGGTCATGGGGCCTTATCCTTGTTTAGACTCCCTGGTAACCCTGAACAATCTGCACTCCATGTTCGGGCCTCGGTTTTCCAGAGGAAATGAAGTGTCGTAATGTGTGTGTGTGTGTCTTGCAAAGTCAGATGGTTAAAGAATAGTTGGAACAGAGAGATGTGGGAAATGAAGTTCTTTGAAAACGTCTCAAGTTGGGAAAGAGGGGCAGGGGCCTTGTTCCCTGGGCCTGGTCCATCGGTGTGGTTAATTTAAGACGACTTGTTTGGAACACAGAATGTGTTATCGATCACCTGCTGTGTACTAGGAACAGTAGCTCTGTGAACTTGGCATTCCCCTCTCAATCTCCGCTGGCTCTCAGTTTTTTCCATTTGCACAGTGAGGGGGTTGAACTGATCTTATTGCTCAAATCCCTTCCAACTCTACCGTCTGTGAATCTGTGACACAAAGACTTAACTGTGGACAGGGCTTCCTTCAAGTCTTTCTGACTCAGGGTTCCTGGCTGTGTAAGTGCTGTACACCTCCTTCCATGCAAAGTATCCTTTGAGTTGGGGGGGGCACATCTGTCTGAATCTACATCACTTCACTGTTCTAGAACGAGATTTGAGACTGAAGACACAGCACTTCCTGCTCACTGGGCTTCAGGCCTGCCTGTAGTGGCCCAGTAATCTTGCTTCCTGGGCCTCTGGATCCAAGGAAAACCATCAAGTGGCTGTGTTCTCAGGATGCCAACAAAACATGTGTCTGCAGAATGGTTGTTGCACAGGTGGGGTGGAGGGAGGCCACAGGTGGGAGCTAGAGTTTTTCTTACTACAGGACTTGCAAACTCTTAGATGGAACCTGGTTTTTCAAAAGACAGAGGACAGGAACTGACTGGTTCATTTCAGTTCAAATCAATTCAAGAAGCAGCTATTAGGCCCTATTAGAGGCTGTGCACCTTCTCTCAAGCCATGTTTATACATGGAAGGCCCTGTTACCTCAGTGTCTTCTTATTAACAGTTGATAGATTAGGATGTAAGATCTGGGGTCTGATTGAGGGAGGGGAAATAGGTCTAGACTGGTTTGTTTTAAAAGATGTAGAATGATGCTTATCAGTTTCTCAAGGAGGTGTGGGGCCACTTGAGCTATTTGCCCTTTCGTGGTGAGATAATTGATGAGACAAATCCTATACAAGTCTTATGCATAGCTGCTGTGTTTTCATGAATGTAATAGTCCTGTCATGTCTACAAGATAAGATCTGGCCACATTCCTTCTGCCCTTCAGAGTCTTAGGATTACTGTTCTCTCTTCTGGAATATTCCCTGAGCCTTGGGGTAGGTGAGTGACTTGGATATCCCATCCCTCAGTTTCTGCCCTTTTGCCAACTGGAGAGTCGTGGTGGTGGCGGTTAGGGAAGATCCTTACCTCACTAGTATACAGTTCATACTTCTGCAAGGGCTCAGACACACGCTACGTGTAACCCAGATAAAACTCAGTGGGCCATCATGCAAAACAAGCAAACAAAAATAAACAAACAACAAAGAAAATAAGAGGGAGAACAGCAGGGGGGAAAAAAGGTTGTAGTAAGAAGGGAAAGGAAGATGGGACTGGGGATTAAGATGTGAAAATGTCATAAATTCACTGTACCTGTGTAGGAAACACTAAAATAACTCTTAAAAAGATGCAGAATGAGCCTGAAAACCTGAAGCATTTGAGGCGCTCAGAGGAAGAGATGTCGTGCGCTGAGAGCTGGCGCGAGTTGCTTCTGGAGTTTAGGGACGGCTCCACAGGGTCACTGCTACTCCGGCCTCAAGTCCAGCTGCCAGCTGACCTCAGGCAAGACTGGAGAACCAGCTGTGCTAGTGTTCATTCTGTGCACAGGCTCCTCCTCCGTTAAGTCTTTAACTGTACTAATCTTGGGGCACGACAGTGTGGACCCAGTGTAGGATACATAGGATCCATTAGAGGCACTGGCGTGGGCCTAGTGTGGGGACGGTACAGACCAATCAAAGATTTCTTTACCCTTCCCATCTTGCCTCGGGTGGTGTCTGATGTTGCTCCAAGTGTTGTCTAGGGGCTTGAAGCGGGCTTAGTAGACTAAGGAATCATGGCATAATGGCGTTAATTGTTACCTGTTGGATTGGACTGAGTTCTTCACCAGAGGCCCTTCAAAACCATTGTGTACCAGGCTTAGGTAGAGTCAGCTACAAGGGCAGGATCAGCCCAGTGGATCCACAGGTGCTTGAAGCCTCTGTTATCAAGGGCTTAGAAGAGACCAACTCAGGGGTGGAAGGGGCTTCCCTGGAGTTATGAGTAGCCCCATCATTGGGGGTATGCAGCTATTACTGGTTGGGAGATTAAAGGACATGGACTCCATTGGGTGAACCCTAGACCCTCCATGCTTCCTGAGGCCATGGCTGTAGGAGCCCGAGTTAAACAAAGTGGCCTGTGTGGGTGTTAAGTATGTACAGGTATGTGTGGTGGTGATGGCGAACAGAATCCACTTCCCCCATGCTTACTACAAGACTGCCACCATATCCAGGGCTGACTTGCCAAGGGACAGAGTTATAATCTTCATAAAGATGATAGAACAACATCTGGCATTCTCTCTGATCCTGTCTAAGGCCATCTGCCAATCCATCCCGTTTTCCTTGTGTATGCGTGTGTGTATAAGTCGGCATTTGAGTATTTGTGTATTTGTGGAGGCCCAAGGGTCACATATAGAGTCATCTTGGACTTCACTACCTCCTTAGTCCTTTGCTCTGGGATTCCACCTTCCAAGATCAGAATTACAACCTGTTGCCATTTCCAATCAGCATTTTTACTTGGAATCTGGGGATCTGAACTGAGGTCCTTTTACTTGAGGGACAGAAGCTTTAACCACTTCGCCATCTCCCCAGACCCTCCCATCCCGTGTTTCTGTGTTGACCAGGATTTCCCTGCTTAGCATCTCCTTTCCCCAGGAGAAGCGAGATGCACAAGACAGATCATATCCCTTATCAGAGTTACAGGTGGTCTGAGCAAAAAGTCTATATTGGACACAGTCTCACTTAATCTCACCAAAGAGAAATGAGGCCCAGAAATGGTGAGTAACAGTCTACATTGACTCTGCATTTTAGACTTGAGGACGAGGTGAGGAACGTAGGCAGCAGGCAGGCAGGAGACAAGCTTGGCAGCAGTGCTGGTTGCCAAATGGATCTAGCCTATCTCCTGAGGATGCTGCTGGTCTCAAGGGTGATCACCAGGAGGTGGTGGCTGGTGACCTCTCAGCGCTAATGAACCTGCAGAATGGTAAACATTCCACTTCCATTTTCAGACTGAGGCACCCAGGCCTTTCCATTTCTGGTCTCCCCAGGGTGGGCTGCCACAGGGAGTCTCACCTGCTTCTCTCCCCTTTCCCCTCCCGGCAGGTTCCACTGCTCCTGGTGCTGGCACACCTGGCAGTCGGCCAATGTGGTCATCCTCTTCCACATGCACCTGGACCGCGCCCAGCGGCTGGGCTCGGTGCGCATGCGCGTCTTCAAGCAGCTGTGCTACGAGTGCGGCACGGCGCGGCTGGACGAGTCCAGCATGCTGGAGGAGAACATCGAGAGCCTGGTGGACAACCTCATCACCAGCCTGCGCGAGCAGTGCTACGAGGAGGACGGCGGCCAGTACCGCATCCACGTGGCCAGCCGCCCGGACAGCGGGCTGCACCGGGGCGAGTTCTGTGAGGCCTGCCAGGAAGGCATCGTGCACTGGAAGCCCAGCGAGAAGCTGCTGGAGGAGGAGGCGACTTGCACCCCCGAGGCCTCCAAGCTGAAGGCCCTGCTGACCTTTGGCTACAACTTCTTCTCCTTCCGCTGGTGCCTGCTCTGGGGGCCCCTGTGTTTGCTCATTGTGTACCTGCAGTTCTTCCGCAGCAGCTCGGGCTTCCTTTAGTGGAATGGCTTGGTTAAGGGCCGGGAGAAGGGACACGGGATGGACAGCGGGAGCCGCTCAGTCTGGTCCTGATTGTGCTACAGATTCAGTAGATGAGCATGAGCCACTTACTGAGGGGTCTGCATTAGGAGATACATAGGGGTCTTTCCATTACACTTGAAAGCAATGAGGGGAAGGATCCAGTGGAGGGTTGGTGCGAGTCCTAAGTCCACAGGGAGGTTTCCTTCTTTTCTCTCCTCCACTTCCTACTCCTCTTTTGCTTTATGTCCAATCTCTACACTGGGATACTTCGGCAAGCCTGACTCGGACCTTGCTTCCTCTCAGTGGCCTCCGGCCATCTCTACCCTGAACAGCTCTGCTTAGGGAGAACAGCGCCCGCTCCAACGCAATACCCAGGGACAAAACCACCATGAGGAAATGCTCAACTTTCCCCTGGGCACTGGGGGCCACAGCCTGGGGTGGTCTAGAGCCGTATTGCCCAATGTGTTAGCCACTGGCCATGTGTAACTGTTTCAATTTAAAACAATTAAAATGAAATTAAAAAATTTAAGAAAATCTGTTCAGCAGGGCCAGGGCCACCTGGACTGGTACAGTGCTTGCTCAACTGCAGCCACAGTGGCTTCTGGGAAGACAAGTGTCAAGGACCCCCCCGGGCGACACAGACAGGCAGGGTTGGGAGGAAGAGGTGTCAGCCCTGAACCTCTTGTGTGTTTAAGGACAGATTGGCAACAGTCTGTGAGGAGGAAGGGTCATGCCTCAGATGCTCAGTGAGTCTGGGGCATCGGGCAAATGGCCTTGAGATCAAAGAAGCCAGAGCAGGTGAAGAGAAATGAGCTCAGGGAAATTTCCCCAAGATGAACCTTCTGTCCCTCTCCATCAGTCCCTCTTCTCGGTATATAAATGTACCTGTACCTTTCACACTTAACCAGGGTGATCGTTCTCTCTTTTCTGACTAATACAGTGTATTTCTTTTGTCTTCTCAGAGCCAAAGGACTAGAATACATTTATTTCTACTATTTGTTTTCTTTTCAGTTCATGGAACTCTATTTCCATACTCCAGACACTCCATGTCTTACCACCAAACCATCACCAGCATCAAAGATAAATGGCTGCTTTCCACCTGTGTTTTACTTAAGGTTCTGCTTAAATTACTACACTTTGGATCCCTCCTTTTCTATAGCTACTTTATTAATTGAAAATGGCTTTCACTATGGAGTTTTCATGACATGCATATGGTTATTTTGATTATATTCTGCCTGTCACCCTCTCCTGTCCCCTCCTTCCTGCTGCTGGCTCCCTGTTCCCCAAACAATGCCTTCCTGTGTTCATGTTCAGTCTTTCAAATCTAGATTGCACATATGAGAGAAAACATGTAAGACTGACTAGTGTTTCTTAGTTTAGCTTACCTTGACCACAAGTGTCACCCATTTACTTGCATAGCTTGATATCATTTTCTCAATGACTGAATGGTGCAGCATTGAGTGCAATCATCACATTCCTTTCATCCATTGATCTGTGGTGGGTGCCTAGGCTGAGTTCATAACTTGGCTATTGTGAAATGTATCACAATAAACACAGGTATGCAAGTGTCTCTGTGGTCTGCTGACTTATGTCCCTTTCTGTGTATACCTAAGAATGGAATGCTGGGTGTAGTGTAATGCCATGTTTAGTTTTTTGAGGAATTACCACAGTGACTTCTACAGCACCTGTTTTTCCATATTTTAATTCTCTTTTCTCCGCCGTGATATTCCTTGTGGATACCTTGAGTGCCAAAGGTGCTCAAGACCCTCACTCTGTGCCCTTCCCTTTTGTGACATACCTACCTACAACTTAAGTTTTTACGGCGTCTGAGCTCTCAGTGTTTAGAGCTTTCTGCAATAATGCATGGAGCCTCAGACCCACAGACCAGTTCGATCACTGGGAGCTGTCTTCAAATGCAGCATAGCCAAAGCTGAGCTCACAATTTGGCATCTAAGCCTTGTTCTTTGCTTCTTAGATATTCAGCGTTATCTTCTGATGTCCCTTCACCTCCCTATCCTGCCTCACACCAGTTGGCTGTCATGTCCCGTGGATGTTCTTGCTAAGTCCCTTTGGAGTGAATTTCTCTCTTTTATTTTTCTTCTTTCTGCTTACTAATATACAAACTTGCTCATTTACTGTCTCTGTCCCTAGGACCCCTTTTAATAGTCTTCATGTCTCTAGCCCTATCTTTCATCCACCTTTCACTCAACTTAGATGCCCCCAGAGCTCTTCCTTGATAACGACAAAACAGTCACATTATCTAGACATACCTCACTTCCCAGATAATAATACATGGCATCCATTGAGAAGGAGCCACAAACATGCCATTATCATTATTTCCTGTGTGCGGGGTGCTTGTCTCCTTTAATCTGAGGATGACGCATTGAGGCAACACCTGCTGCCACAGTTCACAGAGGTTACAGAACTAGCGTGCAGTGACCTAGTTAATAAGTCACAGGGCTGAGGTGGAAATCCAGGGTCCCTCTGACTCCAGAACTCTAACCATCAATCACTGTACTGCAGAGGATTCTGTCACCCTATCTTTTCTTTCCTCACTTTAAAAAATTCTTTTAGTATTTCATATATGAATATAGTGAATTATGGTATTTTCATATTTTAATACCCAGTCCTATTCCCTCTCCTCTACCCATTACAATCCTTCTTATTCCCTGACAGACTGTCTCCTATTTTCAAGTCTTTTTGCATGTGTAACCCACTGGGTTTCATCAGGGCTGCCTTGTTGATATGTGCTTGAGCACTCGCTAGAGCTTGGATCATAAGTCAGTCATCGAGGAAAGCATCTTCCTTTTTTTCCCTATTAGCATTAGTCTCTCAGGCAGGTGAGACCTCTTGAGAACTTCCCCCCTTTCATAGTGAAATTTGGCAGGACAAATCCCATGCAGGTCTTGTGGTACTGGATATAGCTGCAACCTAATGGGTGATACAACTGCCCTGTCACGTGCAGGAGATAATGCTGGCTGCCCTTGTCCCACTTCAGGCTCTTACAATCTTACTGTTCCCTTTTCTGCAAGATTCCCTGAGCCTTGGGGTGGGGATGGATCACATGTCCTGTTTAGAGCCAAACCAACCTCTTCAAAGGGTTCTCTTCCCATGGGCTTAAATACAAGCTCCCAGTGAGCAGCACAGTTGCAGACAGAGGTAGGATCTCGCCACCTTGAGGCTTCCTCTGTTACTGCACTTAGGATTTGCTTTTATGTGTCAGTTACTGGGATCTGTCACCTTTCTGTCCCCAATATCAGATGGAGAGTGACTGTTTTTAGTCAGCATGGGTGTCCATCTAACTTCTTGATTTCAAGATCTACTCTTCTTTTCCCCCAAGAATGTGTATGTTTCATGCTGTACTATTGCAGAATGGATGGGAGGGCAACCTTGACTTTGTACCAGCCATCATGCTTAATGTCCCTCCCCCAAAAACACATGATCTGCAGGAATAACACAGGCAGGAGGCTTAGTGAGATGTTTGGTCTTGTGAAACTCGTGGCTAGTTTAAATTTGGTCTAGAAGCCCAGATGCCAAGAAATCAAGGGTGGGGCTTGTGCCAATTTCATGATATATACTGGACTCAGATCAAGGACCACAGGCACACGGCGCCCCTTCCAGAAAACAGAACCAACCCACTGAGTGGCAGAGAGGCTTCAGACCACTGTCTAAAGGAACAGTGAGTTGGGGTTCTCAAAGTCTAAAAAAGAACTGTCTGAGAACTGTGCAAAGTTAAAATGGCTGACAGGCTCAGGAGAGAACACCTGGGTAGAGATGAGCATAGTGCTTGTGTAAGTTTGTTGCTGTGAAGTGGATATTCGTGTACCAGATCTGTTGGGAGAGGACATCATTTTTTTGTTTCTGTGAATATCTTATAACTGCCTCTATGTTGGAGGTGGTACTAGAGACTCCGCCCTCTGATTGTCTTGTGTTCTTTCTCCTCATTTTGCCTCCTTGAATAAGTAGGTATGTCCTGCAGTAACTGTAGGCTGGCAGCTGTTTCCAGAATACCTGAAGAAAGAGAAAGAAAGGCATGCAAAGGAAGGCTGAGGCTCCAGAGGCCTGTAGCAGTCCAACCAGACAGTAGATTGGGTTAATTCAAACAATCCTCTGCAAAGAATGTCACGGACTATACTTCAAGGGATACAACTGTGTAGCATTATGTATCTTCATCCATCATTCAGACCATTTGCAATTGTCTCTAACTTGGAGGGTTTGTGATGACGGGGAGTTCAGTGTATGCTAGTCAACACTATGCTATGAGAGAAGTTTGTGTGTGTGTGTGTGAGTATGTGTGAGGATTTCCCCAGAGGAAATCCAGTGGACAGAGGAAGAAAGAAAAGACTCTATGGGATCTGGGAGCACTAGCTAGAAACAAGATCGAAAAACAAGGTTGGAGAGGGGTGAGATGACTCTCTTGGTTAAGTTTTGTGATAGACATTTTATTGTCATGTTTGCTTTTTTAAACATTAATTTGAGTTTTGTGAGTGCGTGTGTGTGTGTGTGTGTGTGTGTGTGTGTGTGTGTGTGTGAGAGAGAGAGAGAGAGAGAGAGAGAGAGAGAGAGACAGAGAACACATGCATGCCATAGCACAGGTAAAGAGGGCATAGAACATCTTTCAGAGGTCAACTCTCTCCTTCTGCAATGTGGGCTTTTGGGGATCGAACTCAGGTCACCAGAGTTGTGAGCAGGTGCTTTACCTGCTGAACTAGCTTGCTAATCCTTGCCTTGTTTTCTTTAAAAGTAAAAAGGATCTTTGAGCAAATGGCTCTTTCATAAACTGTTAACACTAGTCTATGAGAGCATAAGAATCATCAGCTTCTTCCTTTCCTTCCAATCTTTGTCCTTGTCTTTGCTCCCTCCTTCTGCACCTGAGAGCAGTCTCAATTCTCACCTTCAGGCGAAGACGTGAATGGTGTGTTCAATACTCTGCAGACTATTATAATTTGGATCACAACAAAATTAATAACTCCAGTCAAAATATGCAGAGTGGCTTACATAATGCCCAAAGTGGAGTCAAATAACTGATTTTCACAGATTTGCTGCTTATTTCTGGTCCAAGATGTTCACGCTTGCTGAATTCAGTTAGATCAATGGCAGGTGAGGGTCCTGGCATTTGCACATTTTGTTTGGTTTTATACAATGAAACAAATTATTTAAAGATTTAAAATACATATACTTACATCCATTATATGAGGTAGATATACTAAGAAGATGCTCTGAGTAAAATAAAACACATAACAATTTTATATAGGGGTTAATTTTTTATATAGGTTTAAATTTTTATCGACAGGAATAGCACCGTGGGTAAGGCACCTGCTTGCAAGCCTGGCAACCTGAGTTTGATCTCTCCAGAGCCCACATGATGGTAGAGAGAAATTACTTCTGAAAGTCTTCCTCTGATTTCTATCTGTGCACCACAACATATATGTGGGTGCTCCCCCTCTCAAATACATTAATAAATATCTTAAAAATAAAACAATTATTGAGATAATGTTTGTACAAATAATGAGGTGCAATGATTCATGGGATCCAATGATTCGTATATTCATTGAGTAATTACTCAGTTACAAGCTCAAGATAACTAACATCCATAACCTTAAACTATTATCATTTTTTAAATGTGGATGTGTTCAAAATTCTCTCTTCTAACAATTTCACAATCAATAATTTATTAATGAATAATAAAAACTTCCTTGGAGGGAGAATCTTTTTTTAAATTTTTCTGCTCATACAAACGTAATAGGAACCCTTGTCCCCTCCCTCCCTCCACCCTTCCCTGGACCTCCTTGTTCCTTCCCCCCCTTTGCCCCTTCCTTTCCCCCCTCCCTCCCTTTCTCCCAGTACCCCCTCCCCCCATCTCTGAAGCATCCTTTAGTGTGTATATCAAACTTTCCTCTGGGTCCTCCTCTCTGATGAGGTGTAAGGACTCAGTGGCAATTCCTAGAACTCTTTCTTGTGTTCCCCTTAAGTATAGGAACACTATTGTGACTGTTAATCCCTTGCTTCTAAGGATCCTAGTGCCTTTAGTCCATGCTAGAATTTGAGGGGTCACCGATATGTTGGTCATTGCGCAGAGCATTATAGTTGCTTCGGCCCTAACTTGTGTGGAGTATCTTGCATATCATGACTCCTCCCATCCTTGTGCTCTTACAATCTTACCGCCCCCTCTTCCACAAATTTCCCTGAGCTTCAGGATGGGGAGAGATTAGGCAGGCCTGATTCCAGGTGGTTGATATAGAGTCTCTGATGTTCTGAATTATGGTTCGTTGATATTTTTTTTCAGTTTTGCTGTTCCTGTAATGCCCTTGGCTCCATCTGATGGGTATTGGATGTCACCCCCTGGCCAGAGATAAAAACCTGTTAAATTAGAGTCTTGTTATAAGAGTATATTCAAAGGTAGATAGAATAAAAGTAGGAGACTGTGGTGAGAGAGGGGTCAATCACCCATTTGCAAAATGGTTACCTTCTATCTGGCAGCCTATATGCCCTCCCCTTTTGGTGAGATCGTACCCCATCAGTTGCAAATGATCAGGAAGGAAAGTCTGTGAACTTAACCAGATGTCTCATTACTTACTTGCAGTCCTTGATGGTGGCCTATTTTCTCTGCTGTAACATGGTCCCCTCTCTTTGTTTCTGGTGGGGCCCTTCTTCCCCATCCCTCCTGTTTATAATCTTTACAATTACTGTAGGTATTACAGAGATTTGTCTTTGAGTGTCTCTAAGTGGGTTTGGTACTATGATCTACCTATTAGAGAGTACATACAGCACTTAATTTTCCATGTCTGGGATACTTCACTCAATATAATTGTTTCTAACTCCATCCATTTCCCAGCAAATTACATTAATTCATCATTTTTGATGGCTGAATAGTATTTCATTGTATAAATGTACCACATTTTCCTTATCCACTCGTCAACTGTTGGACATTTGAGTTGATTCCATGACTTTGCCATTGTAAACAGTGCTGCTATGAACATGGGCATGCTTGTGCTGTCCAAGTGAACTTTTGCTGTATAGCAGGGTCATATGGCATTTCAATCTTTAATGTCTTTAAGAATCGGCAGACGGCTTGCCAGAGTGGTTGTATGAGTCTGCATTCCCAACCAGCAATGTAGGAGAGTTCCCCTATCTCCACATCCTCTCCAGCACTTGGCGTTGTTTGTATTGTGGATTTTTGCCATCCTGACAGGGTGAGGTGATATCTCAGGGAAGTTTTGATTTGCATTTGAGGGAGAATCTTTTGAGATAAATCTCACTATGTAGCTCAGACTTGCCTCCGCATCTTGAGTGTTGGAGCTATAAACAGGTATCAACATATCAGTTGAATAATAGCATTGGCTACATGTACATATGTGTACACGTGCTTATCAAAGTGTAAATATAAACTAAAAATTATCTCACAGTATCATTAGACTTTTATCATTTTTTCTGCAAAATATCTACAAGTGTGTCTGTTCTAGTAATGGTTGTATCTTTATCTGTAATTACTGTTTCATTTTATTTGTTTACTTTTTTGAGTCATAGTCTCACTCCAGAAATCAAGTAAGCTTCAAATTCATGGCAATCTTTCTGCTTCTAAGGCTGACATAACAGGTAAGCACCCCCACACATTTGATTTCTTAAAAATGTATATTCACCCATATTTTATAGTCATTCAAAGAGAGCCACATAGCCCATTACTCCCTTTAATGTGAGCAGATTGAAAGAAATGTAACATACTCTGATAGTTAGATACAATTGTCAACTTGACAATTGGAGTCTGGAACTCTTATGTACAGTTGTGAAGAATTAGTAGTTGAGGAAGCCTGTATGGGATTGTCTAATTGATGGTGGATGGAACTTTCTCTGAGCAGGTGTATAAGATGAAGGTAGATGATTCAGGAAGTTGACATTCTTTGCATTATTTGGACAGACATGATTTTAGGAAAGTGGGACTTGTCCCTCTCTCAGAAATCCTGTGGATAAGGTGTAGCCAGTTCTCTTACCTCCAAACTAGATTGAGAACTATAACCAGACAATAATAAGTACAAATAAAACCCCATGTTTCCCCTTAAGTCATTTGATTGTGAATTTATCAGCACAATGCAGAGTAACTGTGATACTGCTTCTCATCAAACCAAATCACCAATGTTGTTGGAATAATTTGGGACTTCATCATTACATTTATAGGATGCATCATAGCTCCTTATTCATGTCACAGCTTTAGGTAATGGTTCATTATATCAGGAGAGTTTTACCAACATCAGAAGCCAAAAGAATCGGCCACACCACATCTATAGGAATTGCTGAGAGAAGGACATGATTTCTAACTTGCCAGTCTGCCAGAATACTGAGCCGGTTCTTTTCACCTTACTCCCCCTGCCCATTATGGGCTGGGTCTTCCCACATAAATTACGTAACGCCCTACAAGCTTGTTCAGAGGCTTGACTTAATTAAATGATTCTTGATAGCTGGGCTAAAGGCTCAACTTTCAATGGTCATATTGAAACCTAAAACTAATGACCACAACATGAATTGTATTTCATAATATTAATAAGAAATTTAAAAAACAACTTTAACTTCTACAGACTTCTTTTCCTTCATTATTTTCATACTAACTTACTCTAAGCTCAAGTTCTTTATTTTTTCATTTGGAATAACTTCGGCAAGTAGTATTGTAGGAGTGGTCACGCATCTACAAAAGACTTTCCGTGGTTCTCATCCATAAAAATTGCTTGGAAAAGTGCTATTCTATGATTATAGTTTTTAAGTGTTTTTCCCCCTTAAAACTCAGAAGGGATTAATGCAATTTGTTTAAGAAAAATTCTGGTATTGACCTAAGGCTTTTTTCCTTTGCTATATTGCCTGATTAACTAGGAAACCTTATTGACCCAAGAGCCTCATGCATTCTGTTGAGAATACAAGTTAGAGAGATTCTGAGCTGTTTGGCTTTATTGTTCCCTGTGGTAGCTGTGTCAGTGTGAGGAGAGGAAGACATTTGCTCTGATTTTTTAGATTGTTTCATGTGTGCGTGCGTGTGTGTGTGTGCGCGTGCGCCAGGTTTTCATTTTCTCAATGACTTTTCTCTGCTGATTTTTATAGTGGAGAAACTGGGGAGAAAGTGTCCTCTTTACACATGGAGAAAGAATTCTCTTACACATCATAGGATGTGTCTTCGAATTATTTGATCTCAGAAAAAATGAAGAAAAAAAGTACCTTAACTCCCCAAACTATTCTTTACTGGAAGTGACATTTTTTTTTAAATTTTATAATGAATCATGTTTATTTTTACCCTTTATTACACAATCTCATCTCCATCTCTTTTTTCCACTGTAGATATTCCCTACCATCTCCCTCCTACTTTCACGTCTTATTGCGTGTATGGCCTGCTGACTTTCCTCTGATAGCTTGGGCACTTGCTGGGACATGGGGCATATATCAGTGGGTATCCCAATGAAGAAAGCACCCCCTTTCCCTGCTCAATGGTTTCTCAGGGAAGTGTGGCACTTCATGAGCTCTTCCCTTTCCATGATGACATGTGGATAGGTCAAACCTTGTGCAAGTCTTGTGGAAGCACACCTAGCTGTGTGATTCATGGATTCAATATCCTTGCCATATCCACAAGATACTGTCTGGCCACACCTCTCATACCCTCAGGCATGTACAGTCTTATCTCAACCTCTTTTGTAGTGTTCGTGAACCTTTAGATGTTCTGTTGAGGGGCAAGCAGTCCACAGTCACTCTGCACTTCGGCCATATTAAACACCTTCCAACACAAAAGGAAGCTAGAAGTCATATGTCGATACCACAGAAGGTTGGGGGACAGAAGATCCTCACTGCGATGCTGCGCCTCCCATGGGTACAGAGCATGGAAAGTGTTTCTTTTTCATGCTGTGTTATACATGAGGTTGGAGAGTGCTGTTTTCTCTCGCTGACGGACATGCACGCCCTTGTTAGATAGTCTTGACAGCATGCCTTGCATCTTATTTAAGTCCAGCCTGATGCTTCCTGCATGGGGACCTAGCACAGTCCTAGAAGAACGGGGATTCATTCCCTCAGCTGTCCTTCTCAGGTCCTATCTTGAGAACTCACTATTTTTCCCTCGTTCTTTCTCTCAACACAGCACAAAACTTCTATGCCACAGTTTCTGTGTCTTCTAATTATTAAGAAGCATGTGGTTTTTCCACCCATAAACAATTAATTCTTCAGCAGTTCCACAGTCTCCAGTGGATACCAGCTAGGCATCCACTAATTTAAAAAAGTCTAGATATAATGCCAGATCCCACAGGTCAAAGGCTTTTGATGGAGCAATTGTGAGCCAGAATTGCCATGAATTCTTTGTTATGTTTAATTTAGTTTAGTTAGAGTAGTGTTTTATTTATATAAGCTCACTTATTACAAGATAAATTAAAAGGATACTCATGACATCTGTTATGAGATGGAAGAGGTGAACAGGGCAAGATGTGTGAAGAGGGGCAGTGACACTGCTGTGGTTTCCCCTAATGTACAATCCTCCAGGCACCTTTCTATATTGGGATATTCAGAATCTCTCTAAACCCTCCTCATTTTTTAATGGAGACTTCATTATGTAAACATGCTTGGTTAAACATTGACCACTGGCCATGAATTCAACCTTCATCCCCTTTGTTCCTGGAGAATGGAGGGTGGAGATGAAAGTCATTTAATCATGTCATAGTCTTTCTAGTGACCAGTCCCCTAATTGAAGCTATTTAGAAGCCACTAGTCATCCTAATAGCATATGTGAGGCAGTCTTATCATTCTAGAGATTCCAAGGATTTTACAAAATGTATACCGGAAGGTCAGGAGGCTCTACAAAATTACAAGAGACACACCGTGGTTCTGAATTTGAGCAGTGACTTGATATGATGATGATGATGGAGAGAAACTCAGAAAAAAACATGTTTATAGTCTTCACGCAGACAGTGTGAATGTTGCTATCAACAAAGAGAGAGAGCAAAAGTAAGAAGAGAAGTGAGCTTTGGCATCACCTGCATGAAGGTGTTGATCGACATTCAGCAAGTGTTTCATAAGCATTTAGTATATTCCAGGCAATTTTCTGAGTAAATCAACAGAGAAGGCTTAGCTGTTGCTGTTGAGAAAAGCTCTTTTGCAACAGTGTTTTTACAAGGAAACAGACAAGCAAAGAAACTATTGACAGATGAGATAATTACTATAACAATAAAAAAGCATAAAACATGCCTTATTTCCAAATTATTTACAAGTGTGTCTGACCCCTTGTTCTGTGGATTCTCAGAAGACAGGGTACAGGCCTCACTCACATGAAGCTGCTGAGCATGTGCAGAGGGCCAGGGTTCTAACTCAGTGGAGGAACCCTTGCCTGACATGCACAGGACGCTAGGTTCTGTCCCCAGGACTGATACAAATAGTGTAGAGAAATGTCCAATCTCCTTTCTAATGAATAACATGGAGATTCGGCTCCAGAGACCCAACTTCAGCTAGGCACAGGCCTGAGGACCGAGGGTGTCTGGGAAGTTACCTGTGCTCCCTTCATGCATTGCAGGAACCTCGCCTGCCTGGGGCTCCTCTCGCCTCTTGCTGGACCTAGGAACACAGCTTTTCTGCTGAACCAGCCCTCTTGGTAAGAGCCCAAAGTGGACATCTGTTTCCCTGTGAGTCCTGCTGTCAAATGTTGCTTAGCCAATGGTTTATTTTTTTTCCCAGAAGGCATGGCATTAGTTCATCAATTTATCAGAAAGTTTTCATGACTAAGAAATGCAAAGCTGGGGTAAATGAGAGAGAATGAACAATGATTCCCCGGAAGCAAGTGAAGCAGATGGCAATATAAACAGACATGAGGCACAGTAGCTTCTACATATGCTTGGTGAATTCTCTTTGACCCTGTCTACCTGGAGAGTGTATCTTCTTTAATGATCCTGGGATAGGGGGATGCCCCCAAACTAAATAACTATGACAGCAGGGCTGGAGAGATGGCTCAGGGGTTAAGACTCAGCCTTACAAGCAGAAGGTCCTGAGTTCAGTTCCCAGGTCCTGCATACAAATGGAAATGTCAAATGGCAATGGCAGTGGCCTGTGCTTCAGGTTCTAGTGGGAGGAGCCTGGGAAATCTCAGAGCGAAGCAGTACAGAGGTAGAAGCAATCCAGGATGAACACAATAAATAAATAAGTAAACAAATAAAGTTTTAAAAAAATAATTATGACACCAGCACCCACTGGGTGCTTCTGGAATCATTTTCCACCTTGAGATTGTCGTCAACCCCAGCTACCACTCTTCCTGCCATGCTAACCCAGCTTCCAGTCCAAGGAAGGATGCTACTTCCTTCTTCCCACACCACTGGGTCTTAGTTGATTAAGGTAAGTCTCTGGAGGGGGTGTGATAGAGGGACACCTTGCTCCAGGAAGCAATCGTAAGCACATACTCTAAAAGTCCTCAGTAGAATACAAACTGTAGGAAAAAGTGCAGAATCTGAACCTACTAAAGTGCCCCAAGTGCGGAGAGAAAGCACAGTCCCAGAATGAGAGGCACAGAGCCCCCTTCACCCAGCTGTCTGGCCCCTTTGAGCTCAGCGAAAGGTGCAGCTTGCCTAGGGTCTGTGTTTGCTGAGGCTTCTGGAATACGTGACAAAATCAGGACCTCAAGACCACAAACACTTCCCTTGCAGTTCTGGGGTAGGAATAGAAATCTGAAATTGATGCGCTGGCAAAGACTGGAAGCTGCAGCCTCTCTCATCTTGTGGAGCTTCTGCATGCCTGGGATCTGACTGTGTCATGGCAGTGTCTGTCTTTGACTCCACATGGCATTTTCCTCTGGGTTTCCTCTTTGGTCTTTGATAAGGACACTCGTGATTCGATTTGGGGCCCACCTGGATAACCCAGGGTGATGTCATCTGGGGATGTTGTATCTGTAAAGGCTCCCTTTTCTAAATAGGTTTGCAGCCACAGTTTCTAGGCATTAGGATGCAGTCTGCGGGGAACACCATCAGACTTCTACAGTGAATAAACATGTCGTTTTAGCAAGTAGAAGCCTGAGCAGCTCTGCAGTGACACCCTGTGAAAGAATGGAAGGCAGGGAGGGAAAGGAGGAGCATCTCAAGGTAGCAAGGAGAGTTTCCTGGTACCTCGGCGGGGTGAGCAGCTATGGGAAAGAATTCCAGCTGTCCAGGCAACTGCGGTGCAGGTGGTCCTGGTCCAAGGCTGCACATTTCAACAGTCCAAGGATAGTAACGCTGTAGCATGTCATGTGATCCATCCCCTCACGGGGAGATAAAATGAACCGAAATAGGAAGCATCAGAATTCATAAACGTATTTTAAGACACGTGCAGGCATGCGTGAGGGCATTTGGTTAAGGGCAAAGTGTCTCTCTTAGGTAAGTAACTCTCAAAAGTTCTGAGACCCTCTAGCAGTGTAGCACTGCAGAGCAGTAAGTCTGGGAGGCCTGCTTGATTCTGGGGACACTGGGTTGGACTGGGAGACAAGGAAGCTCTGGTTTGGCGCAATAGCAATGGCATGAAGGACCACAAGAGGGAGCTCTCAACACATGGAAACCCCCTCTAGGACCAAGCCTCGCTCAAAGAGAGCAAGGCCTTGCCAGGCAATGAGGACTGTCGAGATGGATTTAGGCCAGGGAATTTTGACACTGGCTTATAATGTTATAAATGCGACATCAGTTGCGAAAACAGGTTCACGATGTTGAGGCGTGATCCGTGCACAAGCAAGAAGAGAGTTTGCATAGAGCTGCTGTGTTCTGATTTTTTCCTTTCAAGCTCGTTGCTCTTTTGAAACTTGCTTGTAGCAACCAGTCTCTTCCACAGGATTCTGGGAGAACACCGCGCCCTCCCTCAGCACCTGCGGCGCTGTGCACCATGTGCGGGGAAGCCCGGGACCTCATCTCAGAAGGCCGCAGTGGATAACAACTGGACTAGTTTTCGGTCGTCTCCTTTAGTGATAATGGTCTAATTCCATGGCTCAAAACAAAAGTCTATAGAATTCCCCAAGCCCTGGCTTCTTTTCTGAAAATTTTAAGCTTGAAAGATTGATGAAGAGTTTGTTTCTTTGTAACTCCAGCACTAAGCTAGAGGTGCTTTTATTTATTTATTTATTTATTTATTTATTTATTTATTTATTTATTTATTTATTTTCAATACAGCTACATTTTAATGTATCAGAAGATAATATTTGAGTATAACATCAGACTAATACATGACGCATACACTCTGCAAATGTAAATATATCTCTAGGTGGTAGGATTATGACTAATCTTAATTATCTTCTTATATATTCATTTTCTAAATAAACTGCATTACTTTAATGATACTATCAATAATTAATGGTTCACATACTATTGTTTTTACTAAAATGACCATTGTAAGGAGCTAGTTACAGATTGGGCAATTCAATCATTCTCTTTAGGAAGTTTCTAAAGCAAAGTGTTTAAGCTTTAAACTACTATCTAATAAAATACTCTGAAACTTAGTATCAGAAGATAATATCCTCCTATGTTCATGATTTTCTGGTTGGGAATTTGGGCTGTTACAGCAGGCCTCTTACATCTCAAGTGTGTGTCTAAATGGTTGATGGCCAAGAACTCATTTGAGCTCATGTGCCTAGGGTCTTGAGTCTACCTGTAGTTGGTCCTATACTTCTCTTTTATATCATATCTGGTGGACCTTAAAAGTCGAAGATAGCTTCTTCAGTCACACTTCTGTGACCAGGCTGAGTGGGACAGCTGGGGCTAGCTAGATTTCTCTTTTTCTTATAGATTTTACATGTGTCAAATTTGATCAACATGACAGCCTCATGGTAGTCAGGCTTCTTATCTGGTGACTGGTTTCACTTAGGGCAAACACTAGGAGGTGGAAGCTGCAAGGTTTCCCATGACTTCACCCTGGAAGATGTAGTGTCTCTTCTACTGCATTTAATTAGCTAGGCAAGCCTCTGAAAGCCATCTCCGATGCAAAGGGAGAAAAATTACTACTCAATGAGATTAACTCCAAGAAATTTAAGGCAATCTTTAGTCTAAACAGGACATCTTGTGGCCATAAATTATGCACATCTGCAACACATGCAAAATGTACCTGACTTCTCCTAAGGACTCCCCACAAATTCCATCTGATTGCAGCCTTAGCTGTCAAGGATCTCTTTACTGTAATCAAAACAAGGTGTGGATAAGTCTCCTTGGGTGTGAACTGAGTGCAGTTTCTTTTTTTATTATTTTATTTTTCTAGTTTTACAAGCATATTGAGTACTCATCTCTGCTTCTCTCCATCCCTCCTCCCTCCCGTCCCTCTCCCTTCCCTTCATAATCCATTCCACTCCCTCCCAACCTCCTGCCTTTCTGCTTCTGGGGATCCCAGAGTTCCCTCTGGTTTGTCTACTCTTGTGGGGGTTCAAACCTCTTGTGGTATAGAGTTGCCTCACTTCAAGCTACTTCACTGATAGGAGCATTTCCCTTCACTCAGTTCAACTTACTCCCCAAGATTTCCACTGTATGTTCTTATCTCTTTTAAGTTCGTCTATAGTCTATGGGGATATGTTGTTGTGTCAATTATTATTCAAGTCCGGTAAGGACAGGTCTCACTGCTGTGAGTTCCTAGATGCAGTAGTCCTGCCTTGAATGGAATGTCTTATCCAATGGTGAACCTTCCCATTTTTAGGTTCTTACGATCTCACTATCCCCTCTCTTATGAGATTCCCAAAGCCTTAGGATGGGGAGAGATTAGGTTGGTATGATTCTGGATGAACCTTGCTAGGTCACCATACCCTGCATTATGGCCGGTCTTTGTTGTTCACTTTTCACTGCTCTTCTGCTGCCCTAGGCTGCATCCTGTCAGGATGTTGAGATCCTCTACCTCTGTTGTAGAAATAGATTTCTAGGCTGAGTGCTAAGTGTTCTTCAAATCTACAGGTATAATAGCAGCTATTTACAGAGCAGTTTTGTGTACTGTCTTTCTACCTACAGGTTTATTGGATGTTTTCCCCTGATGCTCTATTTCCTTCCCTTTTTTAGGTTCTTGTTCTAGTGAACGGTAACAGGAATGTGTTCCATTCTGACAAGCAGGTCTTAAGTTCAATCAGAAAGCTGTTGGTTGTCTCCTTGATATCCATGCCACTGTTACACTGGTGGTCGCCTGTTGCCCAACTTGTTATCCCAACTTGCAGATCTCATGAGATGATGAGGCCTGTGATTATTTCTCTCCCCCAGTAGCTTCAACAGTATTCTTTGGTACTGTGCAAGCTATCGAGCAAAGAGGAAGTTCTCAGACCAGTTATAGTTGATGTATTTTGCCTGTATTCTGTGATCCTTATGTGTTGCATCTTCAGTAATAGGGTCTTATTGACAGTTTTTTGGAGAGCAACCAAGAACAATGGCAAAAGCTTATAAAGTTTGGAGGTCTTTGAGACTTCTATGATCAACACTTTATCAGGAAGTGTCACAATCCTGTTACTTCTAGTATATATTTGTCACTGGGTTCTGAGTGGATCAGCTCAGGGCTCTTTTCCCCTCTATGCTCCTCTGCATAAGGTCTGCTCACTTTTGTTCCTTTCTTTGAAAGATTTTTTTTGACATATTGCTAGCATAGTAGGTTCCTTTGGGGTTACATTCCACAATCTTAAGGTTTTTTTTTTTTTTTTTGGTAAATTCTTCTGTCTCTCCTTTTTTTAATTTCCACTCATACAAACTTAACAGGTACACTGGTCCCCTCCCTCCCTCCAACCTCCCACCACCTTATGCCCCCTTCCCCTCCCCTTCCCTCTCCATCCCCCAATGCCTCCGCCTCCCATCCCCGGAGCATCCTTTAATGTGCATGCTAGACTCTCCTTTGGGTCCTCCTCTCCAATGAGGTGCAAGGACCCAGTGGCATTTCCCAGAACCCTTTTCTGTGTTCCCTTTAAGCATAGGAACACTACTGTGGCTGTCAACCCCTTGCCTCCAAGGATCTTAGTGCCTTTAGCAAATGCTAGACTTTGTGGGGTCAATAGTGTGTTGGACATTGCGCAGGGCATGCAAAGTCCAATTATGATTGCTTCGGCCTTAACTTGTGTGGAGTATCTTGCATATCATTACTCCTCCCATCCTTGTGCTCTTACACTCTTACCACCCCCTCTTTCGCAAATTTCCCTGAGCTGCTGGATGGGGAGCCTTCTGTCCCTCCTATCTCCTATCCTCTCACTCCCTGCTATGTATTTTTCCCAATTATTCCTTCCCTCGCCCTCATGGTATCCTAAATATCCCCTTTAAAAAGTTTCGTGAAGGTGTTTTTAAAGAATTGAAGACAGGCTGGGGAAATGGCTCAGTGGTTCATATTGTTGCTTTACGAGCAGAAAGACTTGAGTCTGGATCCCCAGATCCTATGTAAAAATGATGGGCAGATATGGCAGCAGCCTGTTATTCCCTCCCTGTAAGGTAGAGCCTGGGAAATCACAGAGCAAATCAATAAAGAGCAATAAAAAGGTAGAACAATCCAGTATGATTTCTAATGTCACCTTTGAGTCTCCATAGGTATACACACTCAAATGTTTTCTTGTACACACACACACATCTGAAGAAAAAAAAAAGAAAAGTAAGAGCTTTCCTACTACAATGGAGCCAACACAAGGCAGAAGAGCTATTTAGCTGCCAGTTCTCATAGGTGTCAGCAACCCTTGGCAGCAAGACAAAGTTCAGCAGGTCTGGCTATTTCTGCAAGATTAGAAAATGCTTAAGAAAGACAAAGACACTGAGCCTGAAAGTCTAGCCTATGGACCTTCGCATCTCTGCACATTAATCCCCAAAGCTTCCTAGTAGAGAGTTATATCTTTCCTGGGGATTAGACTTTGCTTCCGGAATATCATGGGATGCTTAGAGCCCAGAACAGGCACTGTCAATCTTACACCAAGATTTCAACCATTCAAGTGGAGGGCCTCCAAGGATCACTTCATAGTGCACCTGTGCGCTGGAGAGATCCAGAACCAAGGGAATCCATTGTTCTCACTGATTCAGCCGTGTGGTCATGAGAGGTGATACCCTGCATTCTCTGGATCTGAGTTTTCTCATATATAGACTAAGGTAATTTCTAAGGTTCTATCCATTGTGTCTAGGTCCATTGCCCACACCTCTGCCCTCAGCTCTTGGAGAAATATCCGGAGAGCTGAAGAGCGCACTTCAACTCCACCAAGCCAAGTCTATGGCTTCTGGTGTTCCCCAGAAAAAAAAGAAATTATGGTCGAACAAGAAGAGAGAGTGAGCCAAGAAAATAAAGAGAAGATGAAAGATAAGAGTGACAGGAAAAGTAACAAAGAGACAGACAGGGGAGAGGAAGAGAATAGCGAGAAGGAAGAGAAAGGAAAGAGGGCAAGGAGAGAAAAGACAGCACAGAGGAAGGCAGGAAGGGGCAGCAGTGGGTAGTTGAGCACATAGTTTACCAGGTTAGTAGAACTTAAGTTGCAGACTAGAATTAAGCTCTTAGCAGACGGACATTTGAGTCCTACCCAGGCCTGCATGTACATTAGAACGGCTGCAGGATGGGCTTAGCCTCTAGACTTTTAGGGTGTTTCTCAGGCAGTCCTGTCACGGTGTCAGGCCTGAGAGCCACATTCAAGTTTGAATGCAGAGAGTTTGTGCCGTGGGTCTTTCACGTGTGGGTGTCGTCTCCCATCCTGTCTCAAAGTCGAGACACAGAATGACCTCTAGGAGGACCTGTGTCAGTTATACTGCCCTGTTCCCTGGGAGTGGACTGTTGGTGTCCAGCCTTACATCTCAGACCTAGTGATGGAAGATTCTAGGCAAGAGAGCCCGTCCTCTGTTGACTGTCTGAGTAGATTCTCGGGCAGCCTCTGCTTTAATAAGGAAAACTGGCATAAAGGTGTGAATCATCTACTGGGTGGCAGAGTAGGGACAATACTCAGCCTGGGTTCATTTCACTGTGAAGTCCTAAGTAGAACTCATAGACACAGTAAAAGCTGCTAAAGGGACCAGCGAACCCACAAGCACAAGAGAAACCAGCAGGGATAGAGTTCCTCTGTCCATTTCCCTTCCCTATGAGAGGATTGGCTGGAAGTGGCTGAGCCTATTCTGGCATCAGCCCAGCTGCAGGTGAGCTGCAGAGCTGGGTTTCCATTCCTTTGTTGGATTGATAGCAACACACTCAGCCAAGCCTGAAGCCCTGCGCAGGGCAGATCAGTCTCGTTGATTGCTTCTGTGTGTGCCAGGAGCATAAACCTGCCTCCGTGGTTGGTGGACAGATGCTTGCTCCCTAAGCCTCCCAGTAGCTATTTTCAGTGACTATCAGTGCAGCCATATGGCAATATCAGTCAGTTCTTACTGTATAGAAGCAATTGCACTGAGTGATAGTTAGGTATTTTCCCCCCTGCAGCTCAGAAATAACTAAGAGATCAATAAAGATATGTTTCAAACCAGCTAGGGTGTGTGCATTGGGGAGTGTGTATCTGATGCATTCTTTGTCACCTGAGGCACATGATGTCTGTCCTACTTACTGAATCTAAGGATAGAGAAGTGTTTCCAATGTAATCATCGTTTTTCAACCACCTTGTTCCTAATGGTCTTTTTACTTATTTCTCTTTTGAAGCAGGGTCTTGCTATGCAGCCCAAGCTGGCCTCAAATTTGCTCTGACACCCAGGCTGGCTTTGATCTCCCTAACCTTCTCCCTCTACCTCCTGAATTCTGGGATTACAGATGTGAGTTACCAAGATTGGCTGGTACCCACTTTCTTAAGCTCTCTGAGAAGTATACAGACATGGTTAAATCAGGTTTCTGTCCTCCACAATCTTCTAGCCTTATAGATGAGACAAACTGATATTCAAGACACAGAAATATATAATAGGTCTTGGAAGAGTCTATTACAAGGGATGAACAGACACATTGATTCTAGGTAGAGGCCTTCGAAAATGTATTAGAATGAGATGCAGACATGGATGCAAAGTTATTTCAGGAAGGCAGAACAACATGGACACATGTTTAGGGGACCAGGAGGGATGACAATGAGGAGTGGCCTAAGTTGAACCTCATTTAGGAAAGCTGGGTTTGGAGAAACAAACCCATCAGGCTGGTATGGCTGTATTTGAACTGATTAGTTTGGGGACAATTGAAAGCTTTAAACCTAGAAAATGAGAAATCACAAGCAGATAGGAGACAGGGCTAGATAATAGGCCTAAATGTCAGCCCACATGCTACCCCTGGAGGAAGCTAAACTTGTAGACCCCCACTTTCTATTATCTAATGCAATCCCCATGAACTAGGCAGTGTAGAAGTTGCGGCAAAATCTGGCTCTTTGTGACCAGCAGTTCCACAGTGTGAGCCGAGACTCTTCTAGCTGAGAAGAAGTGCAAGGACTGAAAGATCTTCTTACATTTGTGCTGGGGATGCTTAGTGCAAAAGGTCTCCATGGAGTTCTCACCCAAGCATCCTTGTCCCTGGGGAAGAAGAGTCTGTATACCTACACAGCCTACCTCCATATCCCACACTGTATCCTGCTGAGTGGACCCTCTGCTACTGACTGTTGCTTATCTCAAGTCCATCTCCACCCACCTTGCTTCAACCTTGTTTTCCAGCTGCAATTCCAGAAAACAATTTAATTAAACTTAAGCTAAAGAGTTGATAGGTTCCAAGTCATAATACTTTATGTCTCCAAGGTACACATTGTAAAGGACAGAGAAGAGTTTATAATGAAGGGCTTTTAGCTTCCATCTTCTGATTTTTTGTAGAAGAATTCTTCCTGGGTCCTTGGTTCACACCCTCCATGTCCCCATGATAAGCTCATATAGTCGAGTGTGTGTGTGTGTGTGTGTGTGTGTTACTAGTTGGATTAAGACTGGCTGTTTCCTCTGTAGCAGCAGCAATAAGATCTGGTCTTGACAGTCTCACAGTGTTTCATGCATTCCAAGTATTTTCATTTTCATTGTCTCATTTGACTCTCAAATCTTGTGTGGATGATCATGGCCACTGTGTGCAGGATAAACTTGAGCATGTAAGACTAGGGCTGTAGTCAGTCAGTCAGTGGTTATCTCCACTATATTGCTTTCTCCACTAGGTTCATCCATTCCTTTGGTTCATCTGGAAAATAAGAGGTTTTTTTCAGGAGAAGTCATTGGTACAAGTCCACTTCTTGCCTTTTCAGGCATTTGAGAAACTTGAAGGTGTCTTAGAGAACATCTAGATGGCTTCAGGCTCCGTAGGCGGTGCTGACAGTTCTTGCTGCTTCCAGCATCTTCAATTGTACAATTTTGGGTAGATCAACTCAACAGATAGAGACACTGAATTTCCTGGTGGGGAGGGCAGATCAGTAGCAGCACAGGAGTCAAGTTTCTAGCATCTCTGTGGAGTTTTCCACACGCCCTGTCTTCTTTTCCATTGCGTGCAAATCAGGTTTCTAATACAGGACACCAATTTGAGAAAAATGATAGTATTATCAAAGTGCACTGTGGCTTGCTCTTTTGTTTCCTAAAATGTAAATTTTAGGGCCGAAGGGAATCATGAGAATGACTCAATGGGCTTTTGGTTTTATAAATTAGGAAGCAAAGACCCAGAGACGAAGTCTCACTCACTGTGCTGGTGCAGAACCAAGCTAGACTCCAGACTTCTCTGCTCTAGACAGACACCTCCTCTTCGCCATGGCTTAATGCAGAAATCTATGCCTGCTTGCGGATTGTGTGGTGGCTTGGAAAAATGAGTATCTACCCTTCCTCCTGAAGGTAGTCACTCTACAAAGTGTATTCCTTGAGGAATCTGTCCAAAGCGGAAGAACTGTGAGTGAAAAAAGCAGGGATCTTCCCTACAGGGATTTGTATTCTGACTACAAACTGCTCAACCAGATGTCCCTGGCACCTCCCTCTTCACCTCACTGGACCACCCTCTTCCTTGGATGCTGCCTGGAGGCATCTCTCTTCTCTTGTTTCCCCACCTTCCTCTTGTCTCCTTAGCTGCTTGGGGCTGAAAAACCCTCCTGGTGGCAGTTGTATGGGCATCTACAGTGCAGTCGGAGCTCCTGGCACACTCCTCCTGTGCTGAATGCTGTCAAAAGAACCCCCCAGGGTTTGTTTGCTGTTATAATCCTTGGATTGTTATGAATCTGAGATTCACTTGAGAGAGAACAGGAAACGAGACAGGCAGGAAGAGGAGCACTCTCAAACCACACCAATGGCATGAATGGCAGCAACAGAAATGAGGCTAGGAGCACAGAGAAGAGACAACGAAAGGGCCAAATGAGAAATATTTTGGGAGAAGAATTTAGGAAAGTATGGCTCATAGAAGGGAAGAATGGGAATGTAAGAGGGGAGCAGGGGTGGAAAGAGAGTGAGCTACCAAGATCAAGTACCCTGTAGAGGAGACAGGGTGATATTCGGAGATGCCTTAGGACAATAGGGCTGTTATAGATTCTGAGTTCCCAGTCTAGAGCCCGGGAACATTTTATAACACAGAGAATATGACCCTTGTTTCCTCCAGTGGGGTTCCACAGCGCTGGATTCATTGTTCTTCAAGATTGTTCCAAACCCTGAGTGACTTTATTGTATGTTTCAGTTTGTACTTAGCTTGTCTGGAAATGCTATGCTTTAAAAGTTCTTGCTGTGCATTCTCTTTTTGCCCCGGTATACAAACTTAAAAAGCAGCATTATCCCATCCATTTCAGATGCCACCCAAACCATCTCGCCTCTCTGCACTGTGGTTTGGAGCCGAGTACTGAAAATATTCTAATTTATGATGCTTAGCTGATTGTTTACTGTCTCACTTGACTTCTGGAGCTATAGCATCATCATCGGAAGCAACATTATTAAGACATAATATTGGCTCATTTGGAACTCACAAGATATTAGCCCTTGAAGATCCTATGGAGACCCTCTGTTCTGTGCTAGGGATTAGCTGGTCTTTGCTTCATAACTATTTTGCAGACTGTTGTCAGAATGCCCAGATGTCAACTTGCCAGCAACTAGACTCCTAGAATGGCTTTTCTCTTCCTTCCTTCCTTCCTTCCTTCCTTCCTTCCTTCCTTCCTTCCTTCCTTCCTTCCTTCCTTCCTTTCCTCTTTACTTCCTTCCTTCTCTTCCTTCCTTCCTTTTTGATTTTCATGTGTACGTGTGTATAGGTGTGTGCACATATGTATTCATGTTACAGTGGGTGGGTACATGTGTTTGCATGGGGGTTGATATTAGGAAGCAGCCTTGATTACTAGTTTACCTTACTGTTTTGAGACAGGGTTTCCAAACTCAGAGCTTGCTCTTGGGATTCCAGGCTATGCCTTTCTAGGATGAAAGTACAGGTGGGTACCATGCCCTTTATATAGGAGCTGGATTTGAGCACTGGTCTTTGGACTTGGGCAGTAAGCAATCATTTTAACTGCTGAGCCATCTCTTCTGTTCCTAGAATAGCTTTTCTTAAACTTCATCTGTGGTTGAAGGAAGAGAGGACTGCATTTGACAGATGACCTGTTTTCCACACAGACACAATGGCCACCTACTTCCAGGGGACTCCTGGACTTTCATGTGTCCATCTGGGGATTCCTCATCTAGAACTGTTCTTACTGGCCAGGAATCTGTCAGAACACCCGGTGTTATGTGAAAGAATCCTGACCTTAGACTGTGGACATTTGATCTTTGCCTCAACTCTTCAGGATATGAGCCAAAGAAATCCACTGCCAGCTTCTAAGCTCTCTTGTTTCAAATTCCAAGGCTTATTATACAATTTCCGAGACTGCTTTCCTGCTTTAACTTTCTTGGTACCAAAATGAAGTCAATCTCTTTCTCTTTGTGTGTGTGTGTGTGTGTGTGTGTGTGTGTGTGTGTGTGTGTGTGTATGCGCGTGTGTGCGTGCGTGTGCACATGCACATGCATGTATTTTTCTATTGCTACCTCACTTTGTCTTTATTTCCCTCCTGTCACAGTAGAAAGGCAGGTAGACTAGAAATCTCTCAGTTGCTGAAAAAAGGAGAAGGGAGGGGGAGACAAAGATATTTTCTCCCCTACTCCAGATAGAGAAAAATGAGGTTCTTTTTAGAGCTGGTTACATCCTTTTTTAAAAAGAAGTGGAGAAAGAAGAGATACTTCACTCTTCTTAATGTCCATATTTCATTCTCCAATTAGTCTTTAGAGAAACGATTCTAAATCCCATTTGACTTACACTGGTACTTTTGCATGAAACTTCAAAATTGGTTAAACAGGATAAATTCAGTAGTCTGGGCACATGGACAGACAGGCAACTGCTTGTGATACATAGTGTGTTTGTCTCTCAAAGGTTGAGTGTCTGAACCTATAATTGGATATATACACATGTAATTGAAATTACGGATGTGCATGTTAGCATTGAGTGAAAATAAATGATTTAAAAATAGTGCGCCATGTGGAATTGTACATGTGAGGGTGAGGGTTTTTTCCCTTCTATTTCTAATAAGCCACTTTATATCGTGTCGCCTCCCCTCACTTCTGTGATTGATTTTTAGAGACTAATGGTGCGTAAAAGCACTGGTGAGATCTGGGGGCGCCTCCTAGGCTGACGTCAGAGAGAGAGTTTAAAAAGGGGGAGCCGGTGGCCAGCTGACAAGCCGCTGTAGGAGAAGCGAGGCTCAGAGCCGTCGCTGCTGCCTGCGGATCCGCGTCTACACTGCGACCCACCGCGCTCCAGCTTGGCTCCCTGGCCGCAGAGATGCTGTCCTGCCGACTCCAGTGCGCGCTGGCCGCGATCTCCCTGGTCCTGGCCCTGGGCGGTGTCACCGGCGCGCCCTCCGACCCCAGACTCCGTCAGTTTCTGCAGAAGTCCCTGGCCGCTGCGGCAGGAAAGCAGGTAAGGCAGCGCCCTGGGCTCTCCCCTCTGCCCAGTGTGGCTGTCTGAAGTTTCAGTGCAGTCACTCGGCACCCCAAGCTCCCAGGGAAACTTCGGAAGTCTAGAATCCCCTCTGTGTCTCCCCCCTCCCGCCCACTTTTTTATTATTATTATTTCTGATTAGCTGGGTCATCAGTTCAGGTAAGTTCTTTCCTGGCATTCAAGAAAATTCAGAAACTGGGTAATTTGAGTACAAAGGGACCGCGGGATTTCTCGGCGCTGCCCTCAGGGTCGCTGACCCAGGTGCTGAAACTCAGTAGTTTTTCTAAGGACCTCTTCTAGGGCTCTGCAGACCAGCAAGTAGGCTTGTCTTTATTTTGCAGGGGGAAAAAAAAAAAGGTAAGAACAATTCCATTTTGTGGTTTGTAAGAGAAATCAAGTCACACAAACTGTGAGCATGCTTTTTACCTTTGTAAAATTGTTCTTATCAACTGCTGTTTCTCTCTATGCATTTAAAACCCACAGAGTAAGATCACTTCCAGAAAGATGTGGGCTTTTTGAAACCATTTTCTGTAATTTGGTGAATATAGCAAATACCTCCATTGTTTTCCATCCATAACTGATTTCAAGAGTTATAAAATGCACCGCTGTGAATACTCTTTTCCGACTACGCACATCTGCTTTTCAAACTGTTCTTTTTTTCTTCATTTCTTCTCTTCCCCCTGCCTCTCTCCTGCTTTCCCTTCTGCCCCATCTAGGAACTGGCCAAGTACTTCTTGGCAGAGCTGCTGTCTGAGCCCAACCAGACTGAGAACGATGCCCTGGAGCCCGAAGACTTGTCCCAGGCTGCAGAGCAGGAGGACATGAGGCAGGAGCTGCAGAGATCTGCAAACTCAAACCCGGCCATGGCGCCCCGGGAACGCAAGGCTGGCTGCAAGAACTTCTTCTGGAAGACGTTCACATCCTGTTAGCTTTGTTCTTACTGTCCACGTCAGACCTCTGATTCCTCTCCTCCAAACCCCATCCATCTTCCCCATCTCCCCACCCCATACTCAGCAAGACCCCTGCAGTAGAAATTGAAGACTGTAAATACAAAATAAAATTATGGTGAAATTATGGAAAGCAAGAATTTGATTTTTTATTGGGTTAATCATTGCGTTCGACAATGCGTGATGGGCTGTGGCTTTGTTAAACTTATTTTAAGTATGCACTCTGATGTTCACAAACATCCCATGACAATGAATGGTTACGTCTTTAAAGGGTAACTCATGTGATTTGAGTCATTTCAAACTGAAATAACTCCAAAGAACTCTATAAAGCAAAGTTCTACCAATGACAGTTACTGGAAGTGGCTGTCTAAATGACCATCTATATATTAAAGACATTTGGGGATGATATGTGGGATTGTGGAAATGAATGCTAGCATTTCTAGCAGGCTAGGGAGGCAGGCTGAAATGTCCAAGTACCCAGCAGGATGGCATGTAAAATAGATAACACCGCTAGCAAGAGAAGGGAACGCCGTTGAAAAGCAGGGACAGGAGCTGGCTGAACTTCAGCTTTCAAAATTTGTTTCTAGTTTGTGATCATTTATCCATAAAAACACCATTCATTTTGCATCTTCTTCATCAGTCCTCTTTGCAAAGTAAAAGCCCCTGAAAGATGTCCTTTGCTTTAGAAATAAGTTCCCAATATTTTTCCACAGGGAGGTGATCCATTTTGTGATAAGATCCCAGCATAGGAGTACCAAGGGTTGCAGGAACACACATTGGGTCCACTGTGGTATGCTGCACTGAAGGTATCGGTGCTCGAAATCTTTATCACAGAGTAACTCTCAGAGATGTCCTATCAAGTCTTTCTGATCTTTAATAAAACAGGAGTCAAATAAAAATGCAAAAAAACCAAATAAATTATAGATATTATTGCTAGACATTATAGTAACATCTTAAATGGTGTATATCAAGATAGATTATAAAAACTTGACAACTCACAGAGATCTGAAATAGATGTTTTGGGAATATGTGCTTTAGCTCTCAACTGTGTATCTGCATGGTTGCTGGAATAATACACTGAATGGAAATGTGTAGACTCTGTAAATACCAAGAGCACAAACTTACTGATGGAGAGCAAATAAAGATGGAAGAGGAAGTTCGCATTTTGTAGAAAATATTTGTGCTGCAGAAAACATGTTTTAAATATGGATGGGCTTTGGGGATGCTAATTCCCACACAGCTGATCAAACAAGAGAAAAAAAATCTAAGCTGCTTTCCTAATCTGTGTGAAAACAACAGGCTTTGAGGTTTTTTGGTGCATCTTTTATTTGCAAGCCTTGCTGGGGTGTTAATGCATGTCCACTTAAAGGACTTGTCTGTGCTGACTGCCTGATGCACATCTGGTTGCCAGTCAGTTCTGTGAGGGAATAGAGTCACATTATCGTGAGTAAAGCACAGAAGAGACACAATTTAATTGTTTTCGGAGCAGCAAATAAACTGACTGTCTGGAGATTTGAAGTTTTTCAGATCATCTTTAGTTGTCAGTTTCTAATGGTAGTGGGGAAATTGACAAGAATTACATAGTCACATGCCTGCTTGTGTCTTGTTTTTTAATGCTTATGGAAGGAGACTTCCAAGCAAGGTTATTTACTTTGCAGACTCAGTTCTCCCACCTTCATAAGCAGAAGATTGTGTTATAAAAGAGACTCACATTTCTTCCAGTTTTTCTTGATAATATGGCTAGTCAAAGGCAAAAGTGCTTGGGGATGCTTGAGAATTTGGGATTCTTTAAAATAATGTGTAGAGGTCAGGGGACATGGGGAAAAGACTTGGGGAAGAGAATAGATTATAACAAAGAAAAATAATGTAATGTATGAAAATGCCATTATGAAACCCATTGGTTGTATGTTAATTTAAAAAAAGAATAAGAAAGAAGAATATAAAGAATAAGTTTGTTTTAGTTTACTTAGGCTGATGCACAGAGGTTCATTCTTTTCATTTTTTTTCCTCAATTCTGTCCCATAGTGTGAACCTCTCAGATATTTCCTTCTTTCCTGTCTCATGCATCAGCGAACAACCTCCCATTTCTGTTAACCTGAGAATTTGGTGAGGCATAATTCTTTTCTGGGTTTTACTTTTCCCACCTTGAAAAAGGTATGCAAGACAGCCAACCTCTCAGTGCTGTGAGTGTCTGTCCATTTGTTTAGCGGTCTTAGGATCAGAAAAGCAGATAGTAACTGTTAAAGGCTGGTGTTGATTTTGTCTGACACGTTGTATTCTTTCTAGCTGCTATCCCTTTGTCTTTGCTAGCTCTTGCATCCACAGGTCAAATGTAAACCAGTCTTTGAAACTCATTTTATATACTTGTCCTTCAGTGATTGTTTTGCTTTATTCTCTCACCTGACATCTATGCCTTTTCTGATTATTTAAGGTGTGTCTTCTTTGGTTTACTGTGATTGCATGTATAAGATTGTATGCATTTGTGTATAAACTGCTCTGGGGGTCAGATAGACATATGTCCACTCAGTATCTCAAACAGCATCTTGAGACATGGTCTCATTATGCAGCCTTGTTATTGGTTCTGTTGGTCATTATTCATGTTGTGTTTTGTGACTTTTCCTGGGGAAATGTAAACAAATACCTCTTTACTTCAGAGAGGGCACTAACGATAAGCAAAAGAAACCATTCATTCACAGCTAACTTAGTGGACCAGTGAGTTCACTGGGGCTGCTTACAGGTACACAGGTGAAGAGGATCCCTTACAATGAGGAGGATGGAGGACTCAACAGCAACTGCATTCGTGATAAGCCCACCCTAGCATGGATAACAGCTCACAGATGCTGCATCCCCAGATTCCCTGCAGCAATTGCAGGCAGCTCTGCTGATCCAAGTCTTTTTTTCCCCAGCAATTGTTTGATGCTTAGAGAGAGGGACCCTGTGAGGTTCACAGGTCTGGGAAGCTTCTTGGCTCCTCTAAGTTCTGAGCTTGTGAGCGTCTCCTTCCAGGACACTACAATCAGGAAGAAATGCCTGCCGAACAAAGGGGATTACTGCAGCCTCATGAAATCACTGCCTTCCACCCTAGTTTGGGAGTGAGTGGGAAAATGAAGATGGAAAAAAGGGAGAAAAGAACTGTTAGTTAAATTTGCTAATTTTGACTCTCGGTGTACATTTTGTAGGAGGCAAATTCCTACATGGCAATTTTAGGGCAGCTTAATGTTTTCCTTCACAAATTGTGCCATCTGACCTTAGTGAACACTGGAAATGAAAATTTACTTTTGCATTTTTGTACTGGAAGGATACAATTAAGGAGCAATTAACTGAAAATGCATTTCCTTTTAACTATTGGAACTGTACTTCAAATGCCTGAATTTCTTGGAGATATTTGCTTTACTAACACCATTTAACGCTGATATAAAGAATTCATCACCTTAATGGACCAAATGTGCAAAACTAATAAAAATGAGATGAGTACTTATGTGACCCAGAATAATTACTTAAGACCCCTAGAGACATATTAACTTGTGTGACATAAATGTTCACTTGTGCAAAAGACAAGTTGCATGTCTCCCACAATGGGTACTGAGACATGAAAGAAGACTTACTGGTGAGAGTGGGGCTTCTGTAGGTGTTATCCTGATATGATTCCTTTGTCACATGTGGTACAAGAAGATTGCTTTGCTTTTGGTGATGAGTGGGAGGGCTTTCAGCCAAGGCTGTCACCTGACAGCAGCATATCCTTAAGAAGGAATCACAAGGTGGCCATCTTCCTCTACTTGACATGAGTCACAAAACTTCTTAACGAAGCTCTAGCAAGCAAGAATGTGGATGCCTCTCAAACTGCAGATGCACTAGAGAATATGTCCATTAAAGTGAATGCATGTGATGGAAGCACAGGCAGGCTATGGCATCAGTTGCATCGTCTTTATTGAGGACTGAAAGGTATGCAACTAAGGCTTATTTTAATTCTATCCCACAATGAGAAAAACACATGCATTTTATCTTTTGCATTATTTTCTGCTTTAGTGAAAAAGTAGAGAGAGGGAAGATAAGCTAGAGTTGTTGTCTTGCTGCTTCTTACAGCTGGCAAAACACAGGAGAAAGAGAGTACAGGTTAGATCTTTGCTAAAGAGTCCTACCTGGGATCCTGACATTTGGAACCCATGGGAAGAATCAGAAGAGAGAAGAGGTGGCAGAAGATACCTTTCAGGTTCAACCTATAATGCAGAGAAAGGGAAAAATCCACATTCAGCATGTGCACAAAGCCTGAGCAATGGTTCAGAATATGATACTGCATTTGAATCAAATTTGGAAAGACTTTTTAAAGCAAGCAATGAAACAGCCTCTTTGCAGCTAACTCAGGCTGTAGATGACATCGGTTTGAGGTCCATGGAAGCAGACAAATAGCAATGTAACTATACATGTCTCTCCTCAAAACAAAGACTGTACAGCCTGAGGCAATATGAAGGAAGTTAGTCCCTGATGGAATGGCTCATATGAGCCACCCGGGACACGTATCATCACTGACTGACTCCCACAGATATCAGGGACTGGAGACAGTAGATGAAGGACAGGCAGCACTGAAGGAACTGGGTAGGAGAGAGGCAGTGGTAGATGCTCAGTTCACTAGGCTGGAGAGGACAAAGTTCACAAGAAATCTGGAGGGAAGTTCATTCAGCAGGCATCTCAGGATGGGAATGGGACTTTGGCAGCTTTGCTAAGCTCTGTGATAGAATGTGATCTTTTTATGTAATATTGGCTTTGACAAATCTGAGAGACTCTGGCAGGTATGTAGATTGAGTTTGTAAAGTCATAAAACAATTGAAAGGGGATGAGAAACAGACAGAGCAAAATGTTCTGTCTAGGCCACTCAAAGGCAAATGTGTCAAGATGTGTGTCCAGCTGAAGTTCCCAGGAAGGCAAAAATGAGCAGAAACCCAAATGTTGAGCTGGTGAACTTCAAAAGGCTTTAAACTAAAGAACAGTTCATAGAAATGACCTGTTTAATGATAAAACAGGTGACAGGGATTTAGCTTGTCCTAGGCGGTGGGCATTGTCCAACCCCCATGTTGTATGTTGTATGTGGCATATGTTTCTCTGATTCAAGAGCCTGTGTTGTCGGTACAGATTGTTTGCCCAGCTCAGGCCCTGTCAGCAGTCAGGTGTGGCCAATAAAAGGTCAAGGGCCATGATGTTAGCCCAGAGGCAGTTGGGACCAGTAATCGGATTCTAGTAACAGGCGCCACAGGATATAGCCCAGATCCGCTGCCCCTTGGGTCTGAACAATAGGACTGTGGAAGTGACCAATGGACCATGGCAGCAGTGACATCCTAGGAGGAAGAAGCAGGATTATAGAGGGCTAGATGGGGCAGTGTTTTCCATCCGTGCAACTGGGCTAACGTTGCTATTTTGACGAAACAATTGATACCGATCATAAGACATTTTAATACTGCTTGGGCTTTGCTAATGTTCTTTTTTATGCTATCCCTTTAAGTATCCCAGGCCAATTGGCACTTACTTGGAGGAGATACTCATTCATGGCTTTTAGGTATGCTGCCTCTATAAAAAGGGTTTCTTGCTATAAGGCTAAATCTTCAATGTCTGACAGAAATGTAGATGTAATGGTCTTACAACTTTAGAAGGAACAGTAAAAACAACTCCTAAGGAGTTTCAAGAAGGAGAAAGACACCTTGCAGGTAGAAAAGGGCAGTCAGTCTCAGAAGCCATAAGGGTCCAAGTTTTTTCCAAGTCAGGTATAAAAGGACACCCTACTTCCATGAGGAAAATGTGAGTTGCAATATCAGAGGACAGGGCGTAGAAGGATGGACTGTGGATAATTGAGCCACTTGTATATACAACTCAATTGTACATTCAAGATGTGCATAAGTCCTGTCTCATGCATATTATTCCTGTGTGTGGATAGAGTGTGCTGATGTTTTCTAAAATTTATGATCCACATAGTCAACTGGTCAGACAACAGCTGCTTCTCAGAAGCTCAGGTTACATTGTAACTTGATGGTTCATGATCAAAGATAAGCATTCAACTTCTGTAATGGCTAAAGAAGCTAGAATCTGCTTTTGCATTTGAAGAGCATGGTTATTTGCAGAAGACAGAGCAGCTCAATTCCAAAGTATGATACACCACCTCTAAGAGTCAGCCGAAGTCATTCATATTACAAATGCTGTGAACTCATGAGCAAATGGTAGAACCACCTGTGCATCAGTCCAGACCTGTTTCAAAGTCTTATTTTCTTTGGAGTTTTTATAAAACCTGAAATACTTGCAACGAGCCTTGGTAGCACATCCAAATAAGCTAACTATTATTTTCAAAGTCCCAGGACAACCACTAGCAGATATTTTTTTAGAACGGGATAGGTATGATTTTACTTTCATTTTCACTACTGAACCCCTAAACAATTCACTGAAGTTGAAGGCCCTTGAAATGTGTGTGTGTGTGTGTGTGTGTGTGTGTGTGTGTGTGTGTACATGGAGGCCAAAGGTCAATCTTGGGTGCAATTCCTTCAGCGTCATCAGCTTTGGTCTTTGAGACAAATCTTTCCCTGGGACCTTTTGATAGGTGGACTAGCAAGCCCCAGGGACCCTCAAGTCTCCATTTCCCCACAGCTGGGATCTACAAGTGCTTGCCATTATTTTTTTTAAATGGGAGGGGATCCAATTCAGATGCTTGAGCTTGCATGATAAGCAATTTTTTTTGGCTCACTTATCTCCCTTGTGCCAGTTAGATATGAATGTTAGCTTGATACTGAGGGCTGAACTTTTGATTACATCTGTAAGAGTTACTTAAAGTAATCTTTAAGCAAGCCTGTGGGAGATCATCTACTAGACGTGGGAAGACCCAGCACACAGTAGAAGGGATCATTCCCTGGGCAGGTAGATGAGACGGAGAAAGGGGTACTGTATTTTGGTACACAGTTGCATACTCAGGCATATTGACTTGCAGTTATTCTGGCAAGAAAGAAAGCACACCCCTCTCTCTGCTGCTTGTACGATTATGGTATGACTGGTTCCCTCAGCTCCTGATGCTTAGTATAGGATTTCCTGCCATGTTGACAAAAAAATAACTGGAAGTCTATAAGCTGAAAGAATACCTTTATTCCCTTAAATTGCTTGTTTTAGCAATGCAAAGATGAAGCTAACACATTCCCAGACAGATTAAAACAATATTTCATTTGTTACTTTGTGAAGTCCTATGTTATTCAGATGTTTAGAAAAGTTACTGTGCCCTGTTCCTCATTCTGGACTCCATAATCATAGTGAAATGCATAGGCATTGTCGATTTACAAGATATCTTATGAAATGCAGAGGGATTGTGATCAGATTATGATGTAATGACTGAGAGCTGGTGTGGCATCAAGTTTAGACCAAAAGATGTATTGGCAACTGTGATAGTTAGGCATAGGTGTCAGCTTGATGGTTGAAGGCTGAGTTCTGGGCACATCTGTAAAGAAGCAATAGTAAGTCAAACCCTAAGCAAGCTGAAGGAGAGGATCTAATTGACGTGGGTAAACCCAGAACTTGGTAAGTGGACCATTCCCCAGACAGGTGGATAAGACGGAGGAAGCTGGTTCAATACTTACTTTAGCAATCTTGCTGTCTGGTGAGTAAGGTCTGTCCCCTTTCAGGAGTCCCTGTGAATATGGCGTGGCATTTCCCTCTCCTACTAAGCTGGGTGAAGAACTGTGATGGAAAATTGTAAGTAAGAATAAAACCCCTTTGTTCCTCTGAGCCCTTGGTCATGAATTTATCAGCAACATGCAGAATAACTTTGATAACATTGCCCACAAACAGGAAACCGTTGATCTTGTCAACAAGTTTAGAGAGAAGAAACATTCTCCAAGTCCACACTATGTATCAGATACAAGATGATGTGTAGTTTTGGTATATATGACAAAGATCACCTAAACTGTATGCTTCTCCAAGAGTTATCTACCTTCTACATAAACTAAATACAGCAGAGTTTTTTTTATTACTGTTAAAATTTTTTATTTAATTTATTGGTATGCTTATAACATAGCACACATGTGGAAGTCAGAGGACCATTTTCAGGAGTCAGCTCTTGCTTTCCACTTCATTGAGGCAGGGTCTTGTTTCTGTCACTGTGCATTGTGATCTAGTCTGGCTGACATAAAGCTTCTGGGTAATTCTCCTGTTTGCCTCCCATCCTGTTGCAGGAATGACGAGATTGCAGACCTACCACACTTCATCTGGCTTTTTTTTTTTTAAAGATGGGTTTTAGATTTCAAACTTAGGTCATCAGGTTTGCATAACAAGAACCACTATTCACTGAGCCATTCATCAACTGTCATAGTTAGATACAGGTGTCAACTTGACAATTGAAGACTTGAACTCTGGACACAGTTATGAAACACTGATAGTTGAGTTAAGGCCTACACAAGCTTCAGGAAATTGTTTAATTGATACAGAAGCCCCAGCCCATGGTAGGTGAGACTAGTCCCTGGGCAGGTGGATAATATGGAGCAAACCGATTATGGAACTTGTCATTCTTCTGTATACTTAACCAGACATGTTTTGCAAGTGAGGACTGTCCCTCTTCCAGAAGTCCTGTGGATATGATATGGTCAGTTCCCTTGGCTCTTGGTGTTGATGTGAGCGCTCCTGTCAAGTTAGACAAGGAACTATAACTGGGCAATTATAGGACAAAATAAAATCCCTTGTTCCCTTAAGCCATTTGGTCATGAATTTATCAGCAACAATGTAGGAAAACTGCTACACCAACCCAGGACCTTTTATATTTTCATTCTGTGATGGTGGCACAAGTCTCTTTTTTTTCCTCCTGGAACACTTGTGCTTTTGGGTTTGCCATTTTGATGGGTGAGGTAGCTGGAGGCTTGCATTTGCCTTTCCTTTACCACAGACAGGGTCGTGTATTATTGCAGAATTCTTCCAGTGTACATCAGGTATGTATTTCAGATCGTGGAAGCATCTTTATGTTGGGTGCAGAAACAAAGCGTTTCCCCCAACGAATAAGATCTGACTGAACCTTCACTGATTATCTGATATCCGTGAGTTCCTGCAACAAACATTTGGAGCTCAGTGATGTTCGGTTCTGAAGGTATTAGCCTGAATTCAAAGCTGAGGAGAGTTGCTATTATCTTGCTGTTATGACAAAATACATGACAAAAGCAACTTGATGATGGAAGAGTTTGCTCTGACTCAGTTTAAGATCTGTCGTGATCGGAAGGGCATGGTGTTAAGAGCATCGGGTCACTTGCTCATGTTGTGTCCATAGTCAGAAAGCAGATGGAGATGGAAAGCTGATATTCAGCTCCCTTTCTCCTTTTTGCCTTTTTACTCAGCCTGGTACTCCAAGCCACAGTATGGTGCTGCATACTTTCAGGATGGGTTTCCATCCTCAACTCTGGAAACCTCCTCTCTGGACACACCCTCAAAGACTTACCCAAATGTGTCTCCTAAGTGATTTCAAACCCGGTCAAGTTGTCAGTGAAAATTAACCATCTTGGAGCTATATAGATTTCTCTTTCTCTGTGCAATTATCCTGTCAATGCCTGCAAGTCTTTTCAGAAAGGTTCTATAAGCATGACCATTTGGCTAATCAGGAGGAATCTTCTTCCTCATGTAGATTGGTCAGTGAGCTCTAGTTTGTGAACTGGCATGAGTATTGGAACTAGTTGAAGTGCTGTAACTCTTCACAGTGCTGTAACTCTTCACTGGGGAGCCAAGTCAGGCTGATGCTCACCAGACCTAGAGCTTTTCTCTTACAATCACTGTGTCAAGGTGTCCATTTGGTTCAGTTTTCAGAACATAGTCATCACTTATACAAGGCTAAAGATCTTGACAAATTAAACCATTTTGAATTCTGTCTTAACTCTGCTGCTTTTTATGGTAAGCACACTTACCTCATATTGGTCGCCAAATACATTTGATTTCTTACACTCTGAGACCTATCATAGCCACTGAATTCAGGGAGTCCATTCTTGTGGCATAAAGTCTTACTATCCTACAGGGAAGAGCTACACAAGGATTCTCAGTTCTCCCTGTGAAGATTCTCATTTTCAGCTTTAATACAGAGAATGTTTCTGGAACCTTTTATGAGACATGGGTAGGAGATGAACGAACAATACAAGCATCCCATAGTAAAACCAATTCAGTACTCCCTAATAACATTTGGATATTGAATGTCTCCCAAAGGCTTATGAATTGAAGACATTTTTTCTCCCTTGCTGTTGGGAAAAAGCCCATGGCAAAAGCAGCTTGAAGGAAGGGTTTATTCTGGTTCTGAGTTTCACAGATTCAGTCCATCATGGTGGGAAAGGTGTGATGACAGGAGTGGCAGGCAGCTGGTGGGTCACATTGCTTCATGTTGCCACTCAGAGGGGTTAGAACCTTGAAAGCTTAGTTGAAGAAAATTAGGCCATTAAGAATAGGCTAGGAGAGGAGCAGCTTCTTCTGCCAGGTGCTCTCTCAGGCTTGCACAAGCCCCAAGACCACAGACCCAAGCAACCTTGGGCTGTAATCTCAGAAAATGTGGGCCTGAATAAACTTTTCTTCCTCAAAGTTGATCGTGCATCTTGTGCTATTGCTATCATAAAGCATTCCCCAACTCACTGGATAATATTCTCTATAGTAAACCAAGAAAAAGTCACATCAATGTATATAGTGTATGACACTTTAAAAGTATATATAGCTAATACACATCACCTAGACTGCCTTCTTAGCATACATATATCAACCAAGTTAGTCTAATTTGACACCATGTTCTTTTTTTTCCAATATTAGTTAGATGTTATTCCAAGACATCATGTTCTTTTATCCCTAGTATTCATTTTCACAGAAATGCTCTAGTTTCTGTGGACACATATTGAAATAGATCATAAAATTTGGGGGGTAGCACTTTCTCAGGGTATCACTTGTGTTTTGTGACCTGTAGGTAGCAGGGATGTGAGTCTAGTGACAGTTCTAGAGACAAAGACAATGACAGAGCAGATGCTGAGAAGGAAGTCCATACTCTAGCGGACATCAGATTGCTAAAATGAGGGACTTGGAAAGGTGACTCAGGGTTAAAAGCCTTTGCATCACAAGTAAAAGTACCTTGGTTCAGATCTCCAGATCACATGTAAAAATCCCAAGTAGGTATGGCAGTGGTATGTAATTCCAGACTTCAAAGGCAGAGCCTGGGAAACTCCAGAAAAAAGCAATAAGGAGATAGAGCAATCCAGGATGATTCCTCATGTCAATCTTGAGCTTCCACAGGCACACATACTCAAGTGCCTCTTGTACACACACACACACACACACACACACACACACACACACACACACGCAAAACAAAAAGATCAGTAAAAGAAGCAGAACATCCAGGCACAGAAAAGGAATAATGAATCAAGACATTTTGATGGAAAAGTTGGAGGCTAAGTGAATAAATGAAAAAACTGTCTCTTAAAATTAGAATTTTTTTTCTTCCTGAGGCAAATTTTTGCAATGCTGCTTAGGTTGGTCTTGATCTCATAGGCTCAAATCATCCCCCTACCTCAGCCTCTCAAAAGCTGGAATTACAGATACATGGCACCGCGGCTAGATTGAAGCTGAACTTTGTAGCGTTCTAAGCACAGGGTGCTGTTAATTCTAGTCTGTAATCATTCTCCTGAGTAACAGTGAATTTCTCTGATTTTGTTATTTACAGAAGAACCTAAAATCTCATTAGACTGGAATACAGTTCCAGGAACTATTTCATGTGTAAACAGTTTTGTTTTTATGATGTATTAATACATAGAGCACACATTTTACAATTACTTTTGTTTGACTTTATAATTCTGTTTACAAAGTTCCAGAAGCTTCCTTGCTAACCGTTCCTAGCAGCTGCAGCCTCTATTCTGTATCTGCACAACTTTGAATCATTTGCAAGTCTAAGGTTTGCTACGCTTATAATACAGAAAAAAACCCTTGTATTCCTTGCCTAACAAAAGGAGCTATTTAGTAAAGAAACGAACATTTTATGAGTAATACTTTAAGTAGACATGAAACCTATAGAACTTGATATTTATTAACATTTTTGCTCCATATGATACCATTAAAAAGGCAAGAAAGCTGAAATCAAGACTTTTTAGTGGATATCAGAAAATTGAGATTACAGGGCAAACTTCGATTCTGAAAACCGGGGAGACAAAGGGAGGGGATGGCAGCAGATGGGGTTAGGGAAGCAGAGCTTGCCAGAGTCGTGCAGGGCAGGAACAGGAGACTCAGTGTGGCTAAAAGAAGACATCAACCTAGTCTTAGGAAGATACATTTATCCAGGTCTTATATCCAGAAGCCATGCCAAATTCTCAAATGGAGCATTGAAAAACAATTCTCTCCTGTTTAGAATAGAGAGAAAGTAATCGTTTTGAACTTTGCCCTGAGAAAACTACTCTTAGTCACAAGGTGTTACTTCAAGGGAGAAACTACCAGAGTCTTTGGAGGGAGAAGAGAATTTCATAACTCTAACCTTTGTATCTCACATAAGAGGGAAAAACATCTAAGAAACACTCCTGAAATTCAAGCCTAGGATCTCAGACCAAATATAAAAACTTAGATTTAGCCATTAGATTATGGAATACATCCCTGGAACAATGTATGGCCACTGCATCAGTAGGGTGTCTGTGTAATAATGTGAGATGAGTACTCGGAGAGCTGCAAGACCCATATTATTTAAGGAGTTCCTAGGAAATCTAAAGATGACAGAAAGAGAAATAAACCAGAGGAACAGACGGAGCCTGCCTTCTGTCATTGTGGCTACCTCCAAACATGACTGCAGAGTAGAGCTTGCCTCCTAGCTGGATTTACATGGAATCTATGTTGGTTTCCTTTGTTAGGGAATATGAACACTTTTTAACACAATTTATGTAGTAGGCAAACAAAAAAACACACTCCAAAAGGTAAAGCAACGATCAGAACTAGACTCAGATATGACAAGAATGTTGACTAGATATTTGAAATCACTCTGATTCATGTGATAAAGAAACAATGTGAAAAAAAGAGATCAATAATGTTGCAGAGAGCCAAAAACTCCCAAAAGAAGAAAGACTCCAAAGGCAGTGATACAAATGAAAAAAGCATAATGCTAGACTTAGAAAGAGAAAGAGAGAGAGAGAAAGAAAGAAGAAAGAAAGAAAGAAAGAAAGAAAGAAAGAGAAAGAAAGAAAAGAAAGAAAGAAAGAAAGAAAAAGAAAGAAAGAAAAAGAAAGAAAGAAAGAAATATGAAGATTTTAATGTGGATTCATCTTTTGAGGGAGGAATCAGTGAATGTCAAGATAAGTCAACTCAATAGAAACTTTTCAAAACGAATGCAAAGAATATCATTTAAAAATGAAAACTTCTGAGACCACATGAGAAGGTATAGTATCAGTGTGATGACAGAAACAGAAAGAGAGGAAACAGGAACACTTACAGATGAAATATGTGAGTTAACAGAAAGCAACTTTCCAAAATTGGTGAAACTGAATCACAGATCCCCTTTAAACACAGAGAGCACCACATACCAGCCATCACAAAGAAAAATATATACCAAACTGTACCATGTTTGCATGAAGTAAGCTAGATAAATATCCATAAATCAATGGCAGATTGATATTTTAGAGAGGAACACTAATGGAAATGACACTGGACATGCCAGCAGATAAAATAATGGAATGAATAAAGTGTTGAGAGAGATAAATGTATGAACCTGGAATTCTGCATCCAGCCAAACTGTTCTTTTAGAAAGAAAGAGAAGTAAAGGCTTTCTTAGAAAGAGTCTGTTTATTTTTCAGTGTGTAGCTGCTTTGAAAGAAGTGTTAAAGAAGTTTTTTCAGAAAGGGGAAAAATACCAGGCAGAAACTAGGAACAACATGAAGAAAAGAAAAACAGTGAATATGAGAGAGATATGATCTCTGATTTTCCTTATTCTTGATTGATCTAATTGGTAACCTTGTGAGCACAATAGTAGCAATAATATTATAGATGACTGTAGTCTGCAGATAAGGGAAATGATTGAAAAATGTTATGCAGTATGGGTGATTTGAAATATTGTTAAGAGGTATTTGTGATACTTGGGAAGGGATATATAGCTATATAAATATTTAATAATTTCTGTAGATATAACTGCTGTAATATACCAATTAATTAAAATACAGAGTATCAGAAGGTTTAAAAAACAAACAAAAAAATCAAAACCTCAAATGCAAAACAAATTAGAAAATCTAAAGCAGTGTTGCTTAGAAGCAATCCACTGCAGAGGATTCTGGGAAAATGGTGGATCTGAAGTAATACCAAGAAAATTAAGATAGAAAATAAAAATCAGTAGAGAAATAAGAAATGGAGTTACAGAAATAAAAGGTGGGATTTTCTCCACATTGAAGTCAGCATCCAGCCACATCTAGCAGTGGTATCCCACCATGGAAGTACAAAGAAAGACACAACACATGATATGAACTACAGAGACAATTCTGTGGCTGGAAACTAAGGAGGGAAGCTGGACCCACTGGAAAAAGGAGAATGAATCTGAGAGATTCCAGGTCTTACCATCCCTCTTCCACTGCCTAGAGAAAACAGTTAGTGGCACAGGAAGAACTCAGTGGAGGTGGAATCCGGCATTACAGAAAACACCAGAAGGGCAGCACAGCAGCCCATGGACATGGATCAGGAAAAGGGGTGCAGAACCCTAAAACTGAGAAATCTGCAATGCTCACCATACTCCCAACAGTATTTTGGAATACTTCATCTTAAACAGCAGAATCTATATTCTTAGGATTACAAGTAACATTAGCCAGTACAGACCAATCATTGGCCCACTGAACAATCGAAACAGACTTAAATTTTAAAAAATATTTTGCTTTTTTTATTTATTTGTGAGAGAGGGAAAGAAAGAGAGAGACAGAAGACAGAGAGGGGGGAAGGAGAGAGAGATAAGAGAGAAAGGGAGGAAAGACACATAGAAAACACACACACACACACACACACACACACACACACACACATACACACACACACACACCCTGGTAGAGGTGGGGGGTACATTTCATGGAGCATGGTGGAGTCAGAATACAACTTTTGAAAGTCAGTTTTTTCCTTCTACTATGTGGGCTTCCAGGGATTGAACTTGAATCACCAGACTCATACTTAATTTTTAAACAATATACTTAAAAAATACCTTAAAGACACCTTATGAAATAGGTTCTCAGGGATCAAAACTGAAATATGGTATATTTCTTTGTACTTCATCTTTATGAATAGGAGCTTATGTTACATTTTTGGGATCTGTCTATTTGAGGATTTTTAGTCATTTTTATTGTTAAATTACTATTTCAAAACACAAATATGTCTCAGTGCCCTTTTCAATTCCATTGTTGATAAACATGAGTTGGCTGAAATATGTTAAGAAAACTTGTTATATCTTTTTTAGCACCGTGAGACTGGATGGCCTCTTTTTACTGAGGATGAAAGTTAAAAATCTAAGTAAGTGCTGACTTTAGAGTCCTTTATACTTAGGTATGAGAATTTCCCATGTTGGCATGGGCTATTTTGTGATGTAGCTGACCTTGAGTCACCTCTGCTCCTGTAAGTAGCTCTTGGCCATACTCCTCAAAGTAACCCCAATAAACTTATTGTTTTTCCAAATTAGACTTTAGTTCAGTTGTTACCTTGGCTTGTCACCAGATCCCAATGTGCGGTGAGGACATGTTTATTTAGTATCTCTTCAGGGAAAGCATCACACAGCAACCACCTCCAGTTCTATCCAATTTTCACCTGGAACATGGATTCCAGTCCTTTCACTCGCCTCTGTAAATGCTTGAGTGTGATCTGCTTCGTGTTTGCTCTTAATTATTTCTGAAATTGAGGAAGCATAATAAAGGTTTGAGAAAGAAGGATTTGAGTCACAGGGTTAAGCACATCAATTCCCTTTTATTTTATTTTTTTATGGACTGCTTCATGGTACATTGACTTCATTGATCAGCTCTTGGCTGAAATGAAAGCTAATTTGTGCTGGCTTTTTGGGTCCATTACTGTCACCAGACCATGGGAAGCCATTTCCTCAAACACAGGAGACTTGATTTTATAAATGAAAGAAATTAAGATTCATGGAGGAAAGTACCATGTCCATTGTTGCATTTGAGGTCAAAACCCAGGTCTCCCGATTCTCTTACCAGTGCATGCACCATGGTCTTCACAAAGATGCCGATGACAGATGTCAGTTGAATTATGATCTTATTCTTGGGGATGCAGAACTATACAGACCCAAGTAAAATATACTGAGTAGAGCTAGATAAACATTTTTTCTTCTGCTGTCATTGCTGTCCATGTCAGGATCACCTGTTCCTTAAAAAGTAAAAGTAGACATAACCTTTGTATATTTTAATTGCCAAAAAGAAAATTACTAGAGTGGGGGAGATGGCTCAGTGATTAAAGTCTTTGCCTTGCAGGTAATACCCAAACATACATACATGAAAAAAAATTACTGGTACTAAAGAACCAACAAGGCACCATAGATGTTCAGAAGTTCAGTGCCTGATCTTGAAACATCTAATGAAGGTGGCAAACATGTCCATGGCTGAGGGTACCTACGTCTACAAATAAGGGTGTTACACTTGAAGCCAAGGGGAAAGGCCTGTTTCTATTTAGAAATTGGGGGAATTGTGCTTTTAACAAATATGGAGGGCAGAAAGAGGTGAAGGTTGCTCTAGGTCAAATAGAAAGGCAGGAAAACAGGAGAGGGGATACTGTGTTGATTCTCATGCAGGCTGCTATCATCTAGAGTCTGCCTTTGCTCTCAAACAGCCATGTAGGTGACTGATTACTCCTTGTTGCTATTTCTGGGAGAAAGTTGATCCGTGGAAAAAAGCTTTTTCCCTGAGAAGATAGCAAGTGTACAAGTTCTTTTCTGAGATCTTCTCTATGCATTTTCCAAAATCTTTTAAGAACTAAAAAGCATTGTCAGGGACCAAAGCAAAGAGGTTTTTGTTTTGTTTTGCTTTGTTTGTTTTGTAATACCCTACAATACCTGATGACTTCACTCTCAGACACTAAAAAATTCCTCAACATTTAAAACATGTGGCAACTCTCCAGTTTCCTCCTTCTCGGCTGGTCTCTGCTGTCTCCATGAACTTCCTGCCTCTTCCACCACCACCATCATACTTGGCTTTACCAATACATTCTTACTAGAGGCTTCAAACCAGCTTGGGGCAAACAAAAATAAGTCTTTGGAAGCAACTGGGAGGGAGGGTGCTGAGGGAGGCAGCTCTTGAGGTGGTTCCTCAAGATGAGTAGAAATCAGGATGGGATGAGTTAGATGATAATTCAGTCAATTGTTAAAGGAAGTAAGAATCATGTCGATGAGAAACTAGACCAATTTGGTGACAAGTGAAAGAGATCCACTTCATAGTCATTTAAGAGAAACAAAATGCCGAAGCAGGCCTGACAGCCTAAAATGACTTAGAATTAAAGAAAGTCAATTGGAAAGTTGACCCATCAGTTTGAAACCTTTTATCTCTCCAGATTGTTAGCTGTTTCAGTTGCTTTCTTACCTCATATTTATCTTCTGAGTGTTTGTTGTGTGGATGCGTGGTGCTTGTGTGTTCAGGCATGTGTACAAAAGGGCACTTGTGTGAGCGCACCCTGAAGACCCAAGAGTGACATGGGGAATCATCCTGAATTATTCTACCTCCTCATTGCTTTACTCTGAGGTTTCTCAGGCTCTGTCTTTCCAGACTACAACTTGTATTAATTTTTGTTTATGTCTCTTTTACTTATAGTAGGGTAATTATCAGATTATGGCCTTTACTTTACATAGGAAGTTTGGACTATGTATGTTTTATCCATCTTTCAACTTTTCCATCAGATAGTTGGATAAACCTTAGTAGTTTGCAGATTGCTTTTTGGATGTATCAATTCACTGACCCATGATAAAGAAGCTCAACACCCACCATGGATGCGGCTCTTTTCTAACACTGATAATATCATTATGGCTTATGAACAATCTCTGTCCTTGCAGAGATCATGTCCTTATGGAAAACACTCTTATAAGACAAAGCTGCTCTGAAATGCGATGCCAATCATAGCTGATAGGGAGGGTCCTGAGGAAACTGTGAGGGAGGCAGCTCTTAAGTTGAGTCCTAAAGATGAGTAGAAAACATGGGATGAGTTGTTACACTAATGGGATGATTGTTAAACTAATCAATTATTAAATGATGTAAGAATCACGTGGATGAGAAACTTAGACCCATTTGGTGACAAGTGAGAGAGACTCACTTCATAGTCATTAAAACAAAAGCATGAGTTCTACAGAGAAACCATGAGCTTTTCCACAGATCTCAAGGACAGGGTGGTGTCAAGCCACAGGAGAGACTGAACCAAGAGTTGAAGAGGAACCCACAGACAACGAGGTCTCAGCTTTCAATCTGTGTTCCAAAGTCTCCGTAGAATCAGCTTCCTGGCCTGGTGCTCAGATTGGGATCTTCCCAGTCATTCTTCAAGGACCACACCAGAAGATCCCAGGGTACAAATATGGCTTCCCAAGTTCTCCAGTGAACTCCAAATGCAGACATGCTGAAGGCTGAAATGGTCCCCCAAAGACTTATTTTGGTTTAGTCCAATCTAGTAAGAGTATATTGGTAAGCCAGGTATGATGGAGGTGGTGAAGGAGGAAGGGTGTTGTTCATGGCGACATAGAGACCAACCAAGGAGGAGGACACTGTGGAGAGTTGCCACGCATTTTAAATACTGAGGAGGTTTTTATTGTTTGAGAGTGAAATCAGGTTTGTCTTTTGAGTAGTTAACTTTGGTAATGTTTGATGGTGAAATAAGAAACGGATAGATTGAAAGATGAGAAGCCTGGTAAGAGGTAGAGGAAGGTCCAGAGCTTTGATAAGAACAGATGGAGCAGGACGGTAACAGAACATAATGGCCTCATTCAAAGCTGCTGGAGATGAGTGATAACATGATTTCTAATCTTCTACTACAAGGATCAGTGTTCTCATCCTTTGCCAACACCAGCAAAGGATCTCAGCATAATATGTCTGTGGGGTCACAGCGAAGCTAAGAAGCTAAGACCTCCAAAGCAGCAATGGAGAGTGGAAATATGGCACGAGATCTGGGAACTCACAGTTCATGGGCAGCAATGAAAGTTGCTAGGTGATAATGGCCAGGGAAAGAAATTCAGCTGGTGGAGCCTGAAAGGAGGCACTGTTAGGTGTGACAGAAGGAATCCAACCCAGAGAAGAGGAAGGAAAACTGAGGGTACACTGGAAGACGGCAATGGAGTATTTCAGAAGATAGGGACTGTCTTGTGATCAGCCTCCCCGTGCTGTGGCCACGCAGACAGACACGTTTCCCATCTCACAGACAGGAGACTGAGACTCAGAGACTGAACTGTCTTGCCCTCATTCTGAGCAGATTGCTGTCAAAGGATCTACTACAGTTGGGATCCTTGTGCCTCGAAATTTATGGTCTTTCAAAGGCAGAGCCACAGAGCTGCCATACTGCCCTGGCAGAGGCTCTCCAAGGCAGCCACCAAGTGTCCCCTGGAGAGGAGAGATGGGAGCTAAAGGCTCTTTTTGACCGGAGCAATTTTCTTGTTACTACCTTCCTTCCCCTAGACATTAGCACAAGAACAGGGTCCTGCAGGCCAGGCCTGTGTCCTTGGTGAAGTTGAGAGGCTGAAGCGTGAGATCCCCACCTCTAATCTCATGGCTCTTTTTATAACATTTTTATAACATTATTTCTTTTTCTTCATTCCAGAAGGAACATGTCCTCATAAACTTCCAATTCCATTTCTAAGCAAAAGGGGGAGGGAGAGGGGGGAAGGGAGCGGTGTGAGGCACCCGGTAACAGCCAGAGACCGCTGCCTTTATAAACACGAATGATTCAGAGTTTTACTGGCTTGTATAAAAGCAGTGGTGGGTGTGACAGGTGACTGAAGCATTAGGGGAGGATGTAGGGGCTGGTGAAGTGTGAAGATCAAAAATAAATCATCTGTAGTGATAAGTATAAAAAAGATGAAGTCACGCTAATTAAAAATAGCTGAGACCCTAGAGACCAGTTGGAAGGCTAGCTATCTCGTTTTGTCCGACTGTTCAAAATTGAGAACAACAAAGAAATGATTGTGTGTGCTCTCTCCATATTTTGAGTGCTTTTAAAAAATAAACTAATGTAAGAAAAAAGGGATCCTTTCGCAAATTTTCCCCTTGTTGCAGGAAGAGAAAAACGAAGAAAGAAGCAAACACAGAAACTCTCCCAACATTTTCATCTAGATCTGGAATGAAAGGAGAATGAAGGTAGATTTTTCTCTGAATGTTTTCCTTCCAAGCATTAAAGCTGCTGGCATTGTTAATTCCAGCCTGGGCACTTATGTAATCTGAATACCACGGGAGCCCTTAGAAGTCATTAAATAAAAGACATCAAATAATAAAAAAAAGGGGAAGGCAGTTAAAATGTTGGACCTAATAAACTAGGCAGAAGACTTGATTTAAATGAAAACCCCAGGACCCAGAATATTGGCCATTAAGGAGGGAGGGGGATTTGCCTGGGAGAGAGGGAATGCTGTAGGAATGGGGAGGACACGGCTGCCTCCTGGCCCTACCCAGGCAGAAAGAACAGCACCACCGCTGCTGGCAGCTCTGAGGCTCCCTGGACCATAGGACTCTGGCAGGGTGGGTGACAGTTATTGATCTCTGATGTATAGATGTTATTGGGTGAGATGTTTTCATATTATCTTGCTTAATTAAGTGTGTGTGTGTGTGTGTGTGTGTGTGTGCAGGTGCATTTTCCTATGTATATATGTGTGCAGACCAGAGCTCAACATTGCACCACTTGTTCTTATTCCTCCTTCTCCTCCTGTTCTTCCTCTTTCTCCTCCTCTTCTTCCTCTTCTCTTCTTCTTCTTCTTCTTTTCTCTCTCTCTCTCTCTCTCTGTCTCTCTCTCTCTCCACCCTACCTTTGAGACAAGGTCTTTCACTGAAACTAAAGCTCACTGATTGGCTAGACTGACAGGCCAATAAGCCTCCAGGACCCTCCTGTGTCTACTTCTTTGTGTTGGGATTGCCAGTCCTGCTTGGCTTTTTACATCCGTGCTGGAGATTAGAACTCAGGTTCTCATGCTTGTGCAGCAAGCACTTTATCCACTGAGCCAACTGCCCAGCCAGGCTCTTCTTCAGGTTGCAGTTGATGCTTCTCTGGCAAGCACAGGGCATGGGTCTCTGAAGCTCCCATACTGAAACAGGGCCATGGGCTTCAGAGTCCTTGTCATCTCTGGAATCCCCTCGTTGCCCTCGCACCAACCCTTGCTTGCTCCTGGGAACACTTGCTTACAGCTGGGCCTCGGAACTGAAGGTCTCCATGTGACGACATGACGTTTGCTCTTTTCTGCTCTTCATAGAGTAGGCTCACAAGTGAAGAAGGTCAGAAAAAGTCCCCAGGTTTAAAAGGCAGCATAAAAGGCAGGCTTCTGAAAAGAGCGCAAATCCTCAGAAACAGGAGCATGAAGATCTCCCTAAGATGCCAATTCTTGCAGGAGCACCGTGAGTGGGAATGTGTTTCTACTGCCTGAGTGTTGCCAATAAATTCACGACCAAATGGCTTAAGGAGGAACAGGGAGTTGACTCTTTTTTATGATTGTCCTCCCACATCTCTTAGTCCAGCTTGATGGAATAGCTCATACCATCACCAGGAGCCGAAGGAATTGGTCATACTGTATCCACTGCTGAGAGAGAGACAATTCTCACCTGCCAGACCAGCATGTCTGGCCAAGTCTACCAAAGAATGCCAATTTCCTGAATCACTTCTCTCCATCTTATCTACCTGCCCAGGACATAGTTCCACTCACCATGGGCTGGGTCCTCTCCATCAGTTAGACAGGTCTCCTGCAGGTTTGCTCAGGGCTTATCTCAACTACTAATTCTTCAGAGCTGAGCTCAGAACTCTAGCTTTCAATCGTCAAATTGACTCCTATATCTAACTATGACAGGATGCTGTGGAGATAAATGTTTGTAGACTTCTCAACCTGATACCCCATTACCCAGCCTCAAGAAGTCATGATATCCATCATTCTTTCCTAATTCCCATGATTCTTCTCAACCTCCACATATATGAGGGGCAAGGGCACCGACGGTAGGATGGATAATAATCCCCAAGTGCCTCTTGATTCTGGGAACCTGTGCATGCTAATTTATAGGGTGCAAAAAAGTTCACAGATGTCATTGAATGTTCCTAAAACAAGGGGATTATCCTGGATTCCATGAGTGGGCCCCCAAAGCAATCATAATGGTCTTTATCAAAGGGAGGCATGGAGCATAAGGAAAGTGTAACAAAGCAGATGCTGTGGGCTTCCAAAATGGAGAGTCCAGAGCCAAACAGGATGCCAGCTAAGTTGGACAGCAAAAGGAAACTAATCCTGTCTCTAGCCCTTTGCAGAGGACTGACCTCCTTGAGACATTGCTCTTAACCCCAGGAAACTTACTTTGGGCTTTTGATTTTCAGAATTTCACATACCTCCGCAAATAAAAAGCTAATCAAATACTTCGTTGTTTTCAAGTTTGTAGTCATTTATTATAACAGGCACAAAAGAAACCAACAGGCTAGTCCTGCCACAGTGGCTTGAGTTTCACTTCCTTATTTGGAAAGTAGGGTGAAAAGAAAATAAAATAATCTTTTCAGCTCTAGAAGAAACATTTCTTAGGTTTGCCCATTTCCTTTGCTCAGATTCCTTTCACAAAGGAAGCGTGTAAAGAATAACTTGGTTTTCCAGTCCTAGGAATCTGTCCATGTATTCTAAGGTGCACATGAGCGTCATGTTGTGCTCTGTTTTCCATAGCACATGGTCTGCAATTCATCAGTGAAGGAAATCGCTTGTTTAATGTTCCCTAGTACAATAGTTCCATTTCTCCTAATATACATTACTAACAATTTTTGGCCAATGATTACCTATTTATTTGTATAAAGTTTTGTAGGGCAGATGTATCAATTCAGTTTTAAGGCAAACTATATTTTTCCCCCACAGGAGTTTCTGGGTAAGTCTGTTTCCTTGACTTTCCCTTTCTTCCTTAGACTTCCCAGACTTCTTAGCTGATGCTCACATCACTCCCAATCTTCTTCCATATCACATCTTCTCTGACACTGATGTTTCTATTTCTATCTTATAAGGAATAATTTAGGATCATCTCATTTAAAGGTCCTCATTTTAACTACATGGAAACAGTTCCTTTTACCATATAAGACAACATACTTAGAGTCTATAACAGTGTCATTCCTATCTTTGAGGAAGTATCATTTGGTCTATCCCAAATAGTCTTACATATTTTGCCCAATATATTAAGGATGAGGACCAAGTGACATAATGTCCCTGAATTTAGTAAGACCTCATTGGGCTAAGTCTGAGCAGGTCAATGACAATCAACCTTAAGATGTGTTTTAGGAGAGCACTGTTCATGGTTAAATGGAGTCTAGGAATGCAAATAGGACAATGCCCAAAGAAAGGAAGTGGAACTGAAGTAGGATATGATTGGCAAACAGGCAGGAAAAGGAAGGAGTCCTAATAAAAACCCTCTGGTGGCAGATTCTTTCCTGACTACTGTGTCAGTTCCCTTCCTGGTTCTTCTCCCTCAGGATAAGGAGACAATAGATTGCTTTATTCCCGAGAGTAGAGGCGGAAGAAAGACATTGGGTACTGATCTGCCTAGACATATATAGACAGTCCAGGCCGTATATAGCATGGCTTGAGAATAAACCAATCACCTTTGTTTGAGATCATCTAGCCCCCAGAGAAAATGGGAAGAATTCTGTCCTGGAGAGATCAGGGAAAGGGAATTTCAGGTTTAGACCCAACACATTCCCCCACTTAGTGGGCAGTTCTACTTTCTGCTTCTTCACTTTTGCTTAAAACAAACTTTGGACCTGGGGAGATGCCTCAGGGGTTAAAGTCTTTGCCTTGAAAGCAAGAGGACCTGAGTTCTGATCCTTAGATCCCACTTTAAAAAAAAAATAGGCAAAAAATGGCGGTGGCCTGAAATTCTGGCCCTGGAAGGCAGAGCCCAGGAAACCCCAGGTAAGGAAGTAGAGCAATCCAGAATGATTTCCAGTGTTACCTTGGACCTCCACAGCCCACACACTCAAATGTCCTTTTGTACACACACACACAAACACACACAGGTGAAAACAACTTCTTGACTTTAACTTTCAATTGCTTTACTTTCATCTTAAAATAAACTTTGCCTTTTATATTTCCTCAATCATTTCCTACTTTTTAATTGCTTGGTGTCAAAAACAAACCTGTCCCCTAAGCAGCATCAGCATGGTGACATATGTGATACTTGACACATAATGAATATAGAAAGAAGTCAGCTGCTAGCCTTTGGACTGGACTGACTCAAGAAGAGGAGGGAGTATTTTTTTTTTTTTTTTTTGCTGGGATGATAAAAAATAAAAATGGGAGAATGAGGTGATGGTAGATTTAGTGGCCTTGGCAACTCTTCGAGTTCCAGACATCTATTAAGCTTATTCGATGAGGTGGAAACAGAAATTTCATCTTGTTCAGGAACCAGCGCGATTCAGTAGTCATTACCCACCTTGTGTTTATCATGATCATGCAAATAAAGTTCCAAAATTGACCAAAACAAGAAGCAAACGTTTTAGAGGACAAAATGGACTTCATGCCTGCAGTTTCCATTAAGGTTAATGAGAAGTTAATCATGTTGATGGAAGTGACATGGTGCAATCTTGAGGAACTTGGGGGAACAAAAAGCCTCAAGATGCCATTGGCTGAACACTAATTCAAATAACTGAGGAGAGGGAAGCTCGAGGACAGTCAGGAATTGCACAAATGCTTTGCAAGGCACTTCAAATCTAGTGACTGCAGCAGAGCCTCTTAGCCTCAAGTGTTTGTCCAGATGAAGCACTTCATTAAGAATGAATGGTTTCAGCTACTTGGTAGCTTCGCTATCTGTCACAAAGGCTGGGGAGAAGTTGGCTTGGCCATGACGTCCCTTTTTCCTATCTGCACAGATACCTAGTGTCAGCCCCGACCTCTGTCTCCTTCTCTATACTTTTAGACCTAAAATACCCAATATTGTCACCCAGGAACTATTTCTTAGCAGTCATTGTTTGAACCTTTTTGGCATAGATAAATGGAAGAATTGGGAAGAAATGAATGTGTGAATGGATCATGGGGGCAGAATGGACCTCAACTCATAGACTTTCATCCGTGAAAACAATGGATGTTTGCAGCTTATCAAAGGTAAATCTGACATTGTAACTGAGGGCAAACTAGAGAGCAAAGCTCACATCCTATATTGGTGCTGCTTCTGTGGGAAATATGCATTTTGCTCACAGCCGGTGGCTTCCTCACTCTTGTGGGTTGCAGCGTGTGGAACTTTATTTGAGTGATCATGATAAATATATATGGTAGGTGTGGACTACCAAATCGTGCTGTTTCCTGAACTCAAACTCACTACCTCTCATTGTCAGGTTAAGAAAGTTGGTTCCAATGTTGACCTATCTTCTTCACCCCCAGCCAATTTGTCCCATCTTTGCTTGGTGTCAAAAGTTGTCAGTAGCACTCTATGGGTGGATGCCTCCTCGCCTCCTTCTGAGGCACTTGCCTGCATTAGTCCCTCCATAGAGCATCTCTCACTGTCTCGGCCTGAATTTCATCCTAACCTTGGAGTGTAAGAGTTGTTCTTTTTTTTTTTTTTTTTTTTTTAAGAGTTGTTCTTACGTTCCTCTCTCAGGGATAATCTGTTTTCTACATTTACTTCATCTGTGAAGGTATCACAATGCACATGGCGACAAGTGTCTCGATGTGTCCCAAGTCTGTTTAGTCCCCGCATCCTCCCACAGGGCGGCCGGACACTCACAGCACCACTGTACATGCACTAGCAGATATCTTACAGTGCTTGCTCTTTAGTCTCTCAGCAGTGATACGAAGCCTAAGGTTAGGTATATTTTTCAAGGCACCCAGTTAGTCTAATTCACACAGAATTAGAACCAAGGAATCTTGCTCAGCTCCTAGCATTTATCAGAGCAGCCAGTCAGGTTTGTTAAAATACCTACACACTTGTTCATATAAGTCTACATATCTATCATCTATTTTATATCTATTTATCTCTGTGTATCTATTCATCTATCATCTATCTAATATGCATATATCACCATCATTATTATTTATCATTCATCTATTTATCTATCATCATTGTTATCTATTATCATCTATATCATCCTATTAATCATCTATCTACCATTACAATTATGTTATCTATATCATCATTGTTATCTATCATTTATGAATCTATCATCACCATATCAATTTGTCTATCTATCCATTATTTACATATCTATAGTTAATCTATTTATGTCTTTCTATTTTCTTTTTTTTTAACAATTTTTTATTATTATTTATTCAATTGTGCATGTGTGCGTGCGTGTGTGTAGAACCACGGTCGAATTAGGGAACCATCATGAACCGCTTCCACCTCCTTGTTTACTCTGCCCTGGGATTCACAGGCTCCGCCTTACCAGGACCAGAAATGAAGGCAGCCCCCGCTTCTACCCGGCGTTTATACATGGGGTCTAGAATCCGAATTCAGGACCTTCTGCCTGCAGGGCAGAGGCTTAACCCCTGAGCCACCTCTCCAGCCCCATGTCTTTCTATTTTCATGTATCTACAATGTATCTTTCTATAACTATACCATACCTTTCATTTTTCACCTAATCCATCTATCTATTTATCTATCTATCTGTCTGTCCGTCCGTCCGTCCGTCCGTCCGTCTGTCCTACTATCCATCCATCCATCTATCTATCTATCATCTATTTAACCTCTGTACCTACTTTCATGTGCATCTGGAACTCTAAGATCCTGGTAAGGATATCTGTCAGATGGTCACTCATCCTAACTAAGGACTACCTTTCACTGTGAACCAAAGCACCGAGTATCATGGGCTGCTGAAAAATCAGAGCAGGCTGAGAGGAAATTTTCCAAGGGAAAGTGGGGCCTTGCTCCCAAATCATCTCACCTAAGACCTGTCCTGGATTTTCTGGAGAATGAAAATGAGAGCAGCACTTTATTTTTAATTATCTCTAAATGTGCTTGGCTTTCCTGTCTACCCTAAGAGACCCAGGAAGGAGCACTGAAAGGTCCAGCCATGTGGAAGGCATAACCAGGCTGAGTCTTCACACAAGCAAATGTTAACACTCTCTGGTTTCCCTGTTGCCAGCAAGGCAGCTACTAGGGCTCTTAATAATTAATCAAATTATGATCTAAAGATCATTTCCCTTTTAGGAAGTTTGTTTCTGTTTGCTATCAATTAACACTGATGACTTCGGCCCTCTTCTCAGCGTGTTTTGAAAACTGGGAAATGGAAAAGTGCCTGAGTGTGTTAATGGAGCTGCAATACACATTGCCTAATGAAGCGAGCAGGCCTTGTTTACTCTGCACACTGTAATTATTTAAGAGCTTTTAAAACTCAGTGTCAGACCTTGACTCCCGCCCACCTCTTCCTTGTGACTCAAGAGCACTTAATGTCTTATCTAAACTTGAGGAGGTGAACCGAAAATAAACATTGCATGTCGTGTCGCCATTTGTTGCATTCTCTCATTGCCACAGACGACTCTACCTGTCTGGGCTCTTTATGAAACACTTCATGGAAGCTTCCAGAGCTACCATGTAATGCAGGCTACAGCAGAACCTCGTGTGTGTATCCTATAGCAGGGTTCAAAGGTCAGAACCCACCCCAACTGCCTTCTGAGCTAGTGGGGCAGACTACCTCCATGCATGGTATACAAGGTCCTAATTTGTACGTTCAAATTTTGCTTGTTATGACTGCATGGCTTCAGACCAGCGACTTCTTTGCTCAAGAGCAAAGTGGAATTGTGAGGGGGTTATCTGCTTGAATCCCTCCTTCAAAACACCATCCACTTGCTTCCTCGTGCCATCTGTTTTTACTGAGTAATTTTTAGTGAGTAATTCAGTTTAGGTGGAGTTTCCCTCTCTGATCCATCTCCTGGTGATGCCTAATCACCTTGGCCTGACTTACAGATCCTGCCAGGTTGATTCTGATGAAGTTCCCAACTCTTTTACCTCCTCCTGGTATTTTTCCATCCAGGGATACATCTTTTTCTCCAACTTACTCAATGTCTGTTCATTGTCAGTTGTTCTGATTTGGATCCAAGTTCAGTTTCTTTGCCTATTGCAACAGTGTTTTCTACTTCACTCCTTAACTTTAGCCCAACTATAGTTTTCCTAGGTGGCTGATAATAACAGTAGACCCTCCTGAGTGACGGTGTCATTCAGATTAATATTCGTGCAGAGTTCGGCAAATTGTAACCACGACTTGGCAAATAGTAATCACCTCTACTCCATAGTTCTTTGTACCACATTGTCTGACCTATAGAAAAATGTCAGAGTGCAGTTAACGGATAAGTCTTTTCAAAAGGGGCACGAGCCAAATACCGGTGGAATAACAAGATCAAGGGACTAGGAAAAAATATCTCCGTCCAGCTTCTTGTAGTGACCTCTCTGGCTGTCACCTGTGAACTAATTTTGCCTCTAAGTGTCAGATTTCTCATCTGGAAAATGGTCCTGGAAAATCATCCTGCCTGGATGATCCTTGCACCTGTCGTGAAGGCAAAACAGCCCAAGATCTGCTGTTGTTGTAAGGGACTCTGAATGCACGATGTCCCAATGCCCATGCGCTTGAGAAGCTGTGGACAAGCTAGACACATGCCTGTCCTTGAAGGTTCTCCAGTTGTACCTTAAGCTTCCCATGCATGTAGTATAGTCTCATTTTCTCCAGTCCACTGGGCTCTGTCCTTCTCTGCCGCTCGTAAACCCTTTTACAAGTATTGGCTACTTTGGAAAATCCTCCTTCCCAACGGCTGTTGTCATGATTCACTTCTCCAATTAAAATGTCACCTGCAGTGACCTCAAACTTGGGGTTTGGGCTCAGGTTTGTTTTTATGTCTTTTCATTCAATTGGTCTGTCTATCAGATACACGCAGAATTTGTTTTCTCCAAGGCCCCATTAGATCTGGTGAAGAGATCACAGTAGTAGATGTGGAAAGGCAGATACGTCGTCAAAGGAAGAGGGCTCAGTAACGTAACACAGAACCAATCTGCACAGGTCATGCTTCTCCTTAGTACATGCCTCTGTGGAGCTAGAGAGATAACAAGGAAAATGGTTTCGTCAGTGCCTTCCAAAAACCCTAAATGCCATTTACATCAACTAGCTGTGGGAACGAACCACCATTTCCTTTCTCAAAATCTCCTTCTCAAGGTATGTTGCAAGAGTGAGTTTTGTAATAGCTATAACCTGTACAGTGGACATAGTGTCCTTAGCTCATAGCACAAGCTTGATTCATAAAACTTCATCCGCAGTTTTGCTCCATGATAATTCTTGAGTCACTAGGGTTTCATAAACAGAAAGAAGATCCGACAGACAGCATCTGTGTGGTTGGGGGATAGTGTTCTTTGCCTCTGTGGTGCTCACTGAGTGGTTCAGAGGACAGGGCTGACTTTCAGCTCATAGTTCTGAGGTCTTGACTCTACCATTGTGATCTGTCTAGCTACCATGTAGTTTCGTGATCTTCTACATAGTCATATAATCAGCATAATGTGACGGTCACTTCATGTGTAAGATGGAGATAGAAAATAATAAAAATCAGGAGGCTGGGGAGAGGCTCAGAGGTTAAAAGAACCCGAGTTTGGATCTTCAGATCCTGGGAAAAGGTTCCAGGCAGATATGGCAGTGGCCTGTGATTAATTGTAGGACTGGAATGCAGAACCTAGGAACCTCCGAGCAAAGCATAAGGAGATAGAGCAATCCAGGATGATTTCCAAAGTCACCCTTTACCCCCAAGGCGCACACAGTTAAGTGCTCTCTGGTACACATGCGCTCTCTCTCTCAAGTGTAAATCAGTTAATATTTTAAATCCATTACTTTAATTATGTGAATATTCTGACATAAGTGCTAAGCAGACTTTGGTGTTTGTTGCTATTTCTGCTATATTCGTCCTATTACATGAGCCTCCTATGGAAGTCCTGCTACGTCTCTGGTGACCGTGCCACAAGCCAAGGCTCCAGAGGTGCTCTTTACACCTGCACAGTGCAAGCTTCGAAGCCAGTGAACTGCTGGGGTTGCGTAAGACACCACCTGTGGGAAGTACTCAGTGTCATGCTGGGGGTGGGGGAAAGGGGCGGCCGTACAGTAGCGTGTTCTCTGCTGCAGAATAAAGCTAGGCCCGAGAAAAGCTGCTAATGGGGTGTGCAGGGCTAGAAGGGGGAGCAGTTGAACTGGGATTAGACGCCGAGAACCAAGTCAAGACAGAAAAGCAGGTAAGGAACCTTCTACACTGGGGATTTCGAACTGGTTCTTCAGCACGGAGGCTGCGAGGTTTGAAAGGAAAACAGATGATTCATAAAACTGTGCTGATACTACTGAACAATTTGGACCAAAATGTTGGTAACCGTAAGGATGGATTGGACTGGCTTTAAGTTCTCTGTATTGTTCCTTCTTGCTGGTCACAGTAACGTGAGGTCAGGGGGAGGTAAGAGCCTCCAGTTCTGGGAAATTACAGAAGCTACTGTGTTATCCAAGGTCGGCCATGAGCGGAGTGGAAGAGACAGAATCAGAGGGCTGGACATGGCCAGGCTGAAATCGATTTCCTTGTGAGAACTCGGGGTATGGGGAGGGGTCCTGGTTGCATGAGGCAGCATGTTCCACCCCACTGTCCTACATTGGCCATACCTATAGATGACTGACTAGATAAGCCAGTCCAGAAAGGTTTCACATTCCATTTTGTGGAGTCAGTGCCGCCTTCTGCAGAATGCATGAACACGCTCTTGGACCTGCAGCTCTCGTCTGGTGGCTGCTGTGGGTTCCCTGATGAGGCCTTCACTGCATTTGGCCTGTGTGCTGCTGCCCACCGTGCTCTGCCTTGCTGCAAAGTGGGGGAGCCTTCTGCAGCCACCGATTGGCTGACTTCAGAGTCCAAAGAACAAATCCCTTGGTTTTACCTGCTCCTCTTTCTCCCTCTACCCTAGAAAAAAATACAGCCATTAAGTTCTAGAGAACTTGGTCTAAGAAAAACAAGATTAACCTTGTTTTAGGAGATTCTGACTCTTGCAGTGGTATCCATCAAAGATAGATTTCAAGCCCTGTTCCCTTCAAGCCATAGGACTGAGCTGAATTGTCTGTTACTTTTTCTTTCTTTTGTTTTGCTTTTCCCCGGGAGTCCTGGGAATTGAACTTAGGACCTCACACATGCTAGGCAAGCACACTAGCACTAAGTCACATCCCAGTCTGACATGAAGGGTTTTAAAATGAGGATGTGTCCATCCGCAGCTGCTATCCTGGACCACATTTTCCCACCAGCCAGCCTTACTGTAGGGCAGGACTAATTATAGATGGCCAGGCAAGGAAATCAGCCTCATTTTGTCTCGGAGGAATCTTTTCATGATGCCTGAGAAACAGAATTTCCCCAGCTCTTTCGGGGTAAATCTCCTGAGATTTTGAACATTTTCTCCAACCAACAAATCCCATATTTACCTGTAAGTGGGCATGTGAAGGCCATGACTTCAGTAAGCCATCTGCGCTCATTGAAAATCCGAGTCTAATTATGCACACGCACTCATGCACACCCACAAACGCCCGGCCTTCGTCAGCCTCGCATTCTCGCACAGCATCGATAAATATTTGTGTTTAATGGCACTTAAGGGGAGCATTTTGATTTCTAAACATTAGCTGGTGAGTAATGATTTTACCAAGAGCACAGCAAGAATCTTGCAATCTTGACTATTCCTAGGACCTTGATGACATACAATTACTCCCAACTGCAGAAGCAGAGTGGAGAGAAGTTCCTTAAAGAGCTTGTCACCAGGGGATAATTTCATCAGGAAAAAGGTAGGAGCGAGAGCAGAATGAATTCCAAAGCAGCGCATTTTGCATCTTAACCGCCCTTCTTTTGCCTGGGACTGAGCACCAGAGCCTTCCCAAGTGTTCTGTCTCTGCTCCGGGGCTTAGAAGCCCTGGTGGCTCCTCTGGGCCGCCACTGCGGTCTGACGGACCTCGGGAAAAGTCCCTGGTTACTTGCGTGAGTGAGAACAAGTCTTCAGCTTTCAGCAAGGGAAGATGTGTCCACCCGGAGAGCTCAGGACCCTGCAGAGGAAGGTGTGTTGGGCTTTGCTGGCTCTGTCATCGCGTGACAAACAGTTGCCACAGGAAGGTTTCCGGTCTCACCCCTATCAAAGGAGATGCCTTCCCGAAGGAGCCTCGCAGCAAGGAGCCCCCCCCTCCCCCGCCCCGTCCCAGCAGTAGAGCCTCACCCACATAGCTGACACTGGCCAGCTTGGTTCTTCTCCAGGGCTCAGGAATCTCCCCATCACCTGGAATGATAGGGGCTCTGGGGAAGCGGGACGGTGGCTGGGGTGATGGGCTGCCGCCTGCCCCTCTTCTCCGCTGCTGCCGGGTTGTGCATATTTATCAGGTCTTGTGGCTTTTGGGATTTTTTCCCTTGTCTTCAATGTCGGCCACAGGGCTTCAGTCATGTTTTTAGATGTGCTTCTTTTTGCTCTCTCACTGTTTGACAGTGTGAACTCCCTGAGATTAGGGGTGGACTCATTCTCATCTCTGAAGCTACCCTCTCCCATCTGGCCCACATCTCTTTCTTCCCTCACTATGTACCCCAAGACAGGGTTACTGCCATTTGTCTGACTGTGCCATCATACCTCTTTAATGTTACTTACTCATCATATATTAAACTGTCAAAAGAGTAAAAAAAAAAGGATCCAGCACATGAATGCTAATTACATATTGACCAACAGATAGGCTTGGAGAATTTGTGAGTCCGTTTTTATTGTCAAATATGAGGTGCTTATTATTTACCTTCATTGACTATTTTTTACATGTTACATGTGAGACCCAGCTGCACGTCCCGGATGGTGGTAGTGAACAGGATATATGTGCTCACTGAACCCCCAGAGCTTGCGTACTATCCAGAAAGAGGCAGTTAGCAAACAACTATGGAAACAAACAGGTAAAATAAGTGCATGCGATGAAAATTATTCAAGGTGCTTGGCTGGAGTGGCAAGAGGCAGTTGTTGAGTAGCCAGGGACAGCCTCTCTGTCCACTCTGAGCGAGCTGCAGGTGACCAGAAATGCCATCCTTATAGACAGAGGCAGAGGAGCTCAGCACAGCCAGAAAGCAAGGTTGGGGCCTCAGATAAGTGCTCAGGCAAAGGTCTTCATAGGTCAGGTTAGAGGTCTAGAGAGAGCTTGAGTGTTGGGAAGCCGGGGAATGCGAGCTCTTCCCTCTGCACTCAGCACAGCTGCTCTCCCTTGACTGCGCAAAAAGCTCTTCATCTTCGGTAGCCAGCACGATTCTGGAATCCTTCTATTCTGAGAAGCAATAGCCCCAGGTTTGTTCTTCCTTTCTCTCCTTTTGGGGAAGAAAAGGATCTTTGAGCCACATTCCCTAAATTTGCTTCCCTCTTCTTGCATTTACATATTTCAGGTATTGCAAAGTTTCCAGAAAGAAGGCTTGAAAACCGCTAAAATGCTAGTTTTCTATAACGTTCTATTAATTTCTTTCTAACAAATCTAGTAAAAATTGAGATGAGCCGAGTCAGGCCAAGGCTTTCACTGGTCTGATGGAGAGGAACCGTTGACCGTCAAAGACTGTTGGGGGCCCTGAAGAGTCAGTCTCTAGACAGCCGGGGCAGGGCTTCCTCTGCTGCCCGCCTGGGGCTCACCGTCTTGAGTCTCAAGAGTGTAAAGTGAGGCCCGAGGCGGCCTGCCTGCCCCAGAGGTTCCTGAATTCCAGCTGGGGCACAGGCAGAGCAGGTGGAGGTTCCAGGCAGGGGAGGGTGCTTGGAAAGGCCCCGACAGAACAGCCTGCCTGCTGTTCAAGGAGAGCAGTAGGGTGCTGTGATGCGTGAATACCTTGGCTTCGCATCCTTCATGGAGCTCCTGAATCATTCCTGGCCTCAGCACTCTTCTCTATAAAGAGAAATGCTTATGTGATGGGGCCCACAGCCCATTAGGCTGCTAAGACAAAATACCATAGACTGAGATGGCAAATAAATTCTCTGGCGTTATTCTTACAAAGACAGTCATCCTACACACAATCCTTATGACTTAGTCACTTCCGTAAGTCCTTGCCTCCAAATTCTACCACTTAGGCGTTGGGTTTCTATAGCAGTTCAGTGGGGACTTGTCCAGTGTGTAGCAGGGCTAGGCATCGCGGAACGGCATTCATACATCTTTCTTGTTGGCAGAACCAGCGACGTTCCTTCACACAGATCATAGGAACCCACTGGGAACTGAATGGGCCTGACCCATTGCTGCTATGTTTCAGTAACTAGAACTCTGCACCAGCAGGTGAGGATGTCCTTCCTTCCCTGCTTCTTCGTGCAGGGTTTCAGAACATAACCTTAGACGAGCTCAGTCAGCTTGGCCATCAGGGTTTTCATGGGTGTGACTCAGGCATGAAGAGAGGACACCGTCCTTCATTTTTATCAAGCATTTTCTATGGTGTTACCCTGCGACCGTATGTAACTCTGCCCATGACCCCACAAAACAGGCAGGATACTGAAGTTCACAGCAGTCTGTTGCAGCAGACCCCACAGGGCTGACTATGAAAGCAAGTTAAATACATGTGAAACTGAACGCTCCCTCTGAGTGGAGGCCAGATGAATAAACTGCTGCCTAGTGTATGCGGCCCTACTTGGGAACAGTAGAGCTAAGCAAAGATCGTGTGTCAGTCTGCAAGACAGGAATAAGTAGGGAAAATTCAGTGTCTCTCATGTACTCATACACGCACACACCTGTATACACAGAGACGCCCCCCCACATGCACACACACGTGTACACACACTGGGGCATGTACTCCCTGTCAGTGGCACAAAGCATTGAGAGGGAAAGCTTGGATTCCAGCATTTGTTTTTCCACTTACAGGGTACAGATGTGAACTTGGGCAAGAACTTGCCTCTTAGCATTGTCTTCTGTGTGACGGGAAGAGAGCTCAGGAGATGGGAAGGGTCAGTCCTACCAAGAACTCAGCTGAAGCACTATTGTGATGTGTGTTTAATGTCTACCACTTGCATGTAAGAGTTCTACGATTTTGGATAGCTTTTTTTCCCTCCCAGCTTCTTCACCAAAACATCATTTTCCTGTTTCCAATGATTCTGTCCCTCAGGACTGTGGTTTGCAGTCGTAGAAGGAAAATCACCCAATTTAGCTCTGAAAACATTTGAGGAGGTTGCTCTCCAGAGGCTGAAAAATGCGGAGGGTGAGGCTGGGAATGTAGCTTAGTTGGCAGAGTGCTTGGCCAACATATAGGAAGCTTGGCACTATAGAAACAAGGGATGGTGGCACATGCCTGTAATTCCAGAATTCAGGAAGTAGAAGTTGAAAGTCATCCTCAGCTGGGAGTTCACAGGCAGCCTGAGCTGCTTGAGACAATCTAAAGAAAATAATCATAAAAGGCGTGGAAGAGTCTTGGTAAAGAAACAATGACACACTTCTGTCAATAGGAGAGGAACTGAAAGGCAAGGTATAGGCTGTGAAGCTGCGGGCTCAGCTGATCCGCTCTGTAGTCAATGGAGAGCAGAAGTCTCCATTTAAAGACAAAAAGGGCTAGGTGGAAATTCCTAGCTCCTGAGTTTTCTTTTTAAGGAGTACAATGACCCCCACTGACCTTAGTCCCTCTGATGATTGAGATTTGTTGACATGGCAGTTACTCTTCCTTCCCTTTCTTTGTTTGCTCTGCCTTAATGGGCCGATTAGACCTGCAGGCTCTCATCAAAAACAGCAGGTGCCTAGGCTCCCTGGAGGGTTGGTAAGGCGGGGCACCCAGAGAGGCCTAATGCAGGGGTGTGGCCAGAGTTAAAGCTCATTTTGAATCCAACTGGATGCTCTTTTCTGAGAGGGAGCACAAGGTCATTAATGTGCCATTTCTGAGACATATCTCTGGAGGGCAAAGTCAGTGAGAGGGAATACGGGACTATTGCATCCTCTCTGAGCCTTGGACATTTCATCTGCAAAGTAGGAAGAGGGTTACTGAAAAGTAGAGCAAGGCTATTGAGGCTTGTTCCTTGAGCACCGTCATACACACTAGCTGAGCAACTATTTTACTCTAGACACCTTAGGACTACAGCCATAAAACAATGGAGATCCAAGCCCAGGGAACACACTGTCTCTAAATGCAATGCTTAGTAAGTTAGAGGGCAAGGGGAACTGTAGAGAAAGATCTGTCACAGGAGGCAAGTAGGGAGTTTTAATTGCAGTGAGTAGAGTCACACTCTACTCGTGGCTTCTAAGAAAGATGGCATTTGGGGGGCTGGAGAGGTGGCTCAGGGGTTAAGCCTCTGCCTGGCAAGTTAAAGGTCCTGAGTTCAGGTCCTTAGACCCCACGTATAGGCGCCGGGCAGAAGCGGGGGCAGCCTGTGTTTCTGGTCCTGGTAGGGCGGAGCCTGTGAATCCCCGGGCAGAGTAAACAAGGAGGAGGTGGAGGCGGTCCATGGTGGTTCCCGAATTCACCCATGGTTCTACACACACACACACACACACACACACACACACACAAGCACATGCACAAAATTGAATAAATAATCATAAAAAAAGAAAGATGGCATTTGAACAAAAGCTTGAAGGAGAGAAGACCAGTTTGGTAGATATCCAAGGGGGAGAAGGTTTTTTATGCAGAGAGCAGTGAACCATGAGGTGCTATGTGCATAGATAACTTGATCAAAGTAGAACATTGTCTCCATATCTTTCCTCATCATTAATCTTGACCCCCGAGCCTTGCACTTCACGTAATTCAGCCTGTCTCTAGGGTCTCCCAGGATTTATATCTCGAAGGCATCATTCTGTATTAACTGTTTCTGAGGTATGCTTGAACAGATTGGAAGCAATTCAATTAAAAAGCAGAAAAGGTCAAATTGGCGTACGATCCCAGGCACCACTTTAAAACAGGAAAACACCACCAAAGAGCCCGTGGAGAAGCCGCTGAGTGGTTTATTCTTTCCAGTTTTCCTTCAGTTGTGTCAGAACGGCAGTGCTGCCTCCCAGGGAAGGAATGTTCCCTACCACTGACATTTCAAAATGGCTCTGTGTGCTCAGACAACACAAGCTTCTCCGGTGTACAAGAAGTTTCAATTATTCCACCCAAGAAAAGAAAGTCTCAGAGATGCTTTTTGGCGTCAGGAGGCCTCAGTTGAGACAAGTGGGAGAGTTAATGAGCAGAATTGATAACGACAGGTGGGAAAATTGATTGTCAGTCAAGAAAAGGCAAGAGCATGAGCAGGGAGGGAGATCAGTAGAGGGAGATGGAAGATAAAGCTGTCACAGATGGACCACCGCGGGAAATAGACAGCTCTCGACAGGACGTGGTGTCAGTCCGAGACTTGGGACTTCGTAATTTAGGATTTGAGAGGCCGGGGGGTGGAAGGGTTGTAGTTTTGTTTTGTCTAGACTACTTCTAATTTCTTGTACTCAAATGGATCCACAGTTGGCAGACATTGCTGAGTGTCCACCGTCTGCTCAGCCCAGGATAAGCTCTGAGCTCCCAGCTCCTTCTTTTCTAGCTTTGACATGGATGGTAATTAAGGTAACTAGTTTCAGAGTCTTGGTGTTGCTGAGATAGAAAGAACCTCTTGGCCAAGAGTCTCAAGGAAGAATTTTCAATGCTTTGGTGGATGGAAAGTGCCTTGGTTCACTCTGAGCTCTCCAAGACTATATAGTCCTGGTGTAGATGCCTGAGTTAAGGGCTTTCTCTTTCACTTCCCATTGCCCAAGAAGCTTACGGCTTGTGATTCCGTGTCAAGCACTTGTGATTTGTTAAATGGCTGGTTCTTCAATGTTTTATCCAGCACAGCCACAAGAGATCTTCTGATTAATGCTCCTGACAGCTAACTTTCACGTGGATTCTGAAATCCATGGGAAATTAGTGAATCAGATTTGATGACATCTAGAGAAAAAGGCACCTGGTCAAGTAGGAGTTGGAACATTTGGGTCAGATCCTGACTGATGACATCCTACTTCACAGACCTCATGAGCTATGGTTGTTTGGGAAGGTGCCTAGTGGCTATTGTTGGATACCTAAGCCAATTCTCTTCGTCTATGTCATTGGAAGCTTTTAGTGTTAGGGTTGGTCAGAGGGTCATTTCCATGCAACAACTACAATATTTAGAAAGGCCATTTTTAGGCCAACTGCAACTCATACATTTCTCGCAAGGATTCTTCCAGTCTTACCTCCAGTCTTGTCAGAACACTGACTATACTGTTCTGCTTCCTGGTTGGGTTAGGGTTCTGCAAGATACAATTTTTAGAATATAGTCATGTACTGAAAAAGACACAAATAGCTCTGCTGTTTACTGGGAGAGTGAAAAGTCCTTTTAAGCAACTTCCTGCTCCATAAACTGGTAATGGAAATACTGACCCTTTCTTTCTGGAAGGATTTTGTGAGCATCCAGCAGAGATGATCAAGAAAAGAAGAAACACGATGTAGCCAAAGGCTATCGCAGTCGCAGCTAGAAAGGAGGAAGTCTTACCATGTAATCACTGCATACATTTGCAGAAATCCTCTGAGACTCAGACTTTCTCTGAGATTTCGGTTTCCCAATTTGTAACGCAGGAGTGGTCATACTTGCTCTTTTCTTCCACACGCTGACAATCATGTGGATGTGCTGTGAATTGAACACCATTATACCAAGCGCCTGGGCGAGGTGATTGACACTCCTCTGCGTGTGTCTGAGAGCCCATCTCTTCCCTCCAAGTCCCCTAACAGGCAACACTTCCCCAGGGAGTCAAGCCTTACAATGTAGCCCCTGAGATGATGACGTCTCACATAAAGAGTGGGAGATGTTAGTGATGTCTGAGAGCTAAGGAGAACGCCTCTGGGCAAGCCCTGATGCTGCTCAGAGCTGAATATTCACTTGCCTTTCAACAGGACAGACACTTCTTTCCGGTCACATTCATGGTGAGCTAATAAATAAGGCAAACGTTTCCCCTGATATGCACAGGTGTCTCATCAACTCCAGACCAAGACAGAGAATCAAACTCTCCTGTAGGCATTGGATTAGAAAGGTCAACTTAATCTACCTCTTTGATAGTATACATGAGGACTCATGGCTGGAATAGCAGTAATACCACAGCCTGGCTTAGCACTCTGGGCTCCCAATTCCAAGTATAGCAATCTTCGAGTCATGCACTGTTAAATTTTGTTAAAGTAAGGCACCTGCCCCTCATGGTACTTGGGCTACCATGAATTCATTTTCAGCTCCATGAGTTCTCCTGGGTGCCGTAGCCTCTTGTGGCACATCTAGAGTCCATGAATTTCAGCCTTTCTCTCCTCTAATAAACTGATCCTCTACGTGTGTTCTGGTTTCAATCTTCCACTCCTGAACAGAAAAACCCTGCACATTGGGACAGTTGTTCTCGCAACATTTGAACCCTGAACAGGGCCCCTGTAACGTCTGGTAACCCAGAAGGGATATTTGAACAGAGGAAAGACTACTCCTGCAACAGCGTGGCAAGTGCCTTCACATGCTGAGCCACCTTGTCGGTCCCTCTCCGTTTGCTCATCCACCAAGCTACCCTAATTGTCATGTCTATGATATAAAAAGCCTGAACACGCTGTACTACAGACAAGGAATAGACAGTTTATTGATTACATGTGTAAGGTATAAATGTAAAGTAGTTACTTCAAAAACACTACTGCGCCACAGACTACATGGAAGTTTTTAATGGAGTTCCAGAACTGTAGGACCAACTGTAGGAAGAGGGAGAGAAGAATGAGAAAAAGAAAAAGAGAAGGGAAAGAAGGGACTGATGAGTTTTATACTTTCAGGGTTGGTGGGTGGACTGAGGGGGCAGGATCCGAAGGTGATTTCCAGGATCTTTGTCCAGCCCAGGAAGTGTAGCCGGTCTTTGACCTGAACCCCGTTAGCACAAACATGTGTTCTTACAAGCACCAACTATTTAGAGGGGCATCAAGCAGAAGCTCTGTCTTGAGTATGGGAGGGATGGAGAAGTGGGAAAAATTTTTGTTAAAGCACTAAAAACAGATTTTAGATTGACTTATCCATCTAGTGTTTAGCATATGTGTGTACATGCATGCGAAGGCCACAGTTTGACGTCAGGTGTCATTCTCAGTAGCTCTCTGCTTTATTTTTTCAGACAGGTTCTCTCATTGTATTCACCTATGTGACTAGCCTGGCCGGTCAGTGACCTCCAGGGATCTGCCCTGCTCTGTCCCGCGCCCCAGTGCTCAAGTCAGAGTCATAGACTGCTGTTCGCCCAGTTTTTACATAAGTATTGAACATTCACCAAACTCAGGTCGTCACGCTTGTGCCAAGAGCACTTCCACCCACTGAAGCATCTCTGCAGCTCTAGGTTTGACTTTGGTAAGTCACAAACATGAAAAGTCCTTGGTAGTTGCTAAGAATGGATTGTAACTCTGGGAAGGAGAGAGGCAGGGGACTAAAGCCCTGAGAGGCTCTTCTGGGCCACCTGCAGGTTTTCAGATCAGGCGAGACAAAGAGAAATCACTTGGCAAACAGTCTCCTATTGCAGAAGCTCAGAATCGCTGAGATTATCAGCACCATCCCTCTGTAGGAGCTCAGAGCAACCAGCATGTAAACAAATAATTCCAGTCCCGAGAAGCTAGATCCCACTTGCTATTTTGATAAAAACAGTGCTAGAAGCACTGGCACGGGACTCCCACAAAGTCTTTTCATGTCCTGCACAATCTGATGTGGATTCCAATTGTCTAAGCTTCTTTTAGCATCTCTAAAATGGTGCCATTGGTGTTTCACTCATTCATTATCACATATTATTAGCCCATAACTACCACATCATTTTAGCATCATCAGCGGAGCTGTGACAAAGCACAGGTCTAAGTTCTAGGCCCAAAGGAGGGATATGCGCTGTGAGCAAGCTGGTTCAGGTGACACTGGGAAAGCTGAGAAGTGGCTTAGCATGTATGAGGTGCTGAGCAGACATTAGGAAGTGGTGATGCGTAAAGGCAAATATACCCTCCAGGCGTCCTGGTCTATTTGCAGGTGGGGATCAGGCAAAACAGTCAGCTAGAATCCTACGGTTTGATAAATGCTACATTACAAGCAAGTATTAGTGGCAGACAACATAGCACAGGGCATCTAAATCCCTAAAGAGTAGAGTAAAGCCTTCTGCTCGGGGAATCTTAAAGGATGCATGCAAGTTATGACTCGAGTGACCAGGGGGTATGCGACAGGCTAGTGTAGAAAGACGGGAATCACTTATTGTATTCATGGAATTGCAAGAGTGAGGGGAACAGACAGAGAGGTAAGAGAGGCTGAGGAGGAGGGTAGAGATCAGTCCTTGAAGGTTTTATCCTCTAGGCAATGAGGAGAGCTGAAAATTTATTTTAAGCAGAGAAATGACATGATTCAATGTGATCCTCAGCAGGTATGTTGGCAGCTTGCTTAGGATGGATGGAGCACTGGAAAAGACAAGAGGGAGGCAGCAATAAACTTGGAGATCACTGTGTGGATAAGAAATCACGGGGTAAACAGTACTCCTCTGGAGAAAGGGGACAGAGGCCACGAGTTTCATTATGTTCTAGGACTTGCAGAGCAGAATCACAGTTAAAGAACAAAGTGATTGAAAAGGTGGCTGGTAGGAGAATCAGAAAGAAGGGCGGGAGGGAGGCAGAGGGCAGAGAGGTACTTGGTGTCAAACAGTGCTCAAGACACTCTTTTTGCATCACACTAGCTCTTAATTGGCACCAACCACTGAGGGGATGATTGATCCCAGCAAGAGTCCAGCAAAACAGATAATTTCTTACAAGCCTCGGAAATCCATGAGCTCTGTGGGAGCCCCCCCAACACCCACACTTTACTGATGCTGAAGTCTGAGGCTTCCTCGAAGGGCTTAGTCTCCAGCAGCAGGTTGGTTTTGTGTGTATTTTTCTCTTTTCAAAATTCAGAATGTATTCATGGAGTTAATGCCTGCGGTCTTGCTGAGCACATGAAAAGAGAGTGAGGAAAGAGCTAAGCTACCACGCTATTAGTTGTAAATTAACTCTTAACTGAAGAGGCACATTGAAGGTCTTGGAGGGCTTGAGCACAAAAAGATCTACCTACCCCCACTTTGATTTTGGGTCAAATTTGTACTCTAAAGCAACTTCCCATGTGCGAGGACTGCATTACATCCCTTCAAATCCGTCAGTTACTGAGAAGCTACTATGGTCCATGCTCGTGGCTTATTCCCTAGACATCCTATTAGTATAACTAAGATTATCCCCTTCTTCAGACGTGAGAACTCCAATCAAAGAGACTACATGTTAAGTCCAGGGTTTCACAACTAGAAAGTGTTAAGGAGGGTTCTGGGCACCAAGACAATGGACCTTCTTGTTTAAAGCTAGTTCTGGTCGCTCGTAGAATTCTTCACTGACATGGGCATGGTGCAGTGAAAGAACTGCAATGATCAAAAATGTGATTCTGTCACCAGTCACTCTCGGTAGCAGCCCACAAACTATGTGTTCCCAAGTCTCAGCACTGACTTATGCCGCACCTGGAAGATGGAGGGTCTGTCCAGTGGAATGTCTCTGTGATGGGTTTCTGTAGCATTAACTGTGGGTTCCTGAGTCAATCTTCTCAAAACCAAGGCACGTTGGGAAGCTGCAGAGCTAATGAATGCACAGGTGATTATATAGGACATCAGTGTATGCTCTCTGGTGCTAGCCCTGCCTTCGATGAACTTATTTTGTTACTTTTTTCCTGTTCTTATGCTTTCATAAACAATAACAACATCAAAAAGCCTGTTCTTACTCTTATTATGTTGACCGCTCTGTTTGTTGAGCCTTCAATAGTATGCTCACCTATCCCAACACACACACACACACACACACACACACACGCACGCACGCACGCACATGGCAGGATGTCTATGTCTATGTCTATTTACATCATTTCTAGGTAGATCTATGGTGAAAGCTGACAAATCCCCCTGTGGCTCATTTGTAACTGAATGTCACAAATTTGTCTGGTATTCAAAAGGAAAAGCATGTAACAAAATATTTGGGTGCTTGTTCTCCATGACATGAAACTCAACAGTGAACCTTTTCTCCTTTGTGCATCTTCCTTTTATTTTTTTATTTTTCTCTATTTTTATTTTTTAATGTTGTATGCATGAATATAGTGACTTTATAATATTTTCAACCCTTTGTTCCGAATCCCATCCCTCTCCCTTTCCCTTATCACCTTTCATCTGCCCTGCCAGAATCCTTCCTATTTTCAAATCTTTTTACTTGTGTGCCCCACTGTGTTTTATGTAGTCCGTGATGACTTATGACTGACCTGATCCATGCTCCAGCAACATCCTAGATCAGTGGATATACCATTGAGGAAAGCATTCTTCTTTACTTCTTTACTTCCTATCACAATTATGCATAGGTGTCAACTTAACTGTTGAGGGTTTGAGCTGGGCACATTTGTAGAGAATTAATGGTTGAGTTAAGCCCAGAGCAAACCTACAAGAAATGGTCTAGTTGATGGAGCAGACCCAGCCCGTGGTGGGTGGGACTAGGCTCTGAACAGGTGAATAAAATACAGAGAGGTGGTTGAGGAAATTGGCACCCTACTTGGCCAGACATGCTGGTCTGGCAAGTAAGGATTGTCCATCTCTCAGCTGTTATGTGGTGATGGTGTGGCCAGTTCCCTTGGCTCCGGTGTTAGTGCGTGCTCTCCCGTCAAGCTGGACTATGAACTATAACCAGTAATCATAAGAGACTAAATCCCTTCTTCCCTTAAGCATTTGATGGTCATTTATCAACAACCATGCAGGCAGACTGCAAAACTTCCCCACAACATTAGTTCTCACCAGTCTCTCAGAGAGGTGTGGAGCTTCTTGTGGTCTTTCTGATGTTATGGCACACCCTCCTTTTAAGGAGACTCCAGGAATAAGCTTTAATCTGGCATGGAAACTGATCAGCTCAGATCTCACTTATAGAGATGAGCAAAGGTGCAGTTAAATGACCACGTAAACTGATGCGGTTGAGATGTGTTTTTAGTGACATGGAAGCACCTTGTATAGCTCCCTCATCTTTTGGTATCCTTTGGTTTGTTTGATCCTAGTCATAAGCCAGTGGACTGCTCATGCCAGAAATTAATCCTATTTTGCAGAATGTAAATAGTGACCTAGAGAATCTCATATACTTATCAACCTGAGTCACAATTCAGAGGTGAACTGGCGTATTTTTCTTTCTCATGTAGCTGCTCAGTGTTTGCTGGGTTGGAAGGAGATTCTTTTTGCTTAAATCCAAAAGATCTATGTACTAGCCAGGTTCTCTAGAGTTACAGAATTAACCAAATGAATATATAAATATACTGAGTTGGCTTACAGATATGGCTGAGAATGGGTGCCAGCAGCTGCTCAGGCCAGTAGTCCAGCGGGTGATGGCTGAAGGCTGGAGGATTCCTAGGGAGAAGCTGAGGTTGACGACTTGGAGGGTTGAAGGGCTAGAGGGTCGAAGAAGTGAAGAAATCAGGTGACTGGAAGATTCCTTAGCACAGCTACAAAACTTCTCTTCTCTGTGGTGGTTCCCTTTTATCTGGTCCACTACTGGGAAGTTCCTATGAGATCTATGGCGGTTCTGATGGGATCTAGGGCTGGTCTTCTATTATCCAGATAATCTCTTCAGGTAGTCTCAGCTGATCTTACCAGATGTAGTCTCAGCCTATCTTAGTTAATACCAGGTGTATCAAGTTGACACCCAGGATTAACTATCACAATCTAGTAAGAGGCTAAAAAATTTCTACAAGGACCACCAGTAAAACAGTTTGATGTGATCATAAATTTATTTCTGGGTCAGGTGTTCTGCTGTCTTTCATTGTGTGGATCTGCTTCTGAAAAACCGTTCATTTTGCTTTACAAAGTAGCCTTTTTCAACACTTTAACTTATTCATGTCTAGACCTTCCTCACAAGGAAGAGACACCACTCACAGTTGCTTTTTGGTACTTTTATGGGCAACGTGTTCAGATGTGGTGGGGCCACCATTATTATGAATAGCAATCAATTGTCTCACTTCTTGTGAGCTAGAATCCTCCTAATAACATCCATTATAGAAACCTTGATTTGAAAGGAAATAGAAAGGAAATATTTAATTTCCCAGCATGCCTTAGAAGCTTTTCTAACCAACTATGAGATGAACTAAACTTTATTGATCCAATCAGTGAAGGCAAGAAACTGCAACTGGATAAAAAAAATTAAAAGTGAAAAATCACCACCCTTCATTGAAAAGAGCATTTCAAGTAGACCTCAATGAATAAGCCATCAAGTTTTGCTGACCCTTATCCATGATAAACATGTGTGCTAAGGAGACCTTTGACTTAACACAGCCAGTTCTGTGTCTTTGTGGTACAGGAGCTGGTGTGGCAAAAGTTTCACAAAACTTGGTGCAAGGCTCAGACAGTGAATGGCCCCGGTCAGTAAATGATCCTTTATGAATGAAGACGATGTTGCGGAATCTTAGCAGGCTGGGGGAAAGCCCTCCTGTCCCTTAGACTGTTCATCTTGCTGCCATCAGCCAGAATCGTTATTGGTTTTGACGTGGAAATGCTGTAAGAATGTGAGCTATAAAGCTTCTCAAAGCAGCTATCTACCAGGAAGGGATTCATTCACTTCAGCAAGCATAAGAAAATTTCAGTTTGGAAGCTGTCAGCATGGCCAATAATGATGTTTACATGAATTCCATTACTGATGAATCTGAAATGTGAACAATGTCTTTTATTGATTCTCAGTGAGTTGCAGCCGAGGCAGCTTCGTGGCTACATTATTAGACTTCAGGTGAAGTGACCCTGCTTGATTGGCAGTTGCTTACTTGTAAGCATCTCATACAGGAGATGCTCCTTATCAGCCACAGCCATATTGCAGGAAGACATAAATCCCTAGTGATTTATGTGATCAGTGTTGCAGAATGGATGGGAGCAGTTGCTCACACATATTCTGAAACGCTGAGGGAAAGGAAAAGCCAGTGAAACACAGAACTGCCCAGCATGGGCTATTCACCACAGTCTGAATGAGCCATGCTTCTCTTCTGCATTTTATCAAATACAGGGATGCTTTGTCCTTGGATGACTTCTAACTGATGCCAGATGAGCACTGTCAGTGATGCTGGCTGGTAGACTCATTGCAAAGGTTCTTTACAACTGTAAGGGTGCTCCTTCATTATCCTTTGATTTTGTGATCTAGCCCTGCTGTTAATTGAGGTCATCTAAGTAAACATGCTGGAAAGTCCTTTCCAACTTGAGAATTGTGTGGCTGCTCCAGTCTTTAAGAACAATGGAATATACTACCTTTGGTAAGTACTTTATAGACTTGTGCACCTTAGCATAATTGATCACTTCTTCCTTAACAGAAATTTAACACTTTTTTATGAGATGTTTTCATGTGATGTGTTTTCTTTGTGTATGTGTGTGTGGGGGAGGGTGTGTATATGTATAGATATATGTTTGCATGTGTCTGGGTGCACATGTATACATGTGTATATAAATATATGAAGACCTAATGCTGACTCTAACTGCCGTCAATTGCTCTCCCCTTTTATTATTTAGGCAGAGTCTCTCAGTTGAATCCAGAGCTCACCAGTCAGCTGGGTTAGCTGGCCAGCTACCCTGATGATTCTGTCTTTGCTTCCTGAGTGCTGGGATGATAGGAGATCACCAAGCCTACCAAGAATTTATGTGGGCTTCAGGAATTTCAACTCTCATTCTCATGTTTGGGAGATAAACACCTTACACCCCAAGCCATCTCCCCTAGCCCTGTATTACATTTTCTAAAGTTTCCAATATTTAAGAAACAAAAGTGCTTTCAATAGGAGGGCTGGTTAAGCCCAACAAAATTTTGTTTATCAGTACAAATCTAGGCCATTACTATGGTATCTAGAGATAATAAACTCCACTCCCACTGTAGCAACTCAACCACTAGAACTCATTATTCTTGCTCGTGTGATGTGTGTAGTGTCCAAAACACTGCTCAGCATGTAGCAGGACTGCATTGTTTATTTGACTGCATTTTGCTCCATTTCTTTGCCTGAATGCCTATATTTCCTGGATATTTTTACAATGTCTATGTTGGCTTTGGTACCTTGGTTTTTCTTTTTGATCTTGATTAGTCTTACATAAAATATTTGCCCTTGGGCCACAAAGTTTCCTTAAATTATTGTGTCTGGAGGCTAAGTAGACAGAAAGACCATTTTCTGGGCTGGAGAGGTGGCTCAGGGGTTAAGCCTCTGCCTTGCAGGCGGAAGGTCCTGAGTTCGGATCCTAGACCTCACCCCGGGTGGAAGCGAGCAGGGACGGCCTGCGTTTCTGCTCCTGGTAGGGTGGAGCCTGTGAATCCCTAGGCAGAGTAAAGAAGGAGGAGGTGGAGGTGGTCCATGGTGGTTCCCGAATTCGTCCATGGTTCTACACACACACACACACACACACACACACACACACACACACACACATACACGCACACACACACGAATAAAATAATAATAAAAAAATAAAGACCACTTTCTAATATAATAGCCTGAAAGGTGAATGTATTGCTTACAGAAGTGATGCATTTTTTATATAATACTAGTATAGGAAGTTCCTTTGGGATTATTTCCCATAATCTTAGGGTTTTTCTATGAGTCTCTGTCTCTTTCTATTTCCCATCCTCTCATTCCCCAGTATGTATTTTTTCTTAATTATTCCCTCCCTTACTCTACTTGTCATGGTAATCCTAAATCTCCCATTTAAAAGGTTTCACCTTAACCATTTCTTCCCACCTTCCCACTCATTGGTCTTTTTCAAATCTTCTGGTTCTTACAGTATTAAAATCCAAATACATTGACAAGAGTATCAGTGCTAGAATCCACATATAAGACAGAACATGTGGTACTTAACTTTCTGTGTCTGAGATACCATGCTCAGTATTAAAATTTCCAATTCCTTCCATTTACCAACAAATTCCATAATCTCATCTTCTCTGATGGCTGAGTAGTAGTATTCCTTTGTGTATATGTACCACATTTTCATTATCTGTTTCTCTGTTAATGGGCATGTTGTCTGATTCCATTTTTTCACTATTGTGAATAGAGCTGCAATGAACATAGATGAACACATCTTTGTAATAAGACGTAAAGTTTTCTGGGAATATTCCTAGCAGTGGTATAGCTGGGTCATGTGGCAGTGTCTTTTAAAGAAAGGAACAAGAATAGGCGGTCCCTATGCAAAGGGGCATAGAGTAAGGAAAATGGGGGAAAAAGAGCCCTGAGCTGATCTACTTATAAACCAGTGACAAAATTATACTAGAAATAACAGAAATGTGACACTTCTTGATAAAATGTTAGTCAGAGAGGTCTCAAAAGCCCCCAAACATTATAGGCTTTTGCCATTGCTCTTGGTTTCTCTCCAAAAAACTGTCAATAAGACCCTATTACTAATACACATGGATCGCCGAACATGAGCAATGTACATCAGCTAGAACTGGTCTGAGGACCTCCTCCTTGCCTGGATAACTTACACAGTACCGAGGAATATTGTAGAAGCTACTGGGGGGGGAGGGAGAAATAATCACAGGGCCCATCAACACATGAGATCTGCAAGTTGCAATAAAAATCATCATGGTAATGGGTGACCACCAGTGTAATAGTGGCATGAGTATCAGGGAAACAACCAACAGCTTTCTGATTGAACTCAAGACACACTTGTCATAATGAAACACATTACTGTTACTGATAACTATAATAAGAACCTAAAAAGTGGAAGAATAGCCAATGAACCTATAGGTAGAAAGAGTACATCAAACTGCTCTGTAAATAGCTGCTATTATAGCCATAGATTTGAAGAACACTTAACACTCAGCCTAGAAATCTTCTTCTACAACAGAAGTAAAAGATCTTAACACCCTGATAGTACGCAGTGTAGGCCAGTAGAAGAGCAGTAAAGTGGACAACAATGACCAGCTGTAATGTAGAATACCAGTGCCTCAGCAAGATTCACTCAGAATCAGGCCAGTCTAATCCCTCCACATCCTAAGGCTCTGGGAACCTCAAAGAAGAGGGGTAGTGAGACTGAAAGAATCTAAAGATGGGAAAGTTCACCACTGGACAAGACATTCCAGTCAAGGCAGGACTGCTGCATCTGGGAACTTACTACAATGAGACTTTTCCTTATTAGATCTGTATAATGACTGACATATCAACGTGTCCCCATAGATTACCTAGGAACTCAAGAAAGATAAAAGCAGAAAGGCAGGAGGGTGGAAGAGAGTGGGAGGGACTGATGAAGGGATGGAAGGGAGGGACCATGGAGGAAAGCAGGGGTAAGTACTCAATATGCTTATAAAAGTAGAAAAATAAAATTAAAAAGTGATGTTTATTTTATCTTTGAAGGTGTTGGCATCTAGACCTGATGCTCCAATATCTGAAATGAGCAGGATTAGATGCAGAGCTTGAAGACAACTTCCTAGTCTATGACTTAAACTGAAGAGCTGGTCATTTTAAAAGCAGCAGGTTCTCATGAAACACGACTGCGTCAACTGTTTTCCAAGAATCATTCCTCCCACAAAGTGCTGTGCTCATCAATAGCTCTAATTATCTAAATTTACAATGTAAGATTGAAAAGTGATGGAGCTTTGCTTAGAAATTGCCACTAGTGTAGATTTCCACTCCATTAATGAATGATAAAGAAATTTCTACATTCCAGGCACATTTGGAGATGCCGAAACACAATCTCTGATTTCACAGAACCTTGCTGTGAGGTCAGCTACAATGAATGCAGCTACGTGCATTGTATCAGGCTTTGGGCACACAGGGCACACACTCTGAGTGGAATTCAGAAGTGGTAAAAGAATAAGGGTGTGGGACTGGCACATCACAAGTAGCCACGAGGAAGTGAGGCAAATAACTGCAGATAAGACCTGGGGAAAGGTGTCTTCAGCACCTGAGAGACTAAAGTTTATTCTGCAGGATGGGGTGATGTTGGAGGTCAAGAAACAGACATGCAGACTAACAGCTTTCAGCAAGGCAGCGAGAAATGTCCAAGAGAGAAGACAGAAAAAGCGCGAGACTTCATTCATGTAGAAGAGAGATGCTTGTTCCTGCTAGGAGGTGTTAAGGCAGGACTCCTGGGGTCTGTGCCATCGACCACAGTCTGGCAGGTGGGTGACTGGCTATGAGAATGGAGGAAGGGCTCTGTTAGTTGTTCTGGAATAAATCCACAGACAGAGTCTGTGCTCAGCACCCTGGAACAGCGAGTTTTCCCTTCTTTGAATGTTTTAACTCCTTTCTTGGTTCTGACCCATGGGGACCAGGGGCAGCACTGGCAGCATTGGCAGCACCTGCAGCAGCGCTGGTGAGAGTCTGAGAATGGGCAGCCTTGTGGCTTGTGTCAGCTTTGGTCTCCTCTCTCTGTAAGGGACCCAGCTAATCTGGCATCAGCCATAGGGCAGTGCGCAGGACCCCTTTCTTGTGGCTGTGTTCATAGCTGCCCCTGATTCGTCGGCCTGGACCACGCTAGAGTAGAGAGAATGCAATGAAATTCCTACTGATTAAGGACATTACCTGTCCCACCTCCAAGTAGACAGCAGATGGTTCTTCGTCTAACTCCAGGACCACTGTGGGCTTCTGAAGCAGATGGTCTGCTTTCTCCTCAGGGAGGAAAAGACAAATACTGCAAGATGAAGAAGGGTTGGCTAGGAAGATGGGAAAAAAATGTATCCTCAAAGAAATGAGTACAGGTGAACACAATAGGTGGTACTGTCGGACAAGGTCCGGTTCCAGCATCGTGGTGCAGATGGGGCCGTGGGGGCCACAGCAGGAAGTGGCTTATGCAGACCCCAGTTCATGTCAGACTAGAGCCCTGAAGGTCTAAAAGAGACCCAAGCCTGTGGAGTAGAAGATCTTTGACTCCAGAGTAAAGAAGTTAGGAGCAACAGCAAGCACGTCTAGCTAGCCCTTTCTGTGTGCCAGTGTCTGCGGTTAGTGTTTTTTTTATTATTCCATCTTGCCTTTGGAGCAGCTTTATGAGACAGGGGCTGTCGTCATTCCTATGTCAAAGAAGATCTGGAAACCAGCGCGTAGAGAAGACTTAAGTGTCTTTATCCAAAGCAGAAAGTAACAAACAGCCCTAAGAACTGCCCAGGGCTTCAGGGAGTCTTGGATAGATTTACATCAATGAATTCATTTAGATGTTGTCAAAGGTTATATATCCAAGAGGGGATCCTGCCACAGCCATCTCTCCTGCTGCTTTTGTTCCTAAAGCAAGGAGGCTGGTAGAAGAAACCGATTTTCCCTCTAAAAACCCCCAGGGGAAATGAGACACCAGGACAATAATGGCATAGTATGGTGTTGGGATGAGTGTTAGGTGGCTGATTCAAATAAGGTGCCCAGGGATTTAGACTGTAAGCTAGGGGAGGGGCCAGCCACAGTTCTCTGGATTTCAGAAGCAGGAGTGCTTTGCTACGCTATCTCTTTCCTGACAACCTCCAATGAACATCCTCTTAATTCTTTTTCTTATTCCCTTATTTCTTAATATTTTGTTGGCACTTAAATTAGCTTTGGGATGTATCAGAAGCCCTAAAATAAAAATAGCTGTGCCAGTCCCATTCGGCCATCACAATCAGACTGAAGCCACTTGAGCTCCTAGGGCTGCTGTTATTTGTTTATGAACAACAGGCCACCAGGCTGATAAAGCATGTCATTTTCATTCTATTTGTGTCTTTTGAATCATTTTTCATCTCCACTAATCAGAAAATAAAGTCGATACTGCTCCACCTTCCGCCTCCAAACTCATTTGAGTTCCCTGTGGTGTTCATGCTGGGCTGGGCTGTTTGAAATCACGTATAAAACACCCGAGAAGAGCTGTAATTTTCAAATTTGCCTGTGGGTAATATGCGTAATAAATGCAAAAACACTTGCAACTTGGTTGTTTGAAATGTTGAGGTTTTTTTTGTTCAGAACAAAATCTAGGAACGGAGGTAGGTGTGAATTTTCAGAAGCGACACAACCATCCATGGCCACACCCAAGATGGCCCAAGGAGTTACCAAGTAAGGAACAGAAGAGATGGACCAGAGGCCTCAGGCTGGCATGGAATGTGAGCTTGCACCTATGCATTCCCGAGGGAGTTCAGACACGAAGCAAAGGAAGAACTGTTCTCTAGGGAGTCACAGACTGGCGCCTTCCAAGAATCTTCGAAAGGATGGTTCCTTCCTATAGAGAATTGGCCCTACGTGATCTTTAGGTCTGAATCTGTTGGCACTCACAGTGTGTAATCCCCCAGCATAGGCACGCTTGCCAAGCTCATAAAGTTGATAGATGAGACTATACATTTCCCAGTAAGGGGCTAACATCACCAACCAAGACCAGACTCCATAATTCTGCATGACAGAATGGCCTTCTTCCAGAAGGAGGCCACTCTGGGAAGCTTGCTTGCTGCAAATGGGTGTCAGTATTGAGAGGGATCCCACACACCTCTAATGGCCGCAGCATCAAGGCATCTAGGCACCATCCCTAAGTATAAGCTCTCTGAGACAATGTGGCATGGTCACGAACCACTCTCCTGTCTGTGACATTCTTTAGTGATGCATTTCCGACTAGCCATCCTTCTGGCTCTAGACCAGCCTCCATTCTTTCAGGACAACAGGTTACTAGTGGATTATCTCCAGGACCTCTCACACGGTGGCAAGTGCAGTATCACCAAGCTGCGCCCTCAGCTCTCCACCTTTGTTCTGACATAGCATTTCTGCTGCAGTGGTTCTGGAAAAGTCAGTCTCTATTGACTTCACCAACTCCATAGTTTATGGGAGAACACCTCTGTATCCCAGAGCTCAAGGGAGTCTTCTCCTTCAACTTTCTGACTGCTTTACTTAAGTAACTCCCATCAGGAGTTACTGGGGATAAAATTTTGTTTTAGGACAAAAAAGGTACTGAAAAGTTCAGATTTTGCCTCTAATTTTCTAGTTGGGTTGACTGCAAGATTCTTGGGTGATTTCATGACTTTTAGGAAGTTAGCCTCCTTGAAATTATGAATGCATTTGCATTTGTACTAAGAAAGTTAAGAATTAAATTGACAGCTTTCTTGGCAACCTGTGTAAGATCATGTGGTGCGTATTAACTGTTGATCTGAGAGCGGCTGGCGTTTTGCTTTTGTTTTGTGGCTTTTTCCCCCGTTACCATCTGCGCAATTGTTTTATACTTTGGTAGTTTCATAAACTGCTTCAAACAAGCTTCATTGCATCAAGTGAACTATGAGCTCAAAACCTCACTATGCCTGCTGGCAGTGCATTTCTGTATATGAAAGGGAAATAGCTGCAAATTTCTTGGAACACTTGAGAAAGAAAACAGTTTTGTGAAGTTCTATGAACTCTTCAGAGAGAAAATGCTTTCACATAGTCCTATGTGAGTGTAACTGTTTAATCTACTAGCTTTGGTGGGTGTGCTGGAGACAAGTGTGAAGACAGAATGGGAGCAAAGATGACTGGCTTTCCTCCTGCATGTGAGGAAGGATTCATGCTCAGGGAGATGTCATGCATACGAGAGGATCTTGTGCACAGAAGAACTTGATGCGCAGGAGGAAGACTGTGTGCAGGAGAACTCCATGCATATGAGGAGGGCTTTGTGCCCAGGGTTAACACTCCACACATGGGGGAAGATTTCATTCACGCAGAGTGTTTTGTGCATAGAAGGAGGACCTTATGCACACGAGGACTTTGTGTAGAGCTTTGTATACAAGGACAGTACTTCATGAGATAAGTGTTGTGCACAGGGAAGATTTCTTGCACAAAGGGAGGATTCCATTCATATCTTTTGGTTATAATGGGAGCATAGGCTGGAACAGGAAAGTTGGAAAAGTGTTAGAGTCCCTGACAGAACTTGAAGGGCAGGGCAGTGTGGGAACTAATTTCTGACGTTTGGAAGTCAGGAACATTTTGCTTTATGAAGTTCATAAACTGGTTACCTCTTGGTCTTCGGTACCACAGTCATCTGAACTGGAGAGATGGCTCAGGTTTTAAGACTCTGTCTCACAAGCAAAAGCACCCGAGTTCAGACCTCAGATCCCATATAAAAACACCAGGAATAAGTGGTGGTGGCTTGTACCTCAGGCCTTGAAAGGCAGATCCTGGGAAACCCCAGAGTGAAGCAAAAAGGAAGTAGAAGCAATTCAGGATGACTCTCCAAGTCACTCTTGAGCTTCCACAGGCATGTACAGTACACAGTCTGCCTCTCTCTCTCTCTCTTTCACACACACAAACACACACGCACACACACATGCATGCACACATGCACACATAATTTTTAAAAAAAGAATCACAGTGATCTCTAAACTAAAATGGAAAGAGTGAAGGCCTACAAATGGATGTGGCTTGCTCAAATTCCCAATTTTAGCACTGAAGTCAAACAGAGACTAGGTTCTTTTTTTCTGCGTCCCATACATGACTATTTTTTCCTTTTTTATTACAATTTTTTTGCTCATACATGACTATTTAAGCTCATACTCTTGTACTAATATCTTCCCCTGTCCCTCAAAACCATCTCTTTGAGAAGCGACTTTAGTAGCAATAAATACGTGGAGACCGATGATGACTTGAGGGCTTATTTTAACACCAGTTTCAGTGTGTTTGTTTGGAGAGTAATTTCTATGCAATAAACAAAAACCAAAATAAACCCAAAAGGTGGTAGTGTATATTACATGAGAGGTCCATTCTCTGTGAAGTGACAAGACCAGAAGCCGGCAGTCCAGAGACTGACCTGCTCCAGTATTGATTCTAGGTCTTGCTGTGTGCTTTTCAGCCTTTCTTTGGGTATGTGTGATCCTTTCACTAGGAGTTCCAGCCATTACACTGTTGGTCTAATTAGGAGGCATGAGGTGTAACAGCTTCTTAAGACCAGTCTCTTTAAAGTGGCTATGTAGCATGCTTATTTTATGAGGGAGACTAGGAGATACAGTTTTCATCTGCATGTTTTAGTGTCCTAAATAAACTGCGATATCATAACCTGAAGATGCAGCTCAATGATATAGCATATGCTTAGCATGTATAAGTCTATAGTTGAATGAATAAATGAATGAGAACTAAACAAACAGCCTTTCTAATGGGGGCAATCTTCTGAAAGATGAGGTAACTGTTCAAATCCCTCTATGCCATGCTCCCTCAAGGAAGACTGAAAGCTATGTAAAGTCTTTAAGAGATAATGGTAGGGTTACCAAGGTGAGAGGAAGGGCAGCGATATGGATGTTTTAGGGAACGCATTCCTGTGCAGTGTTCCATGCATCAATATTGAGTGTTGGCATGATAAGCCCACAGGTCTATGTCCTTGGGTTAAAGTTTTAGTCCTGCTACTTGCTATGGACCAGACAGAGATCCACTATTTCTTCATCTTTGACTATTTATCCATGAAATGCAGAAAACATCTGTCCTTCTTACTCCCAGTCTGGGTTTGTGATGAGAAGCTGAGTAATAAATAGTTGGGAAGAATTGACACTGAGTAGGTGGGACTTAAGTAACTGTGAGGTGGGATTCATGAAACCACTATTAGCTTTAGAAACCACCTAAATGAATGTGTCCAGCACACAGCCTACGTGGCGCGGATAATAGAAATCACACAATTCAGGTGATTTCAGCAAAAGTCCGGGTGGGCAGTTAGTGCTTTTTGGGGCTGTAACAGAAAATTCTACCCTGCCTCTCTCCTGTCTTCCTGGTGGTTTGCTGGGCACATCCAGTGTTCCTTGTGCTGCAGAGGAATCACCCTGCCCTGCTTTCATCCTCATGTGATATGCATCTGTTCTGTGTCCACATGCCCTTCTGTAATATACTGGTCAGATTGGGTTAGAGCATTCCATAATGACTTCGCTTTAATCTGGTTATCCAGATCTTATCTCCAAATAAGGTCACACTCTGAGGTTCCCGGGGTCTAGAATTTCTACAAATGAGTTTTGAGGAGACATAATTCAGCCTTTAACATTGGCAGAGTGAAAGGTCAGGGAGTGAGTAAGTAGATTACTCTTGGACTATAGACCCAAGGATGAGTGTTTCCTCCACTTAATTCTGGTGAACTGGAAAACACCAGTCATGTTCTCAATTTGATTCAGTGCATTATAACCTTGTGATCTATTTAACATTTCTAGGGGTCATACCAAGAGAATACAAAGAGAATCTTAAAGGCTTATGCTTAAGATCATTGAGATTATTGACAGGGTGGCATGTGTTAAATGCTTCTGCCTGTGCTTGGAACATTGTCTGGTAACTGATCCTTCTTTTTTCGTGGGACCGTTAGGTAAAGTTGAAGACTAGGAAAGGATGGTCGTGGGTGCTAGGCTTGATAAAGCAGTTACAGCAATTTGTCTAGCACAATTGTGTCTGTAAAGAGCTATTTGCCTTTGAAGCTTTGGAAATGGAAGGAAAGCCGTCAGCTCTCTGAGTTGACAGGAGACAGGCTCTTTGATAATCCATCACCTTAAATTGCCCACCCTGGATCACGCTCTGCTATTTTTTTCTGATGATTTCACCAGTCATGATGTTTTTTAGCTTTCTGTGTGGCTTTCTAAAGAGAGATGATTTATAAATAAAAATATCTTCTGTTTGTGATCTTGAAGACTGTGAGAGATTTGGTTGGCTCTTTTGGTATATGGCAATTTTGTGATATGTGTTCAAAGTGTATCACAAGAGAAAACTTGTGCACAGATTCCAGGTGCAGTGAGGTGGAAGGTGACTGTGGGATTACCTGATCTGGTCTTCTCGTTGATCAAGTGAGGAACATGAGGAACAGAGAAGTTAAGGGGAATTTCACATAAGCATTCAGCAGGTAGAACATCATAACCCTATGACCCAGTTGCTCTTTCTAGGGGGTCAATGAGAAGCTCTCATTATCTAGGGTTCTGTTTCCTAGATCTCAGTCTTCATTCATTGAAAAGTCTATATCAAAAGTCTGTTTTGACATTTCCTAAGGGAAACCAGATTGGGTATCCCAACCCAAAGCCTTAATCTCTTCCCTAAGAGATTCCCAATTTCCAGGATCTTGGGACCTTCAGGCAATGGGCCATAAAGGAAGTCAGAACAGACACACAGAGATGGAGTAGTGGTTCTCAGTTCCATCCAGAAATGAGCAATTTGAGGAAGGAGGTCTAGCTGTGATAAGCTCGCAGAAAACAAACGGGAGAAGCATCATGTCAGTGAATCTCCAGGCAGCACCTTATCTCCCTCACAGTGTCCTCAGCCAAGTGAACCAAGCTGAGTCTGTTACCATGCTTCAGTAGCTTCATGAATAGTGACAATTAACATACCTCAAGTGAGATTTCCTGTGAACATGAAGTCAGGTAGCGCAGGCGAGGCTTAGCCCTTGGTAAGGACTACAGTATGTCATGGTGGCATATTCTATAAAGTCTATATAGGAGAAAGGTGAAGGTCACCAGTAGTTCTTGAGTTGTTCTACATCTACATCGATTGTAGGTGGTCCCCTCCTAATTGCCCCCAAATTCTACATTCATTTAGAATCAACTTTGCAGCTAAGATACTAAGAAGTATCTCATTATGATTCTATTGAATGAAAAATGCCAAACATGCAAATGTACAAACTATTTGAACATATAAAACATGCCTAGATACTTGGGAGACTAAGTTAGAATGATCCTGAGTTTCAAGCCAGTCTTGGTTCCATAACCAAGCTCGAATTCGAAGACAACAAACAAAATGAACAAAATCACTTCAGAAACCTGTATGTGTGTGTGTGTGTGTGTGTGTGTGTGTGTGTGTGTGTGTGTACAAGGCACTTGAATGTGTGTGTCTATGGAAGATGGAAGCTCAATGGTGACATTGGGAATTATCCTGGATTGTTCTACCTCCTTATTGTTTTGCTCTAGAGTTTCCGAGGCTCTGTCTTCCAGGGCCAGAATTACAGGCTGCTTTCTACCCAAAGCTTTTATGTGGGATCTCAAATTCTGAGCTCAGGTCCTCTTGCTTGTGAGGCAAATGTTTTAACTCGAGTCACCTCCACAGCCCAAGGCCCATAAATTTTTAATTAACAACTCCTGGAGAGAATCAGAGAGTCAGTAGAACTTGTTGAGTTAATCTAGTGTCTATAGCTGCACAGTCTACACGTTTCCTGAATGAACTGATTCATCATTATGTTGTCAGACATTCCCCAGTAGCGGCTTGACTTTAAGCAATTAGAAGAATCATGATGAGAGAAAGAAATTGCCCCCAAATTCTGCATTCTTTCAGAATCCAGTAGCTGCCAAGAACCAAGAAGCATCTCATTATGATTTTATCGAATGAGGAAATGCCAAACATGAGATGCTAATGATTGTTCCAGTCTCAACTCCAGAGAAGAAGAAGGAGTCTATAGACCCTTAGCTTGACTGACTGTGACCCTGGAGGCTCCATTTGCACCAGGCTGGGTTGGCCAGGGAGCTATTCCATCTCTTTTGCAAACACCACAGAGGAGAAGAGTCACGTGGTTCTCAAGGTGCCCTTTGTGGTGTTAAAGTGTCTATTTGTGTGGTTGGCTCATTTATTTATTTTTAAGGATTTTAAAAAGGAAAAAACAAATCTATTCTGTTCTGTGGCTTTATGGTTCTATGTAAGGACAACAAGCCCCTTGGACATGTCTCCTGGGTGTGAGAGAAATGTTCCAAAAGGTTGGCCATCCTGAGCTCCACTGAGCTATGCTTTCACCAAACACTTATGTATTTTAAAAAAAAATTCTCTTTTTTATTTCTGTAACTTGGCATTATTAGAATTAAAAATGTCATGTGTGTGCATTACCTGTAATTTCCAAATCCTTGCCAAGCTGTTAGTTTTCCCTGCCCCCACTCCTTCAGTCCACTATTTAAATTAATTAATTAACTTTTCCTAGTTTTACAAGCATTATGAGAACTTATCCCTCCTTCCCTCCAGCCCCTCTCCCTCCCATTCCCCTTTCTTCCCTTCGTCAATCCATCCCACTCCCTTCCAGCCTCCTGTCTGTCTGCTTCTATGGACCCCACACTTGTCTACTCCTGAGGGGGTTCAGGCCTCTGTGCCATCAAAGTTGCCCCTCTTTGGACCACCCCACTGATAGGAACCCTAGTCACCAAGATTTCCACTTACGTTCTCATATCTCTTGAGTTCCTTGAGAGTCTGTGTTGTATTTGTTTTTCATGTGAACCACTGTCCCTGGTTTATGTGCTGTCTGCGGCATTCTGGTACGGGCTCTCTTATCACTGCATTATCTTTATTTACAACTCCCAGAAAGATTTCAAGGACTGTCTGAGAGGAATTATTCTGTTTCACAGAGGAGGATGAAGTATTGAAAAATGTCATTTTCTCTGGAACACATGGGAAGAAAGTTTTATGGGTTCCAGTTTAAATGGAGCTTTTTCCTACTGCTCGAAAGGGCCTTCTTCTTACTTGATACTGAGACCTCATGCACACACCTGACTGCAGTGGGAGGCAAGGCCACATGAGGACCTGTGCGAGCTCAGAGATAAAGGATTCTTTAGCCGAGCTAAGAGGAGGGGTCAGAAGAGCCTCCTGAGTGTGAGTGTGTGTGTGTAAGTGTGTGGGTGTGAGATGTTAGATAAGCACTCTGCCACTTGGCAGTATACCCAAACATTTTTTTTCAGCTATTCATTCTTTTGTCTGTTTGTTTGTTTATTTATTTACTTACTTACTTATTTTGTGTGTGTCTCATGTTAGGCAAATACTCTCCCACTTAGCTGTACAGCCAAACACTTCTTTTTTTCTTTTCTCTTTTCTTTCTTCCTTTCTTTTTTCTCTTTCTCTTCCATGAGTGTGTGTATGTATAAGACAGCACTTGAGTATATGTATATGTGTATATATATATACATATATATATATATATATAGAGAGAGAGAGACAGAAACAGAGACAGAGACAGAAAAAGAGAGAAGTGGGGAGCGCACGCACACACACACACAACATGGTGCACAGGAGGAGATCAGAGGACAACTTTCAGAAATCAGTTCTCTCTTTGTGCTATGTAGGCTTCTGGGGATTGAACTCAGGTCACCAGGTGTGAACTCAGGTCACCAGGTTTGCAAGGTGCCTTACCCACTAAGTCTCCTCCCTTAATTTTTTTTAAAAAAAATTATTTCTTTAGCAGATACATGGGATACATGACAGCACGTGTGGGAGGTCAAAGGATAACTTTTAGGAGATGGTTCTCTCCTTTCACCATGTGGGTCTCAGGGAATTAACTTAGTTTTTCAGGCTTGGCAACAAGAGCCTTTACCTACTCACCAGCCATGTCAGTCAACCTTCTCCTAATGGAATAGTGCCACAGTAATTATTTCAATTTATACACTTGTATATATATGTATATATATATATGCATACATGTAATATGTGCACTTTTACTACTACCACTATTTCTAACTAGATCTCAGGGCTGCCATCCTAAAACACTACAAAGGTAATTCTCTCACAGTTTTGAAAACTGAGCACGATTTCTAATGTGCCTTGAAATCAAGGCACATTGGGGTTGGCTCTTTTTGGATGCTCCTCCCTCTGCCCTGGTTTCTGCACTGGCCTCTGCACCTCACTCTTCTCTGGCTGGAAGTTGCATCTGAATCATCTTCCCAGGCCTTCCCCTGTGCATCCCTAGGTCTTAAGTCTTTCTCTTCAATCTGTGCTTGGGCTTCTCCTCAGCCCTCTTTGTACTCAGAACAAACTCACCCCAAGAGCCCGAACTCAACTGTCCTGCAAGACTCAGCTTCCTAATAAAATAGTCACAAGATTACCCTCACAGATCACACTGTTCAACTCCTCACAACGACCAGAAGAGATCTTGCTTCTTATCTTTGCTTGGAGGAGATTCATCTTTTCCAATGACCCTTCATGCATTGCTTACAGCAACAAACATTGGGGAAGAGATGCTTCTTTTCAATGATGATGACATTCCACACAAAAGAAAGAAAAGTGTCTTGGATGAATAAACAAAGAAGGATAGGTGAGGAACCCCCCCACACCTCTCACTCAAGCATTCTGCATGGCTATCCTGTGGATTCTTTGCTCTGGTTTAAAGCACTCTGAGCCCCTGGAAGAGTGGAGTGATTACATATAACTGGATCTTACCTATTATCCAGACTCATGATTGTTCTCCTATCAAGTACTTGGATAGAAGTCTTAGATAAAAGATTTGTTTTCTTATACTGTGCAACTCAATGTGCATTTCAAACTGTGTTCTTTCAAGTCCCAATTTTCTAAGTAGAATAGGCACTTCAATGATATTGGGTAATAAAGATTACACTTAAGCGAATTTGTGCACAATGAGGAAGGCAGGTGACTAGATGTGGAAGCTGTTTGGGCACATGAAAGAATAGAGATGCAGATGGGGGGAAGGGGGGAGGGGAGATTCGGGGAAGGGGAGGGGGGTCTAGATTGGGACACTCCATGACCACTGCTCACGTTTTCCTTGACCAAACTGATATAAACCGAAAACATCAATTCTGATAAGTCATCTCCAAAAGTTCATATGTTTACACTGATGGATTTTTGTTTGTTACTTGCTTAAAATGAAGCAGGAAACCTAACAGTAGTTTAAATAGAATAATTATTGAAAAGAGAACTGCGTAGAAGGTTCTGGTTAAATAAATTGCTTAGGTTAAACTTTTTAAAATATGTTTCCTGGAAGATGGGTTTACTCAGTAATTCAGTTAGTTTGGGACTTCTTAAATCACCTCTAAGATCTGAGCTGCCCTCAGAAAGGACACAGGGCAAACCCAATAATTTCTGAAGGCATTCTTGGGTACAAACCACTCCTGGACTTTAGTTTATTTCCTTCACCTCGGGACAATAGATGACACTTTGCCCAGCAGCTTTAGTCCCTTCTTCAGAGGATGCTTAAGGTGTCTAATGGGATCTGACACATTTCTGCTGTGCACGAAGCATCTGAAAGCACATTTTGACGTCTGCTTCCTCCAAGGACATTTTTATACCTTGTGTTTTTCCATGTCAGACGGAATTGATATCAGAATGGGGCAGGTCACAACTTTACTCCTGACTCTCTATTATAGTTCAAAATGTGTATATCCATTCCTTAAATGTCTGGTACGAGGATGTGTGAAACCGTGAAGGCGATAAGTACTTTGGTAATAGTCAGCAAGCTGGGGGTGGGGAGGGGAGAGAATATCTTAAGTTTTTGCCCCAACTTTGCCATTTTCAAGCTATGTAAACGTTTTTTTTTTTATTTTCCTTTTAACCTCAATTGATAGCCACCACAGCTCAAGATTTCTACTGAGCATACACAAAGCCCCATACACCCAGAGTCATAGTCATTTACCCTCTTACACCTCTAACAATCTGAAAGCTGTGATATCGCACTCAATTCTAACCTACGGCTACTGTATGGATCCTTGTTTATCTTCTTTTTTAAATTTTTTTTCTTTTTTTTATTTATAGTGTATTTTTTTTCTACTCACACAAACTTGATAGGTACCCCATTCCCCTCCCTCCCTCCACCCCTCCCTGGATCCCTTTGTTCCCTTCCCCCTTTTCCCTTTCCTTTCCCCTCTCCCTCCCTTTCTCCCAGTGCCCGCTCTCCTTCCCCCCACCCCTCCCGCCCCATTCCTGGAACATCCTTTATATGTAAACTTTTGAAAAGTAATAGAACTCAATATAAATTTATTTGTCACTCAAGCTTTGTGCAACAGACTTAAAGAGAGAGATTACTGTGGACTCTTCTGAACAGGAAGATTAATCAGAGCAAATGCACGGGGAACTTCCAAGTCCATAGAGACCTGGGCCATAAAGTAGGTCTAAATAAACAGCGATGGAAACAATACAGAGAGCAGTGGTTTAGATGTGGAGAGACTGAGGAACATTCCACACCAGTGGTTGATCCGTGATCTGGGACTTGAAGATGGGTTAGGGATTGACCTGTGGCGACTGAGAGATCGGGCAGGCAGGTGGAATAGGCAGCGTGAAGCACACCACCAAGCCTATGGAGATGATCCAGCACAACACTATGGAGACAGAAAGCAACGCTAACAGTGTGTGTAGGGTCAAAAGTAGAGAATGATGTGGATAGGGAGAGCTGAGCCAGGAAGGTACTGAGCACCAAAGAAAGAACTGAGAAAAAATCTGTCTGTGGAGGTTGATCCAGAGGAAAAAAGGAAGAATTAGAAAGGGAACGAACAGAAGGAATACAGTGAACAAAGGAGGAGGGGGCATCTCAGAGAGGACCAGCATTCAACGCCTCTGCTTGTGAGGGAGCAAATGGAAGAAAACCCCACGAAAGGCCATGTCCTGTCTAGCAAACTGATTCAAGAGTATGGTTGGCCACTGGAGACGAGTTTCTGCCCAAGTCACTGGGACAGCTTCTTGAGAAACAGAAAAACTACATTTGAGGTACGTGAATCCATCCCATGTCCACTCAGACTCTCCCTGCTTCAGGGCAGATGGCCAAGGCATGAAGTGTCATCGGTTTAAGACTTTGTGGCTTATAAACTCGTGGCTTCTTAGCAAACCTACACATTCCCTTACACAATAGCCAAGAAGAAAGCCAGTTTTAAGTCTCCCTCGGAGACAGGAGAACGGGAGGGTGGTTACACCTGAGTTTACCATATTGGATGGCTACTGCAAGTTGGCATGCTTTTGGGTCCTTTAAAACCTTCTTCCAACTGAACCTTGTAAAAGACTGTTCTTGGACAGAACATTAATCTGAGTTTATGGTCAGAACAGTAAAGAGAATAAAAAAAAAGAACAGTGAAGAGTTCTTGAGAGAGTTACTTTCTTTCTCTTTTTGTAGTTCATTTCTAAAATAAAAGAAAGATGAAACTGATTTTTAAAACTTTCCTTTCTGTTCTGTGCATGATTTTAAAAAAAATGCCAGTATCTAGTCAAACCATCAACTAGATTTTTATCTACATGTTATGAGATATTCAAATAGAATGAACTTTCCTTTTTTAAATATAGAATTAATACGTGCATAAAACTCTAGAATATTCCAACAATGCAAAAGCACAAAAATAAAAAGTAAAAATCTTCATGCTTGTCATCACTCGTCCTTCACACACGCAGCAGCCAATGTCAGAATTTTCTGTTTTTAGCTGAACTCATAGTTATTGTTGCAAACTTTTTATAATCTCTAGTTTTTATTGACTCCAGAACAGAAACTTCTGTTTACTATGTACAAGAACTGGTGTGTTTGTTCATGTTACTCTCTATCTTTTCTTTCCTTATCACATCTCATTTTTTGGTTAGCTGTTTACTTTTGGATTTTGTGCTGATTGTCATGAATTTGATTCATGATTTATCAGACAAACTCAAACTCTTCCATAAAGAACACGAAACCAGTACATCTCTGTGATTGTTTTTAGACTATCTAAATTCATTATACCTATATTCTCAGTGTTTTCAAATGCATCTCAGGTGATTACATAACAGATGGATTGTTTCTGAAATGAACAACAAAATTAACAATGTACTGATTATGTAAATTATTGTCACCGTTGAGCCAGGAAGCGTTAAACAAGCCAGACAGCAAGAGATGTGAAAGTAGCATTTAAAATCACATGGGAGCCATCAAGTGTTACATTTTCTGGATTCTCTCTTCTTCTATTTCATCTGTCATTCTCTACTGTTTTTTGCATCTCAGAGTGGCCTTTTCCTCAGACTTCCTTCCCCTTTGGACAGCCACATAGCCACTGTAATTGTTTTTCAGTGAGTGCAGTGCAGTGAAACCCCTGAGTTGCTGCACAAGCAACAGTATCTGAATTTTGCTTTTGCATTTCACTGATGACTTGCCTGAGTAGAGTTCTACCTCCAAATCTTTTCCATGTGAAATGTAAAGTTTTCTTTATGTTTTTTCTTTCATATATGTATATATTAGGTACACATGTGTGAGAAAGGTGCATGTGTGTGTGTGTTTGTGTGTGTTTGTAGGTGTATGTACACAAGTTCACTGAATGTGTGCATCTGTGGAGAGCCACAGGTGATACCAGGAAAACCTTAATTGCTCTTCCGCCTTACTGCTGTAAATCTCTAATTAAACTCACCATTAGAGTTAGTCTGGCTAGTCAACATGTTCTGGAGATTCCTAGGCTATTTCTAGGACTAGAATTACAGGCAGGCCACTATACTTGTTGGGTCTGAACTCAGTTTTCCTTGACTGAGAGGCATTTAACCACTGAGCCTATCTTCAGTGTTTCTTAATGCCTATGGCATGCTGATAAAAATTCCTGATATTACTCTGTCTTGTTGCTTTGTAAATGACCACTTCTCCATCACTTTTACATCCATGGACTCCCTCTGCAATAGAAACTTACAACTTTCTCCATGCATGTCCAGTTGTCCTTCTCTATATGCTGCCTCTGTGAGAGTCAAGGTGGTGAAAGTGAGAAGCAATAAGGTCCACTGGACTGAACAACGCTTTTGAAGACTGGTGACCTGAATTCAGGTCTTGTTCACCTCTTCTTACCTGCTGCCTGTGAAATCTTGCAAAAAGACTTTATCTTCACTCAGACTCACTTTTTTCTTTCTACCAGGACAGAACAGTTCTGATCCAGCCATGCTCCTTTCTGTAAGGGATCACATCTATTGTAAGATTGCTTTTATAGGGAATGACTGGGAATGAAATTGTTTTGGAAATTGTAGAAGTCTTTATTATTAGGGTCCATAATACTACAATGTCTGTTGTCAAGGTTTGAATGTGAGTTGTCCCCCCACAGGCTCATATGTTTTAACCCTTAGCTGATGTTGATATTTGGGAAGGTTGCAGCACCTTTAGGAGGTGGAACCTTGCTGGAAGGAGGGACGTCTCAGAAGGTATTGGTAGCCCAGCCCTGCTTCTTTCCAGTTTGTTCTTATTCTCTCTGTCTCCAAGATGGCTGCAGTGACCTGAACCAACCTACTGCTTCTGCCTCCAGTCATGCCTTCTGTTATGCGTTTTGCTATCCTGGATTATATCCTCTCTGGAACCCTAAGCCCACTAAATCTCTTTTTATCCCTCTTAAATTGTGTATGAGTATTGTCTTATAGCAGCAAAAGAAAAATAACTTCGACAGATGTGAACTCATGAAAAGTATGTGATGCTATGAAAATATTGGAATCGGTTTTTTCTCTGCATTGTATCATTTGCCACTTTTTGTGGGTGTATGGCCAATTGTGGGGGAGGTCATCACTTGGGCAGCCTTTCAAGGTAAGGCTTCCTCCGATAGTGAGACCATCTGGTCTCTTGACAGCTGCCAGTGAGCCTGCCGAGCATTGTTCTCTCCAGAACCCTCAAGGAAGGCATCTAACTGGATGAGAGTGTGGAGTGGGGATGGGAAAGCTGAACAATAAATCATCCTTCTTGGAATGACTCCTCACTGTCCAGGAGGTAGAAACGACATGCAGACTAGCTTGCTATGACGCCCCACTGTTCTTGACAGTCACAAGCGATGGAGAGAAGTGATTTATATAACTGTTTGGATCGGGAGTTTGAGCTCTTCCGGAAACTCTGCTCTTTTATGCAGCACATATGCAGAGTTCAAACAAAATTTAGCTTTCCAAAGTATGCTTCCAAGAAGGCTCCAGCCACAGTCAAATCTGGAAGGGGTAAGCCCTCAAAGCGTCAAGTCTCAAATCATTAGATTTAGGAAGAATTTTCTGATCACAATCTGATCTCTATTCTGAAAATAAGGAAACTAAGATACTTAATGGGGCAGGACCCTATCCCAGGCCACATGAATTTCTAAATTCATTGCACAATGATTTTATTCAAAGCGTGTGTTCTCTTGGCATTCATTTAAACTATTCATGTTAAATAAAAATGGTCCCAACAAAACAAATAGTTTAGAGGTTGTACTTTTTTTGGTGCATGAATATGTGTGTGTGTGTGTGTGTGTGTGTGTGTGTGTGTGTGTGTGTGTGTGTGTGTTTCTATGAACACATGTGCATGCTTTGCATGTGGATGGGTATACATGTGTGTGCAGACCATGTGAATGTGTGTGTGCCTGTGAAGCTCCAAGGGTGAATCAGAAATCATTTGGGGTTGCTTCTTTGCTCTGGGATTTCCCAGACTCCATCTTCTTTATAGGACACCACCATGGCCACCAGCCCCCGCTTTTTTTTTTTTTGCACATGATCTGGGGAATCAGAATTCAAGAACTTTTGCTTTCGAGGCAAAGACTTTAACACCTCTGAGCTATCTCAACATTTCCTGAAGTCTTTACTGAAGAGGAGCAGATTCATGCAGTACCTCCCTACAGTCTGTTTCTTTTGACTCTGTCCAGGACTTGTCAGCATTGTCCTTACCCCTCCCACCACAGTCATAGATAGTGCCAAGCATTGCCTCTACTACAGAGATCCAAGGAATTAAAGTTCAGGAAGACAAATGAACTCAAATTTGGTGAAAGCTTGAGTTTGAATATCATTCTAATCAGGGGATCTGTTCTTACAGCTGGGTAAGAGGGAGAGAATAGAGCAAGGTCCTTGGAACTTCTTTCTGTTTCACAATATGCACTCAAGTAAATCAAGGCATATGAGCCACTTTTGAAATAGTCAGTTTGTAGGATAGAGGTGTGACTTAGTGTTATGTATGCTTAGTGGAGGCAAAGTCCCAGATTCAATTCCCAGAACTACAGAAATTGAAATAAAGTAAATCATAATTTATTGACTCAATTTAAAGAATTTTCATGAAATCAAATTTATTGGATCTTGATTTCAGTTTTCTTTGGTCTATTCACAGAGTTTTTTTGGAATACTCACAGAGTTCAGGGAATTTAAAATTCCTTAGGAGATTAATGCTTTGCAAGGCACAAGATTTGTTCTATCAATCTCAAGAGGCTCCAGACCTCCCAGAGAGGCTATTGAGGGTTGATGCCAAAAGGAGGATAGAGACTGCTTTCCTTCATCGTATTCCCACTGACTTATCGTCCATGCTCCATCAAGCTCAGGATAGGCAACCCATGCAACACACGCAGGAAGATATGAAGTGGGTAAGAGACGTTGGGAAGAAGGGACTGGAGAGATGGCTCAGGATTAAGACTCTGCCTTATAAGCAGAAGAATCTAAGTTGAGATCCCAGACCCATGAGAAATGACAACAGCCTACATTCCCGCTCTGAAAGGCAGAGGATAGGAAATCCCAGAGTGAAGCAATAGGAGGTAGAAACAATTCAGTATGATCCCGCAAGTCACCCTTGGCCCTCCACAGGAACACACCGTACCCTCTGACACACACACACACAGTCACACACACACATAAATGGGCACATGAAGATAAATAGATGAAAAATTTAAAAAAGAATTATAAAAAAGAATGTTCACAATGGGAAAAAGTGGGGATGGGAGCAGATGCTAAGGGATGAAAATAACAAACTCATTTATGTATGTAAAAACATAAAAAAGTGAAAGAATGGACATGCCTGCTTGATTCATCACAGGGTCTCTGGTAAGTACTCGATAGGTTTTTATAGATTTGAGAGAGGGGAGGGAGAGAGAGAGAAAGAGGGAAGGAGAGGGTGAGGAAGAAAGGAGTGCTTTGCCTTGAAAGGCACACCCTTGCAATAACAGAGCAACTCACCATGTTTATTCATGAATAAGGCTAGTTAGATTCAGATGTCAATGTGACAGTTGAAGGCTCAGAGCTCTGGGCACATTTTTAAAGAATGAGTAGTAGACTTAACTGCCCAAGCAAACCAGCAGGAGATTGTTCTCATCAATGGGGAAGACCCAGCTCATGATGGGTGGGGCTAGTCCCTAGGCAGGTGAATATGATAGATGGAACTGGTTAAGGAAGTTGGCATTCTTCTGTATATTTGGCCATACATGTTGGTCTGTCCAGTGTGAATTATCCCTCTCTCATTGATCTTGTGGATACGGTATGGCCAATTCCCTTGGCCTTGGTATGCGCTCTCTTGCCAAACTGGACTAAGAACTGTAACCAGACCATTGCAAACCAAAATAAAACTCTTGTTCCCTCAAGCTAGGTATTTGTGTGTGTGTGTGTGTGTGTGTGATTTTATCAGCAGCCAGGCAGAGTAACTCCTACAGCCGGGTGCCATTTACAGTGAGGAATCACTCGGAGCAATGGCAAGTGCTCAGGAAGGGAAGGTGCTGAGACCAAGGCATGGGGAAAACCAAAGAGAAAGTAGGCATGTTCAGCTCAGTAGGCTCAGCACAAGGAAGCTCACCGCTAGGTATGTTCACCTTCCTGGACAACCACTGCTATGATCTGGATGTGGTTTCAATGTGCCTATAGAAGGTCAATGCACTGGGAGCTTGGTCCCTATTGTGGTGATGAGGATGATATAGTGATTGTACTTTTGAGAAGTGGAGTCTGAAATACAAGCACCACCAAATGCTGGAGAGGATGTGGAGAAAAGGGAACTCTCACACATTGCTGGTGGGAATGCAGGCTTATATAACCACTCTGCTGACCAGTTTGGCGATTTCTAAAAAAGTTAGATTGAAATGCCATATGACCTTGATATACCACTTCTGGGAATAATCTCCCATAATGCAAAAATTCACTGCAGTGACACAAGCGCAACCATGTTCATTGCAGCACTATTTGCAATAGCAAAGTCATGGAATCAACCCAAATGCCCAACAGTTGACAAATGGATAATGAAAATGTGGTACATTTATACAATGGAATACTACTCAGCCACCAAAAGAGATGAACTAATGAAATTTGCTGGGAAATGGATGGAATTAGAAAAAATTCCAAAAAAATTAAGTGAAGTATACCACAAACAGGAAGTTAGGTACTGTATGTATTCCCTAATAAGTGGATCCTGGTTCCAAACCCACTTAATGACATATTCAAAGTTAAATCTTTCCAATACCTACTATAATCACAAAGAATTATAAACAGGAAGAAAGGGGAAGGAGTGCTGCATCCTTATCCGACCAATCTGGTGGAATAGGTCTCAGTTTGGAAAAAATAGATTCAAAGAAACATCTTTTGGGAAAAGAACATGACTTCATTTAAGAGAAATAAGGAAAAATATGGGAATTGTCAGGCCTTGGTGTTTCTTCCCAGTTCAGGCCTAAAGCCTGTTCCCTAGGGAAGGTCACAGTAATCCCATGGGCAGGTGCTAGGGATTTCTCAGAATGTCACAATAATACCCATGAACAGGTGCTAGACACTCTCTCCTAGGTAATTCAAGTTTTGCCCCTGGCAGGGAGAATTCTTCTGGGAATTAAGAATGCCCCTTACCTGCTCTTAGGTTTTTTTTGGGACTAGCTTCCTGTTCTCTGATCTAGAGAAGAAGCCTGTTTTTTAACTTTAAGTCAAATTCTAAATAGAGATTTCATGTCTAGTCATTCACAATAAGTAGACCTGTTAGCCAGAATGTGTGCACTGATTTTAAAGAAATTAGAGAATAACTTCAAGAGTCTTAAAACATAGGTGGGTAAAATTCCCACCTATGTACTAACTCAGAAATTCCAGAAGCATAAGACTTGCTATCAGTTCACTAGAACTTTAAACTGTGATATCCTCTAATCGTGGCTGAAGGCCAAGGAAGAGACCATCACTGCAGAAAGTCTAGACACCAAGACTGTCCCCTAGAGATGGTATTTGCAATCCAAACCGAGAGAATCCATGTCGGTAGCAAAGGTGGCTGGTGTCTTCCCTGTCCCAAACAGCACTCTTATGAAAAATCACAGAGATGGACCATTCGAGTGCACTCTCACCAATGATCGCTTCCGCCCCGAAACAGACACCCTTGGCATATGGGGCCCGACAATATGGACCCCAGGTTTGGAGAATGCATGGTTCACAGATGGGTCATCTACAAACTGATGGCAATATAATTCTGAAATTCCTCAAAGGAAGACATAAGTGACCTTACTATTAAAGGAATGGAAGGATGCTACTATCATAGGAGGAATTATTCTTTTAATAACTAGTGTTTCCTTCAGCACATATCTCAGTAGTGCCCCATCAACAGGACCAGGCCCTTATGGCCCTTGAATATCCAAGCCATGCCCCCCCCTCAGAGATGTGGTTCAAGCTTGGATTGCAGAGACTGCATGAGCTGCATGCAACTTCCCAAGCTAGAACCATGCCTGGTGCCCATGTCAACCCGCCTGACTGAGAGGGTCAACCTGGACAGGACAACAGCAAAAGCTCACACTGGGACTTATGGGATGTTGGGCACTCCTGTAGTTAATTGTTGAAATCAAAAGGAGCTCAATCCTCCTCTGTGTATTTTAAAAATGCAGTCTCTGTTAAAACAATGTCAACTATGTAGTCTCAGCCCCATGTCTATTAGCTAGGTTTGGAAATACTGGGAGAATGTTTCTGTTAAGTGCCTTTTCCCTCAAGCAATGGGTTAGGTTCTTGAAAAAATGTCCACCCTGAAGGTGATTTTTGCTGACTGGGAAATTATATGTCTATTTGTAAATGCAACATTCTTTATCCCTAAAATTTCTGTATAAAAGCTGTCACAAAAGTTTCAGTAAATGGGTTCAGATTCACTCAGCCTAGAGAGTTGTGTGTGTTCTGTTCTCCACCTGGTCCAGGGGAGCCCTGGTCTCGAGGCCGCAACTTTGGTCTGTGGCAAAGGAGGGCCTCAAAAAAAAAAAAAAAAGAGAGAGAGATAGGGGATCATGCTTCAGTAGAGAAAATGGGCCACACTCAAGTATTGCATGTAAGTAGCAAGACATCTAGTACAGTTCACTCTCACTTCCCTTCCTGGTCACTTGGGACTGAAGAGGTTTGTTCTCACCAATCAGGGAGAATTTAGGGACTGGCAGATAGATGGTAACCATCTGGCAAGTGGGACACTGTTCCCCCCACCACTGCTGTGTTCTACTGTGTCTTACTGTTCTTCCATCTACCTTTGAGTCTCCTTTTATATTAAAATCTTCATTTAAACAGTCTTTTATATTTGGATAGAAAGCGACCTTCGATACCAATCAGGATGCAGCCAAAGGCGGAGGCAGGAAAAGCAAAACTGAAAACAACAACAAACCATAATTCAGAACACCAAAGACCCTACATTATTCACCTGGAACCAGACCAGCCAAATCCCTCCCCATCCTAAAGCTCAGGGAACCTTGCACAAGATTGTAAGAGCCTAAAGATGGGGAGGACCAATGATATGCAAGATACTCCACACAAGTTAGGGCTGCAGCAGCCAGAATTGGACTTTGCCTGACCTGCACAATGGCTGACATGTCAACAATCCCCCAAAGTCTAGCATGGATCACAGGGGGAAGATTTCAGGAAGTAGGATCCTAGAGGCAAGGGATTAAGCAGTCATAATAGAGTTCCCATACTAAAGGGAAGCCCAAGAAGGAGCTCAGGGCTATGCCACTGAGTCCTGAACCCTCAGTAGGATGGAGGACTCAGAAGGAGGTTTGGTGTTCACACAAAAGGATGCTCCAGAGGATGAGAAGGAGGAAGGGGAGGCACTGGGAGAGGAGAAGGGAGGCAGGGGGGATGAGAGGAAGGGGGGAATGGGAGAGAGTACAAGGGAGAATGACTGGGCAGGGGAGTAGGGAGGGAGAGGTCCAGGGTACCTATTGAACTTGTATGATTAGGAAAAAAAAATGTGGGAGAAAAGAAAGAGATGGAATCTGGTGGGAGTCCACTGGTCTTTGGAAGAGCTGTCCTGTGAAGACATTCAGGTAATCCTGAGGGGGAAATTTAGTCTTCTTGAGGGTGGAGAGCCACGAGTGAGCCCAGTCTCAGAACTGCTCCACTTACAGCTCGACATGATCACATGCCACGACACATAGCTTTGCAGTGACAGCCCTGTATGCTCTCACAGAGACTGCCCCAGGTTCTTTGGGCATTCATCCTTCAAAGCATAACCACTTTCTTCACCGAGTTTTCAGTAAAGAAAAGACACCAACCCATCACGACCGTAGAGCGCAGGTCATGTTGAACTTCTGATCTGTCTCTTCGCAGGGCTGCTCCATCATTATCAGTGTCCAAGAACCACATTTTGGCTTATGATCTAAACAATCTTGCTAATTTTTTTAACAACCAAGCTTTCTTCTTTTCTTTTCAAGGATGAAATGGACTACCTCTTGACATCGAGGAAGTCTGTTTTAGGAGGTAGTGTGACTGAGCTTTCCTCAGCAGGGGAGTTGTAGCGGGGTTCCAGCAGGAACTGAACTAGTCATCAGAAAGTCAGTCTCGCACAGGCAAATTAGTCGTCTTTATTGTATCTATTCAGTACCCCTGCAGTCCTGGATAACACACCACCTATTGCCCAGCACACAAAATCTACATTTATTAGGTCTGATATGTTCACCTATTTGTAGTATTACATTTAACCAGCTGCACCCTATTGAAAAATTTCTATTGTTATGTATTTCATAAATAACTTATGAATAGTACAGATTAAGTACCATGCTAAGAATATCATACGTAGTTTGAGGAATAACTAGGACTTTAATCCAGATGCGCCTGACACTAAGGTCTTTTTTTTTCCATTTTCATGTGTAAGTGTGACATGTGCATTTGTGTTTGCATGTTCACGTGTGTGTGTGTGTGTGTGTGTGTGTGTGTGTGTGTGTGTGTGTAAGCCTGAAGTTAATAGTGGAAATTGTCCTTGATCATTCTTCTACCTTATTCTTTTTGAGACAGGGTCTCAAATCAAACTCGGAAATCACCAGTCTCCACCTTCGGAGTTGTAATTATAGACACACTGCTACACCCATCTGGCATTTTATGTGTAGTCTGGGGATCTGAACTGTGGTCCTTTTGTTTGTATGGCAAGCCCTTCAACCATTGAGCCGACTTTCCAGCCCTGACACTAAGATCTTGAGTGTCCCGTTCTTCTGCTTCATTATGAGGATTAATACATTCAAAGTGTCAAAAATAACCTGGTTCATGCCCAAAATAATTTAGTGAGAGTTGGAGCAGTGCTGAAGACGATCTAAAATAATATTATGATTTCTCTGTCATGAATAACTGACAGTCACACCCCATTTTGCCCAAGGAAGTAAGATTCTCCTGTTAATGAGAGAGGAGCAGAGACACATAGCCCACAGGCAAAGTCTTGCAGCTCCAACGGATCTCTGCCAGTTTCAGATGAAGAGGCTTCTTCACTTCTACCCAGGTTGTGGCTGTGTCCTTGACATTTTCTTGCAGAAACCAGGACCAGGGAGGGAGAAGCAAAGAGGATCAACTCTGCTTTGGATTGAAAAGAACTTAATACCAGAGCCCCTTAGGAGCTTGAACGACTAGAAGTGAATGCAAGAGAGCTGGAGAGATGGCTCAGGGTTAAAACTCTGCCTCCAAAGCAGAAGGACCTGAGTCCAGATCCCAAGTCCCGTGTAAAAATGCCAGGCAGAAAGAGAGGCAGCCTGCACTTCCAACTCTGGAAGGCAGAGCCTGGGAAATCCCAGAGTGAAGTAAAAAGGAGGTAGAAGCAGCAACCCAGGATGATTCCTGAAGTCACTCTTGGCTCTCCACACAGTTCCCTCTGATACACACACACATATAACAACAACAACAACAATAATGTTAATGCACGATAGACCAATAGGCCTAAAGGTGACTTAGAGGTAAAGATGTTTGTAGAGGAACCTAGAAACATGCTTTCTATCCCCAGAGCCTACATGGCAGAAGGAAAGAACTGACTTCTAAAAGTTGTCCTCTGACTTCCACGTGCATGCTGTGATGTCTATCTCTCTCTCTTTTAAATAATTTTTTAAAAAAGAAATAAGTGTATAGTATTCTTGTGGAAGGTTTTTCTGTCTGTGAATTCTGGGCACCCAGACTGCTTCAGTGGCTCCACAAGGAACACTCGTTTCAAATCTGATTACTTTCAGAGAAGGAAGCAGGAAACAGAGGCACTGTCCAAGAATCCTTGGGACAATAAGGGAAGCAAATGCAGAGCTTAAGAGGCCCTCCCAACTGTCTGATGTTCATAGCTACTCTGAGACGAATTTTCAAACTGGATTTTCAAATAATTACCTGCATTCTCAGAGAGGTTTCTAATTTTCTTTGATTCTCTCCTGGGGCCACTTTTACATGCAGGATTATCAAGATTTTTCATTCCACAAAGACTGAGGAGCACGGTGACAACAGCCTCTACTGAGAAATGAGGGTATTTCCAGAAGTTTCTAAAACACAGTACCACAGGACTACTGGACTTTCAAATCTTAGTTGTCTTAAATGCCCACTAAACATAATGACTCTGCCACAGACAGGTTTTTGCCCTCCAAGGACAAGCAACCTTTGTCCAAAGCAAGCAAGTGAGGCTAAGATATTGGAAAACATCAAGTCAGAGTGCAGATCATGGCAACATCATGAAATAGGATGCTTTGCAATGTCAGCTGACCTAACCTATGAGATCTTTGGGAATCTAAGTCCTAGCCAAGAAGTGGGATAGGGAGCGAGGAATGAAAGCCTGAAAGAGTGGGGTTTCTACGTAAGAGCACCAGAAAGTTACTTGCATCCCACATTCCTGGAAAACTGAGGCTTATTCCCTGAGGAAATGAAATCATTTAATTTCTTTGTAGGGGATAACTAGTATGAAATGTGCAGCAGCCCCCAAAAGGGAAACAAGAAAGGCATGAGGGAAGTGGGTACACTGAACCTCTATATTTGGAGCTCTCTTTCCATGACCCCTAATCCAATGCCTGGCAACTGGAACCCTGGCCTCAAAGAGGAATGTTTCTTCTTTCGTAAAGAAGTTTCTTCCATGGAGAAATTTGAGGAAGGCAGAACAGAGACCTGAGCACATAGCTGTGTAGAGGTTGACTTGATGTCAGAGATCTTTGCTTAGTCAACAGAGAGTCCTGTTTTACCCATCCATACCTTAGTAAAATTAATGAGTAAGAAACAGATGTGAGGTGAAGGAGAGGACAGATAAAGATACTTTCAGAGATGTAAAGATCCAGAAAATCTGATTTTAAAAGGGTCTTTAAAAACATAAGCCACTTCACAAAAATGATGGGTAAATCAAAAGAGAGATACTGTGGGATACAGAAAGTGGAAGGTAAAACATAAGAACATGGTTGGAAGAAGTCTAAGAATGAAGCTGTGCAGAATAGATAGAGGAAACTATGGAATAGGGAGTTAGGAGACATGTTTTCAGAGAGTGACTCTGATATGTTTAAGACAATAAGAAATAATATGGAAGATGGGTTGAGATTTTTGGAACATGTGGGAAGAAATAACAGGAAGTACATTTTTAAATAGGCAAGGGGAAAATAGAGCAACCTTGAACTTCAAATAGAAGCCTTGGTCAAGGAAGCATGGAATCATAATACTGACTCTGTTAAATAGCATTCACATGGGCATCATGATTGTCAACCCTGCCCGCTTGATGCGCATGAGGGTGGTCCTCTGAATAAATGGAGACAGCATGCTGAGCACTGGCATTGCTTTTTCCTGATTGTGGATGTGGTGGGAACATCTGTTTTCAGCCATTCCCTCCTTACATTTCCCACCATGTGAGCCAGAATACGCTCTTTCTCCCTTCAGCTGCTATTCTACCAAAGCAAAGAAGAGAAACTAAGACAGTTTTTATAATATAAACCTTGACTATTGCTTTAACCAAAGCCTTGCCCTAACTTTTCTGAGAGAGCAGAAAGGGAAAATACAGGATTTGTTTGGGACAAAGTTCATATCTCTCAGCAGAAAGTCAACAGATAAAGTCTAGAATTGGTAAACTAAGAAATACAACATATATATTAACTAGAGATAAGTTTCCAGATGCTAAGTAGATGACTGTAGCATGTAAGGTGACTGATGCAGATTGAAGATAGGCAGGAAGAAGAACAACAGGGAAATTTCTATATATGTATATATTTCTAGGGATATGTACTTCATTTAGATCATACAAATGCATACATTGATTTCGAACATAATTGTCAGAATAAGTCTACTTAAAGGAAATATCATGCTCTTTCAGTGAAAATGGATCTTGCAACTGTGTAGCCCTAAACCTGAGAAAAACTGAAGGATTCTTTTTTCATTCTTGGTCTCAGGGAGTCAATTAAGATTTTTGAAAATACTTCTAGTGAGTAAAAGTTCATTACTTCTCTAGGAAGCTCATTGGAAATCTCAGTGTTGTTTCCAATATTGAGCCAAATCTTCCTGTCTGCAACATCAAGCCATGAGCTCCCTATGCCCCAGGTCCTCTGACAGGCCCAGCAAGCATCTACGGGGCAGTTAGTTCCCTCCCCTAGAGGAAAATTGGTCTCCATGCTTTCCATCCACTTGTTCTCTATCTATTTATCAATTGTGGCTATTCAGACCACATTATCTGATTGTTCTAGATTATCCTAGAGCTGACCCAACCACAACCATGAATCTGTTTGCCATTAACATTCAGTACCTCTGGACATTTTACTCAAAAATATGTGATTTGTGGGGCTGGAGAGGTGGCTCAGGGGTTAAGTCTCTGCCTTGCAGGCAGAAGGTCCTGAGTTCGGATCCTAGACCCCACGTATAGACGCCGGGCAGAAGCGGGGGTGACCTGCGCTTCTGGTCCTGGTAGGGCGGAGCCTGTGAATCCCGGGGCAGAGTAAACAAGGAGGAGGCGGAGGCGTCCATGGTGGTTCCCGAATCAGTCCGTGGTTCTACACACACACACACACGCATACACACACAATTGAATAAATAATAAAATTTTTTTAAAAAATATGTGATTTGCAGAAATGTGACTCCTACAAGTGATCTCTATTGTGAGAATGACCGGAAATGCTCTAGACTTTTGATGGAGAGAGACTTGCTCAGCCCTGTCGATGGCAAATTCACTCAGGCACCTCTTTAATATCTCCAAATTGTCTCCGAGGGAGTGATAACTGTGCCCCATATGCTCTCTACTGTCCGCACTGCCCATGTTGCCACGTTAACCTAGGTGAGAGCTACCTCACACTGCTGTGAATGGAGCTGGCAGGGATTATTTCGTGAGAATGGCTGGGTCAGTGTACGTGGAATTTTCTCTCAGGAGCAGAGAATCAGAGTTTCCCCGTTATCTTCAGCGGGAGGTCGCGAAGGCAGAAATGGAGGATGAATCTTGGTTGGCAGGGGGTAGCAGAGCCACAGGCTCTCATGACTGGCAGGGGGCTCCATCACCCCCCTGTGACACTCTCCCATCTGGGCAGAATTAATATAGTCAGGAATCTATTTTTCCTTTTCAGACTCCATCAAGTGATTTTTCTCACCCTTAGAATGCCACTCCAGACACCTCCTCATGTGCTTTGGAAACGGCCTTGTGCAGGACAATAAAGCTGATATATGACCCAGATGACTGGTAATCTATCCTGTGACACGTATCAGAACAGGAAACATAGCTCAATCTGGTGGCCAGCCAAGGTGGCCCTGGCTCCTTCTAGAGAAAAGACATTATGATCCATTGAGAGGAAATGGCTCACTTCTTGGAAATGGTGGATTACCCAGAGTAGAGGCTGACTAAAGCTCATTCCAAAGACTATAGCAAGCCATGCGCTTGAGGGGGTAAGTGGGAGGAAATTGAGAAATGCAACCCGATTAGGCAGCTGGTCTCTAGGTATGATCCTTTCCGGAGAAAGTGGACTCATGTGTTTGGGGGACAGATAAGTATATGTCTCTAGTAAGCCTTTTGTCAGTATCTTTCAACTGAAATCAAAATGAAATATAATGCTCTAGTTGATGTCACTGTACTTACGTAGGACTTACGTATACAATTCAATCACAATTCTACTTTCCCAAGCAACAAATGCTGTTCTGCATGCGGAGCTCATTTTATTTGCCCTTGTCTTGATCACAATAAGTAGCTATCTATTTTTCTAAAATTACTAATTTTAAAAGGACAAACTAGTTGTCGTCCACTTGTGTGCTGCATTTTACACCAGATGTTACACAACTGGAAAAGATAGACAGTGGCCTGCTTGCAGAACCTATGAGTCCATGGACACTGCTGAGAAACAGGCAACAAGGAGATGCTAAAATTTCAGGAAACGACAAGTTCTAAAAGCAAAACCATTGTGATAAGATAGTGGCTGGCAGCCGTTCAGTCCTTGGGGATAGTTAGTGACGAGCCTGAGCCAGCCCGTGTGAGACCTTGGCTCAGATCTCAGGCTGAGGTGGTCGTGGGCTTGACTGCGAGGCGGAAAGGCAAGTATGGTCAAAAAGTTGTCAACAGAGGCTATGTCAGGAGCCAAGGAAAGCCAGATCATGTGGCATCATGGGAGGAGGCTTCGTTTTATCCCTAGGGGAAGCCATTAGTGACTGGAAGCTGAAGGATAAAGGGGGAGCAGAGGCAAGGGGAGCACTTAGGAGGCATTTCTCACAGTCCTAGATAGGTGACAATAAGCCTGGAATTGGAGGTAGGAACAGAGGGAGTTTGGGGGTGCAATGGATGAATGGGTGAAGGGCTCTGTGGCTTGGATTGCTAAAGGATTTCCCATGGGTGGGTGGAAGAGCCAGAAGCAGCCTCTGTGGGCTGTCCCTTGGGGTTGGTTGTTTTCAGTCTTCGAGAATCTCTAGAAATAAAGTTCAGAGGGTCTGGGCAGAAGATCAGGAAACCTGTTCCTGCTTCTTTAATGTTCAGTTTTATTTTCCTGACAATCTCTCTCTCATTCTTCTGCTTCGGCAAGAAAATAAAAGCAGCCCCTGCCAGTGAGTTAAGAGAACTGATGGAAGGCGATAAACAAAATAATATTCTCTGGAACAAAATCCTAATAGGAACACGAGATGTCCTTCTGGATGAGAGCGACGTCCTGATCATTTGAATTCAATCAGACCACAGCGTATTTCTTTGCCCTTTTACAATGATGATGACTAACGGGCTCCCAAGTGGGTGAGTTGCATATCAGACAAAAGAGGGAAAATGAAATCACTCTTGGCTTGGGGCACTTAAATATTAAGTAATTAAATATTGACTCATAACGGCAGAGACCATAACTGAATATGCAGAGGATTGCAAGGGTTTTTTTTTTTTTATATCAAAGTAACCTTCCCTCTTGTTGCTTTCTTATCTCTATGCTGGGGAAAGGTCCTCTGTTTCTCTGTCACATAGTTGACTGATACGAGCAGGCCAGAGGGCTGGAATATGTGTGACAAGTAAGTGTGCCTTCTACATGTTGACATCTATCATTTTCCACAGATGATCAGAAGCACAGAGGCTCTAGAGGCTGGGAAGTTGGGCATCTTAGCACACTAGACTAAAATAGGACCCCAAGTCACTCTTTCATATCAGAAAGTTTGGAGGCTGCAATTACTTTACTTGGGGTACAAACAAATGCTTGAAATCCCCTGCAAACTCTTTATTAAATAACGCAAGCTCACAATATTGTTCTTTGAAAGTAAATCCTCTCCCTTGGGGGGAAAACTATAGAGAAAATGAGTTCTTCATGTAGCTGAAGACTGGTCTTCTGAACACTTGTTCCTAAGGTCAGGATGGTCTGTGTGCACTGCTATCTTCCTTGCTTTTCTATTGGGACTTCTCTGAATTTTGTGAACATTCAGGTCTTGTGATATCTACTGAATTTGTTACTTAACATGGTGCTAAGGATAATGACTAGGTAGTATTAGAGCTACTAGAATGAGGTATGTAGCTTTTCTCTAGAGAGAAGATTCTCCTAATTTTTACTGTTTCTGTTAAAAAGAGATCATTACCACTATTGTCTTTTAGTTTTGTAACTCTTTCTATGAATAAACAAAATATACTGCACAGCTAATATTTCTAATTATTTCCCTATGTTTTAAATTTATTTTGTGTACCTTTAATAATTTTGAACATTATCTGTATAGTCTATAGCAGATAACTCTAGGACTCTCAAGGTATTCTTTTTCTTTTGTTTTTGCAGTTCTGGGGATGGAATCCAGGTCCTGGCACATGGTAGACAAACTCTTATCACTGCTGCACCCTAACCCTCCTGGGGGCTTGTGATGGTTAACTGTAATCACCAAGACTACCTTTGGGACCCATGGTTGCACAAGACACTGAGAATAAATGAAGGTTGAAGGCTCAGCCCTCAATGTGGTAGGCTCAGGGATCTTGTGAAAGAGGGAGTGGGCAGAACGTAAGAGCCAAGAGACAGGGCAAAGGGCCATGAAATGGTGTCTTCCACCAACAACCTGGCCATGGCAGTCATGAATGCTAACAGATGGTGTATTTTCAAATAATGGACCATTGTTATTATTATCATCTGAAGCACATATTTTGCCCAATGTATCTTAGTATTCACCAAATGTCCCTTTCTATTTAAGGGTGGCATTCAGGAAAATCACTTTTCATTTAGTTTTCATGGCTTGTGGTTTGAATGTTAAATGTCTCTCCTGAATTGGGCCTATATGCTAGAATGTTTGGTTTCTAGCTGGTGGCACCATTTTGGGAGGTTGTAGAACTTTTGAGGACAGAGTTGGTTTCCCCCAAAGGGGTGGGCCTTTAAGAGTTATAACCTGACCCTGATTCTAGCCTGAGGGCTATGTTTCCTGTCTGCCTTGTGGTGTCACCTCAATGTCCATCCCAACAGGTCTTCCCCACATGATGAACTCGCATCCTCTTGAACAATGAGCTCAAACAGTCCTGCTTACCTTGGTCACCTTCGGTCAAGGATTTGGTCATGGAAAGGAGTAAAGCAACTGCTACATGGTTTAATCTCCTTGAACTCCTCTAGATTGTTAGAGGTTTTTTTTATAACCATGATGCTACTCATCCCAAGTGTATAAAAATATGTTATTAAAGTATATAAAAGAAATGAATCCAAATGATGAGAAGAAAGTGACATTGGTATAACCATTGTTTTAGAACAGTTAGCAAAAGCTTAGTAAAGTTGCAGTATACTGTATATAACAGTCATCCAAAGAGCTCATGCGGACATATGTATTGAGTTCATATCACCACCTTTTAGAAATCTCACTGTATGATTTCTTTTTTTTTAATTTTTAAAATATTTTATTTATTATTGTGTGTGTGTGTGTGTGTGTGTGTGTGTGTGTGTGTATCACAGGGCACTGTGTGTTCTGTGGAAGATCAAGGGTGACTTTGGGAATCATCCTGGATTACTTCTATGTCCTTCTTGCTTCATTTTGGGGTTTCCCATTTCCACCTGGAGTTTTTGTGTGGGACCTGGCATCTGAACTCAGGACTTTCTGCTTACAAAGCAGAGTCTTAACCCCTCAGCCATCTCTTCAGCCCCTCATTATGACTTATAAATTCACAGATTGAATGTGAATTGCCCTCTCCCCCCACAGGCCCATATGGTTGAATCCTTAGCTGACATTAATGTTTGGGAAGGTAGGAGCACCTTTAGGAGGTGGAATCTTTTTGGAGGAAGGCATATCACAGAGTCTTGAGGTTTGGTAGCCCTGCCTTGCTGCTTCTTGCAGTTTGATCTTGCTCTCTCTGCCTCCATGATCTTAACTGTGACACAAACCCCAATTCCAGCTTCTGGAATTCAAGTCATGCCTTCTGCTATAAGATTTCTGTCATAATGGACTGTATCCCCTCTGGAACCTTAAATAAAATAAATCTCCCTTTGTCTCCTTAAGTTGAAGCTGAGCCTTGTCTCACAAAAGCAAGAAGGGAACTCCAACACTTACTTTTTCCAGGACACATAAAATATTTACAAAGATTGACCATTTACTTCTCTAGCAGCACTTCAACAAACATAATAATCCTAGTGCAAAAGGAGAAATTAATTACCAAAGATAATTAAAAGCCCACACATATTTAAAAATGAACGAGCACACATAAATTATTCATGGGCCAAATGAGACATTAATAGTGAACTTGGAGAATATTCAGCATTGACTGACTAAAAAATGTGACAAAGCTTTCAGGATGCTGCCAAGGCAGAACCAAGAAGGGTATTGCAGGAGAAAGAAGCCTGACCTGAAATGAGGGTACTAGGTGACTCCTTAAGGAGCCAGAGGGAAAGGTAGGAATGCAGCTCGTAGGCAGAGTACTTGTGTAGGTAGCAAGGGCCAAGGTTCTGGAAGTGATCTCCAGCAGTGCAAACAGAGAAACAAATAAAACTGATATAAAGTGGGCAGGACTTTTGGTTGGCATGGCAACTGCAAGGAGGTGAGATGAACCCTGTTGCTCAGGGATGTCTGACCATAGGCACCTATATACATACAGTCAGTGAACACAATGTGGAGAAGGTAAACCAGGAAAACATCATCACCATAGCCCGATTCAACAGTTATTTACACTTTACACTTGGTCATGTGTTTTCAGACTTGCTATAGCAAGAACTGTTTTAACAAGCATAAAATGTTCTATTATGCAAATCAGCAAATGCAATTGGGACATAGGCCCCTTCTCTTCCAGAAAGCTATAGGCCCCAAAGCAGATGTATGCTTTGGAATTTTAAGGTTCCCAGACTCCATTTCATATCATGATTGGGGCTTTGTTTCAGCTGATTATAATTAATAGACTTATAGAGGAAAATAAGCTCTCATGATGTCTTTTCAACCCAGAAATCTGATACATGCTCACAGATCACCCAAGCTCTCCTTTCTTCAAGCTCTTCCAAACTAACCCTACTAATAAGCAATGACCACCAAGGTAGGTCCTGAGCACTCACTAGGAAGGCAAAAAAGAACCTTCCCAGGGCACTGACCACCCCTTCAGTCCTCCTAGGAGACTGTGAGCTCCCGTCACACGTGCTAGTACACTTAAGCCTTGTACCCTGCCCCATGCAACTCAAGAGCACTCTGCTGTTTCCATGAACAATTCTTTAAACCCTAACCTCTCCTCATCTTGATACCCCTTTCCCATCCTTCACATCAACATTAACAGGTCCAAAGTCCTTATAGGAAGGATAATGGAAATGAAAGATCTTCTAATTGTCTGACATTACCTTTTTATGTCAAAGATGGTTATAAACACCAAGCACTTTCTTCAATATTAAATAAAAGCTGCATTACTCATATGAGTTTCTTGCATAACACAAAACGAAAAGCTTGGTCTTTCACTATTTTGTTTGAGGTCCCAGTGTGTGGTCTCTAACGTGGTGATGAGACATGATTGGTTAGTGCAAGGTCCTCACAGCTGAAGGACCACGACACTTGTGAGTGACAGGACAGAAATCTTGAGTGGGGATCAAGGCAGGGACTCGAATGCTGGACTGGGAGAAGGTGGGGGTTCCAGTTAGGATTCTTTGACTTAAACTTAAGTTAGTCAAATTTATTGTCTTATCTAACAAATGTAGCAAGTGTGATCTGATTCAAAGTTCACTAATGACATAAAATTTAATTTTATGTGTATTTCTCTCTTCTTCAATATTTCAACTCCTGCCATTGGTAGATATATGTCCATAAGGTGGAAATATGCCCAACAATCACGTGGAAAGAAGTATCTCACCAGCCTAGCATTTAATACAACAAAATGAGGTAGCATAGGACACCTAGGGATGTATGAAGAGTTGGCTTGTATCTAGCCATGTGTTCCACCTCCCAGAAGAAAAAAAACCCACAGGCTGCAGGAGGACTATATGCTTACAGAAGAGGAGTGTTGTTGACAGAACACTGGGTGATACCAGGAGGTACTTGAGAAACATTCTCCACAGAATCTGGGAGCAACAGAGGCCTGAACTGTAACAAGGCTTCTTTTCCTTCTCTCAGTTTTCTAGTGGTTTCAAGTGGTTCTTAAGGGAAAGAACATACAGAGCTGGCCCTTAAAACAGATGAACAGAAACTGACTTCAAAGACGGAAACAAGATTACCTGCCCCTTCTTTGCAAGAAGGATGGCCTTTCATCGCACCAGATACCCAAGTGAGATTAATGCTGAGATAATTCCAGGTATAGTTTAATCAGAAGTTAGTCTTCCAGAGATCTTTCCTGCTATGTAAGTCATAATTAGTATTTCCGAAAACTTTTGTTGTATTTCAATCATGCTTGGAAATTCTTTATTCACCAGTTCTTCTTTATTTACCAGTTCTGATCATTTTAGAAAGCAAGGAGGAAAGACAAAGGAGAATGTTCAACTTTCCAGTCTGACCGTCTGGCAGCACACCCCTCTACCACGTACTAACTGAACAATTTTGAGGATGCTTCCATATGTGATGCTCAGTCTCTCCATCTGTGATATGGAGATGTGATTGTTGCATGCGGGATATTTGCACACTGAGGGAGGAATCCTGGGGACCATAGAGACCCCAGTCTCCAGCACCGGTTAAGTCTCAACATCATCTCTTCTGCCTCCGCCAGAGCAGGCATAATTTTCTGCTGCTCATACTTCTCAGGGCTGAATTCTAGAAGAAAGAAGGCATCCAGTGGCTGTTAAAATGTTCAAAAAACATTAACTTCCATCTGATTTTATTTCTTCCTCTGAAGAATAGCTAGAGTCTGGAGTTCCTATGCAGGGCATCTTCCCAGTAAGATGAAAACAGTCACTGAATAGAGGGTGCCCAGGCATCTTGTGAGAAATGCAATTGCCACCTCCTCTGGGAAGGTCTCTCTGATTATCCAAGTGTGGCAGGGATGGTCATGCTCCCTTCTGTGGCACCTTAAGACAGAGCTTGGAACACTCTTACCCACAATACGAATTCAGCTTACTGCCTGGGTTTTGTATAGTCAGCATGACTAGACATTTTTTCTCTATTGTGTGTGTTTGGGGGAGGGGTCATGTTCAAGAGGGCACTTGAGTATATGGGCTTATGGAAGTCTAAAGGTGACATCATCCTGGTTTGCTCTTCCACCTTATTTCTTTGCTTAGGAATTATAGATCTCCATGTCCATCTGGCATTTTTTAATATGGGCTCTGGAGATCTGAACGCAGGTCTTTTTGTTTGTAAGGCAAAGGCTTTAACTATGAGTCACCTTCCCAATCCCTTTTACATTTTTTATATGAATGAAAAGAATTAAATGAAGAAGGCTATTTGGTGATAAATGCAAATGACACGAAGCCCAAGTTTTGAGGTCCATGAAATGTCGGGGGCTCAGCTGTGCTCCTTCATGTGCACCTACAGCTGCTCCAGCATTACAGTGACAGAATCTAGTCTTTGTGGCAGGGACTGCAGGGCCAGTCAAGTTGACATTTGCTACCAAGCTGTTTACAGAAGGACATCACTGACCCCTGCTATAGAACATCCTAAGTCACACCGTCCCATGTCCATCTCCTGCTGGTCTGTATAGCACATAAGGACTGGGGCTGGATCTCCTCATCTCTGTGTCTTTACCAGCTACCCATACCATCTGGTAAGAATTAGGCATCTGCACGTGTGGGGTGTTCCCTTTTGGGGTACCTCAAGTCAGGAGTCTTCCTATGGCACATGTACATCAGGGTCCCCAGCCCACAGCCACTCCTCACAACTCATAGTGCCTAAGGGCCTGGTAAAGAGTATGTTTAGCACCTATGGGACTTTTCAGGTGTCTAACATGAAAGAAAGGGGCCACCGGAAGCCCGGGTTCTCTATATTCTATTGTCTGGGGGGATGTACAAAAGAAGGCGCACTAGGCCTTGAGACTCAGCTAGAGATGAATGTGGGTGGATGGTAGCTGCTAAGGAGGCAGAGTCAGTTCTCCAGCTCTGTGACTTTGGAAACTAACCACCTCTCTATCACATCCTTCTTCATTATCTTGCAAAGTCTAGACCTGGGAGAAGAGGAGGGGCTGTATCTGTCTAGTTCCCCACGTTATCTTGTTTAGCACAAGTTCTGACACCCTGGAAAACACAGATTCTCAGAACTACCTGGGAGACTTGACTGAGTACCCACACAGAGTGTCACCCTAAGTTAATTAGAGACAGGGAGGAGCCAGACAGCACATTTCTGTCTCTTCAGCTCTCCCTGTGACTTGGATAGTGGGCCAGGAGCCACCCAGTACATAATTGCAAGGGGTGAATGAAGTGAAGTTCTTTCCACAGGGTTTTCCTCCTCTGTGCTTTTGGATGCTCACCAAAGCTATTAGGATTTCATAGGGGGATGATACTCAGAGGCCGTCACCCTGACCCAGTTGGGCCCTTCACCCTTTACTTTTCATTGGCTTGCACAGCTCGCAATTTTCTTGCTATTTCTCTGACCCTTGTGTGAGCTCAACCTCGGTCCTCTATGTTTATGTTGGTTCCTATCAGATTTCCTCTTCTCTGTAATCTTCTTGACCTTTGTTTCTTGTTGTTGCTGAGTTCATAGTCATACTTGCTTATCAACAATAACACTGTGTGCTTTCAACGATTCTCTTCTTTTTTTAATCATTGTTAAATTAGTTTTACCCTGTGCTTCATATCGGGAAATAAATCTCTAGAGTCCACTGTCTAAATTGCTGTGTCTGCTAACAGATATTTACTAAAACTTTTATCTGTTTGAACAAGTAGGAACTCTTAAGCTTCTGTTTATGTCTATAAAGAAGGAAACCGAGGCCAATAGTGGGAAAGTGAAGTTTATGGTGGGCTGCAGACCATGTTGGGCCAGAGAGACACTCACCATGGACTGACCTATTATAGAGTCTCTGTTTAGTTCACACTCTTTATGCTGCCACAGCCTTCATAGCTGGACCTCTGGGTCTTTGTCTTTTGGACGGGCTGCATTCTAAAGTTGGACTTTGCCATACTCTGTTCATCTGATCGCACTGGAAAAGGGGAATGCGGCTGGTGGCAGCTATGCATGGGTGTTGGAGGGACTGGCTGAGCACCTGGTGTTGGTGACACTTCAGAAGACCCAGCTTGACATGACTGAACTCCTAGTGTAGTCTGGGAGAACTCGGTAATGACAGCAACACAGTGAAGTGTCCCGGCCCACGGCCCCACAGTTGCCCCCAGTAATGTCTTGGCTACAAACAGCTGTGCACTTTCTTGCCTGCAGATCTGCAGTCTGCGGTGTTCAACAGAGTAAATTCTACACACCATTACAATTAGCTTTTGTTTTGTGGTGCTGGGAATCAAACATAGGACCTCGTACATGCTAGGCAAGTAGTCCGCCATGCAACTCTTCTCCCAGCCTGAGCTAAATGAATTAAATAACATAAGTTAAAACAGTTAGTTGCCCTAGCCATGTTTACATTGCTTGATAGCTACCAATGCACTGTCCCCAAGGCTTCTGCATCAGCTTTTAGAAATATGGAACATTTCTAACTTGTTCTAAAACTCTCCCTGATGAGGCATCATTTATTCTTGGCTAAATTAGCCTACAGCATAAAGAAAGACTAGAAGGAACCCAGGCCGCCCCTCAGGTTCAGCCTGGGATTCTGACTCTAGTAGCACAGCACAGCCATTTAACACCCCAGCCTGCTCCTAGCATCTCTAAGTGTGTCTTATTTTCCCACTACGGTTCCTTAGAAACCATGCCTGTCTCTGGAGGATTCAATGTTCCCATGGAGTCGAGATCAGGGCCCAACATACAACAGATGTCAGTGAGAGAATACTAAATCTCACGGTAGTCTCGTGTTCTCTCTCTCCAGTTAGCTAAGAACCATCTGCATTTAAAACAGGGGCAAAGAGAACAAGGAGGGAAAAGAGCAGACATGGAGACTCACTGCTCCTCCAGTGAAAATCCCCATCATGATCTCCCCTATTGGGAGAAGTCCTCTGATCTTGTCAGGAGGTCAAGCAGAGGGATCAAAGGGTTTGGAGCCCAGGGTTCACAGATGTGAACACTATCCTGACTTCAAAACTAGATCTTCCTCTTGTACAGGCTACTGGGATGGAATTTGGACTCACAGTTCTAGGCCACTGGATGACACAGAGTAGTGCAGTTACAGGCCAGATCCCCTGGCTGGAGACCTGATTCTCACACTAAGGAGTTGCTTTGCTAAACTTAATTTCTTTGTGACAGCCTAGGCTTCATCCACAACCTTTGGTCTTCCCCAGGGTACAGCCATGACCAACGGTGATGTAACTTAGGAGAACCTCGATAGGCTGAACAAGGTAAGTCACTGAACAGCTTGCTAGATCACAGAGATGTGTATGCTAGACACCCCTTCTGGAAATGCCATTCTTTGACCTTATTAATTGATATTTGTACCTCTCACCAAGTGCCTAGTAGAAGCGGTTCAAACCTTGATTTACTGAATTGATGCCACAGCCACAAGCATAGTCAATGGAAATAGTTTCAAGAATAGAGTTTTATATATTTTATTCTTAAATTTTTTTCCTTAGGATATCTCTAAGAGAAAACCATTCCATTTTTCCTTTTGTATCATAATACAACAACAACAAAAAAAACACATTGAAAGTCAAGAGAGAGTCCTCAAAAGAGCTACATTGCAGGTAGGTTCCCAAGGTGACCCAGCTCTGTTTGACCTGTGCATGTTGACTTCCGAGCCAGTCAGAAACTGACAGAAGATGCAGATCTATACTTCTTGGCTGCAAACCTTAACCGTTCCCCAATGCCCTCCGTACATCTGAGCACTGGTCCGTGTGCTACAACTCGCTCAAAACTCTTTGCTCTGAGCTTGACTCACACCATTTCTACCACAAGTTATTGTTATAAATTGTGTGGTATGTGAACTGATAATTTCTTGCATCCTTTAGAAAAACCTAGGCAATTTGGGAGTCTGAGCTGATCTTATTCAAAGATCAAGATCTTGATCTTGTTTAGAACTCCACCTTTGTGGATTTTTCTGTGTAGTTATGGCAACAAAACATGTTCATGAGCCTGAAGAATATAGCCAACCTTCACATTATTTCATTAACCTTGCTTTACCTCTCTCTGATGTCCTTTCCCATATCTGGAGATTGATAACAACAGACACATCAACACTCTCTCTTTCTCTTTTTCTCTCTTCCCCTCTCTTTTTTTCCAGTCAAAATCCCACTAGGTATGTTTCACAGAGAATTTTATTAATTCAGTCATTTTCTCTCAGCAAGAACTTTTTCAGTGAGCATATGATCAATGCTCAACCTCTACTGCACTGTCCCTTGGCCATCAATAAGGTCCCATGCAAGGTGGGCAGCTGGGTGACAGGAAGGGAGGTCAGGGACAGATCTGCTAATGGCCTTGGGCAGTTCATCTTTCCTTGACCATTCTAACCTCCTCTTGCAAATGGGAATGATGGTCTTACTTTTTCCCTTTCTGTAATGAGAGGAAATGATGGGTTTTAGAACACTGACTGTTACCAAAGAATATTGTAGAAGCTGCTGGGGAGAGAGAAATAATCACAAGCCTCATCAATGACATGAGATCTGTGTATTGCACTATAGCAACAGGTGACCAACAGTGTAATAGTGCCATGAGTATCAAGGAGACAACCAACAGCTTTCTGATTGTATTCAAGACCCATTTGTCAGAATGGTACATATTCCTGTTACTGGAAACTAGATCAAAAACCTAAAAAAAGAGAAGGAAAAAAGATCAGTAGGGAAGACAGCCAATAAACCTACAGGTGGGAAGACAGTACATCAAATACCCATAGAATGGGCTCTTACAGTGGAAACCTCTGGGTCTAAAACTGGATGAGCGAAGGGAAATGCACACATCAGCGGGGTGGTCTGAAGAGAGGTAACATGCCACGGAGGCCTGAGCTTCCACAGGAATAGACGAGCCAGAGTATACCCTGGAGTCCATAAAATCACACAGGTAGAAAGGTGGGAGGGAGTGGAAGGGAACAGTGAAGGAAAGGGAGGGGATGGAAAGGGGAGTAAACTGGGATGAATATTCAATATGCTTATAAAAATAGAAAAATTAAAAAGCAAAAAAAAAAAAAAAGAACACTGACTGTTGTGGGTAGAATCATGTCCTCCAAGGCCTTCCTGCAGAACCTCAGAATACGTCCTTACTTAAAAACAGGTCTCTCTGCCTGTGCAATGAAGCTGAGGTCTTACCCAAGCACAGAGAGTTCTTAATTCAGTATGGCCTCCTTCACACAGACTAGAACACAGGGAGGAAACCATATGAACATGGAGTCTAGATTAGGATTATGCTTCTATAAGGAACATCAAGGAACAACCAACCAAGGGCTGAAGCGAACCACCAACAGCTAAGAGGAGCATGGGCAGCTTCTACTGCACAGTCCTCAAGAGGAACCAGCCCTGATGACAACTTGATCTTAGACTTACAATTGATCTTAGACTTCCAGCCTCCCAAACAATGGGGCTGTGTGTCTCCAACATTTAAGCCACACAGACTGTTGTGTTTCATTGTACTGACCAAGGAAATTAATTTGTCCATGATGTTCTCTGCACTGGCTGAACAGAGAAGAGCCAAGGGAAAGATGTAGGATGCTAATGTGTGCAAAGGTACTAGCCTACTGGTCAAGGTACTGGCCAAGATGTAAACTCTTGGGATCTCAGTCCCCTCCATAAAGGTAGGACACCTCCCTACACCTTTTTTTGGCCAAATATTAAGTTGGAAAGAATGCTTGGAAACTCCTATGAATTCTAAAATTAGATACAATTATTATTTGTAACGAGTCTTTCTGATTTAATGAAAATCACAGAAAGGACAGAATGTCACTTATGGACAGAATGCCAGTTAAAGATATAGAAATTTGCTTAGTTTGAGCATCAGCTAAAGGCACCAAGATCCTTGGAGGCAAGGGATTGACAGCCACAGTAGTGTTCCTATGCTTAAGGGGAACACGAGAAAGGGTTCAGGGAAATGCCACTGGGTCCTTGTACGTCATCAGAGAGGAGGACCCAGAGGAGAGTTAGGCATACACAATAAAGGACTCTCTGGGAATTGGGGGGGGAGGCACTGGGGGATGGGGAGGGAGGGGAGGGGGAGCAGGGGGTTTGGGGGGAGGAGGAGGGAGGGAGGGAACTGGTGTACCTATTAAGTTTGTATGAGCGGAAATAATAAAAAATGTATTAAAAAAAAGAAATTTGCTTAGTTTGGTCTCCACAGTCAGAGATAAAAGTTTCAATTTATTCTTCTCCATGTAGTCATGGGGTTGGAGGGGCAGGGTAAAAGTAGGGAGTGATCTCTGGGGGTGACCTGTCTTAGTGCCATCAGCCTGTTTCTAGACAAAACTTTGAATCCAGTCCCTGCTGCCCAGGTTCTGTCTCTACTTCCACCCCTGCAGCCATGTTGGCTCTGTACAGGGATTAGCTTGTCCCTACTTGTCTTGAAAGAGACAAAATTACCAAATGACCCAAGAAGTTTTCTTAGTTTCAATGGTCTCTGCTGTGAGTAGCAGTGCTTGTCTCTCACCAAGGTCATTCATCATTTCAACTTTGTACAGGCTTACCAGCATCTCTCATACACACATGCTCACAGGTCAGGACTCTGTGTCTACTCTCTTCATCAGTGTTTGGCACATGGAAGGGACTGTGCATATGTGTGTGAAACATGAGTAAGTGATTTGTGTGTGGAAAGACAATGCGATCTGGTATTAAGAATGTGTCAATAACTGCCGTTTAGCTTTAGCAATGCTTACTATTATGTGAAGGTAAACAAGATATAACTTGGGGGAACCGCAGGCCTGGAGGATGGGGAGCATGCTGACATCACTAGCTACCTGAAAGAAATGTGGGAAAACTGGATACAGCAAGGGATGTTGTCACTGTTAGATACAGGTATAAACTTGATGATTAAGAGTTCAAGCTCTAGACATATTTGTAGAGAATTAGTACTTGTATTAAGCCTAGAAGGAGCCTGCAGGAAATTGTCTAATTATGGACAGGATTAGTTCCTGGGCAGATGAATAAGATGGAAGGAACTGGTTGAGAAAATTGACATCTTCAGTGTACTTGGCCAGACATGCTGGTCTGGCAAGTAAGGACTATAGATAGCATTATGTGGATACTGTTAGGGTGTTGTGGTGGGCTCTCTTGCTAAGTTAGACAAGGAACTGAGACTGGACTATTTCAAATCAAGAATAAAGCTCCTTGTTCACTTAAGTTGTTTTGTTGTGATTTTATCTGCAACAGTGGAGAATAACTGCAACAGATGTTAAGATACTCTGTTTCCTGTGCCAGCTTGATTGGGCCACAACACTCAGTGGTATGTGTCTGTATGTGTGTGTACACGCATGTGTGTAACTATGTATGCCTATGTGTGTGCACACGAAGACTAGATGAGGTTATTGGGTATCTTCCCATATTGTTCTGCACTTTATTATTTATTCATTAATTCATTTATTTTTGGAGATAGATCTTTCACTGAACCTGAAGTTCAACTAAGCTTACCAGTCCACGAGCTCTTGGTATCCAAATATGTCCACTTCCTGCCCAACAGTGAGGCTGTGACCAGCTTTGATGTGGGTGAGAGGTTTCACGTTCAGATCCTCTCGCTTGCCTAGCAAGCACTCTTACACACTGAGCCATCTCTACAGCAGACATGCAGTTATTTAATAAAATACTCGATTAATCTAGGTGTCACCATGCGGGTGTAGCTAGCATCTGCAATCAATTGATTTTATGCAAAAGGAAGTCACCCTGATTAAAGTGAATACCAGAAGAAAGTCTTTTGGAGCAAGAAACTGAGTTTTCTCAGAGAAGACATTTTCCTAAGCACTAAAGCATCAGCACTTCTCAGAACTTGGAGCCAGCAGGCTTGTCCTTCCAATTTTGGACTCACAGTCACCATAACCCCACCAGCCAATGCATGCTTAAGATAATAGTACACATAATTTATATAAATTATTTCAGGGAATGTGCACATATACAACACATACATATTCAATCTATGCATACATGTGCGTAAATATGCTATGGAAAACACAGGTGCACATTTGGTAGTGTAGGTCAGCTTGGAAGGCTAAAAAAACAAAGGACCAAAGTGCAGGGAGGAAGTGAGAAGCCTGACAGATATGGAAAAGCTGGAAAGATCCAGCACAACCTTCTTGCGTCTTCTTTGGAAATGTGCAGAGCTGTGATGCTCTGTGCAAGGACGGAGGTGTCCCATCTGGGTTTAAAGGTGCCATCTCCCAAGTCCTGACCCAGGTGGGGGTGGCAGACATCCTCACAGGTTGACCCAGCAGGAGACAGGTTTTTACAACAGGACCAGAAGGTGAGAGAGCATTGGGGGTGGCAAGACCCTGCACCCTGAGGGTCTCGGAGACGTGGAGATGCGGCATCATCCTGCACCTACCCTCACTGACATGGAGCTGTCTGTGTGGGTGTCCTGACTGACATTTTCCTAATTAGTTACAGGCTCCCTCGGGTGCTGGGGCTTCTCTGATTAATGCCTTCATTAAGAGGTCTCCCCCAATCAATCAGCTACAGCATATGCTTACCGGAAGAAGGATTTTGCATTCAAAAACAGACCTCATGCTTGAGAAGGAATGGTGCTTTTCGGGGGTTGAGGTGAGAGGTCTTCCTGCAGACACAGTTTGCCCTTCACCAGTCCCTCCTCCTCTCCTGCACCCTTCCTTGTCACAGACGTTTCATGACAAGATAAAAATGAAACCTTATACTGCACTGCTTTTCTTTTCCTCTGAGAGCAAAGTTCTCAGTCCCCTCCATGATTAACTCATTTGGGACAGGAGTTGATATCATTAGCACTCCTTCAAGACTGTGACAGCAGCATCAATTATTCACAACACCTGCAGACCAGCACCTGCTTTGAAGCCTGCAGACACATTCCTTATTTGTCCTGTACCTACTGTGTGTTGGTCACTGGGCTTGGTACTGGGGCCAAACATGAGAGAAATGACAGGAGAGCCATATGTCATGCCCATGAAATATGGCATCTAAAACAGCATGCCCGAGAGCCAGGGAGATGACTCCCCGGCTAAAGCCTCTGCCTTACATGCAAAAGGACCTGACTTTAGATCCCAGATTCCACTTAAAAAATATCAGGTGGACATAACAGTGATCTGCAATTCCAACACTGGAAGACAGAGCCTGGGAAACCTGACCTTGAAAAGCAGAGCTGGGGAAACCCTAGAGCAAAGCAACAAAGTGGAAGAACAATCCAGGATGATTCTCACGCACATTTGGGTGTCTGCAGACATGCACACTAAAGTGACCTCTTGTTCATTTTCCTGTATACTCATGCACACCTACACACACACACACACACCCCTACACACACACACACACACACACACACACACACACACACACACACAAGCATGCATGCAAAAACAAACATGAATAAACCAACATTATACTGAAGGAAAGAGACTAGAGAGAGGGGAGGGATCATGATGTCAAGAGGGCAGTAGAGGGTGCATGTGATAGACATGCATTGTCCTACCTTGTATCCATGTGTGACAACATCACAATGATGTCAATGATTCTGTATGATGAATATGTACTGATTTATACTGAGGCAAAATTTTTTGTTCTCCTCCTCCCCCCACCAGAAAGCTGTGGCAAGAAGGTGCTCCAAAGAATCAGACTGCTGCTTCTATTGTGGTCTCTAATTCCTAGTCGCAGAAGAATCCAAGCTGTGCTTGGGGTAAGTCTTCCACGTGAGTGATGTTGAGAGATTCTGTTTTGGGTGAGGTATGTGATGCTTGTCTTTGAGCCCAGTTGACTTTTATAGGCATGATGGTCTCTTGTTCCATTTTTTTCTTTTCTTACGATCATCAGGATTTTGCTACTCATGGCTGAGTAATAATACTCCACTGCATGTTTGTGACATTATTTATCTATTCATCTCTTGAGAACATGTACGATTTTACAACTTGACAGGTGAACAATGAACTAAGGATTGGTGAAATGGCTCTGCAGTTAAAGTGCCTGCTGAACAAACAACAGGCCAGGAATTTGAATCCGATGATCCCAGGGAAAATGCTAGGTGTAGGTAGGGACATATCTCTAATTCTAGCTCTAGAGTGGAGAGACTGGGAATCCCATGATTCAGCTCCAGGTTTGATTGAAGCCTTGGCTTCAAAATAATATAGACAAAAAAATGATCAAGGATGATTCCTGATATCAGTCTCAAACCTCCAGATGAACGTGCATACCTATGCACACATTGTGTGCCCACCCATCTGCAAAAATGCCGGCACACACACCTCATACACATACATGAACAGGGAAAATAAAATTAGTCTTTCAAACAAGAAAACAAACGCATTCTGGTGGGAAGGGGCATTGTGGGCAGCTGTGGGAGGGGATAGCCAAGTACCAGGGAGATTAAGGACGGCTTCATTTTCTTGGTTTAATATTGCAAGTTATTTTTCAGATACAGAGAAGGTTGGCAAGGCTGTGACATGCCAGGAACACAGCTGTGCTCCCTGGGGTGACCCTTTCCCATCCCTACTCAGCAGCACCTGTCTTTACACTGTAACACCAAGAAGCGTGTCCTTGAGAGCCAAGGCTTCCGTGAAATTCCCTAAGGGATTTGAACCAACCAACAGCCAACCAACCAAACAACAGCCAGTCATTGAATTCTGTGTATCAGGGACTCTGCATGACCTGTGGCACGACCTTCTCCATGTCAGAGAAGAAGACAGACAAGCAGGCATGAACAAGCCGGGACCCGCCTAGGGTCATGCGGTTATCCAGAGGGAGTTCTGGAACTCAGACAGCGTGGCTCCAAAGCCCATGTTAATACCCACCACACTGCACTGCTTCTCCACGCTCCTCAGATGCCGTCTTGACATTTGCTTAAATAACCCAAGCTCCAGCTGAAGCTCATTTACTCGTGAGCGCCTAACGAAATAACCAATCGAAGAACTGAATGAATCATGCCTTAACCTAATTTCTGTCCTAAACAACAAAGTTAGGGTGAGAAGCTTGCTTTGCTGACTTTAGCTGGACAGTGTGTTTCCTGCTACTCTGAAACTTGTTTCTCCTTGCCCTCTGCATATACCTCAGGTCTTTTGGGGACGAAGAACAGTCAGTCTCTGCATTCCTAATTCTGTCCATTTGGCCACCAGTAATTAAATTCTCAGCCTTCCAGGTTCTAAGCAGAACAGCTGAAAAGACACAATCCTCTCCGCGTGTCACAGGGCTGGACAAAGGTCTGCATGGAACTACTAGTTTCGGGATAGAATCTTCAGGGAGAGTTTTGGGAAGGAACGAGGGCAAGCAGTTTGTTGAAGTCCCAACAACCCATCAGCCTTTTATTTCCCATCTTTGACGTCCAGTGGCTTCCTCACAGCAACTATGCAAATTACCCTCTGGGTTCCCTGAGTCTCAAAGTCCATCCTACCTCAGTTTCCAAGAACATAGCAAGTCTGAACTTGAGGTCAGGGAGTCTCCTCTAAGGTTCCTTGGCTTTCTGTGCCTCTGAAGAATACTCCCAAAGAGAGTCCCTTCCCTTTGAGGAGGAAGACACCATATCCTTTTCCATGTGGCTGGCCTGGCCTCTGCCAGCTCTCCTCAGCACTGGTCTCCAGCCACTCTCTGGTTTGGTCCCTTAGATGTACTTGCTCTTGCTATATGGAGCCAACCAGCAATGATGTGGTGCTGAATTGTTCCCCCTGTAAATAGTCAGACATGCTTCTGTCTGAGCAAGTCTGCTATTTATCACAGTGCTGACACTGTCCATGTGCCTATCTGACTTTCCAATTAGAAGAGTGAGGTCATACCATTCATCTCTGTGCTACCCAACACCTTTTGGGATAAGTTCACTAGACCAGTGAATGGAGCAGTAGTCAACACAATATAGCTTTCCACCTCTGAAACAGATATTCCAGGGGTGAATTCCCAAAATCAGTCAGAGATTCAAGATAAAATTCAAATATATCTCCCCCAACAACATGATACCACAAATGTGCCAAAATCTTGGAATTCTGAAAGAGAGAGAGAGAGGAGGAGGAGGAGGAGGAGGAGGAAGAGGTGGTGGTGGAGGAAGAGGAGGTAGTGGCGGAGGAGGAGGAGGTGGAAGTGGTGGTTCTGCCTGTATAAAACAAAACCATATAACAAATGTTTTTTAAAAAATCCTGTTGCTAGATTTTATAGAATTCTTTCTCTTTCTCTCTCAACACACACATACACGCACACACACCAGAGCTTGGGATGATACTGAAGCACAGAATATAATGAATAAGGTAGGACGCATAGAAAGATAGTAGCATTAGGGTTTTGTGATGATTAATGGTGTCTTTCAAAGTAAATATTCTATAGAAACAAAGTTAATGCAGCTGGCTAGCTAAATCCATGGGGACCGGATAATTTCTGAATCCGTTGCTGTGACAGTCTCAGCTGTCAATTTGACATGTCTTTGGGCATACCTATGACTTATTATCTAGTCGAGGAAAACCTTATGAGATTATCTTAATTGCATGATCAACATGGGACCATTAGTAGATGGGACCAGTCTCCCAAGCAGGTGGATAAGATGGAGAGAGAGATAGCTGGACTTGAGCAGATGGGCAAAGCTGGAAGCAGGCTGACATGCACTGGTCTCTGGTCCCCTTGTTCTGCTGAGGATATGTTCTGACCAGTTCCCCTTGGCTCCTGATGCTGGTAAATTCTTCTTTCCTAATGAACTGCAGTCTTAAACTGGAATAAAAATTTTCCTTTTCCCCTAAATTGTTTGGCCATGATTCATTACAGTAATGAGAATATGAAATTCAAGACAAGTTGTACTGGTTTTCACATAGCTACAAATTCAGAAAACAGACTCTTACATATTAGTAATGAACCAACAAATGAGCACAAGAACTAAATTCAAAATGTGAAAAAATAGCCAGAAAAAATCATTTACAGATTTTTAAAACTCTAAATTTTCAGTTTTTTGTACAGAAGAGGATTTTGAAGTTTAGTAATAGTAAGAATGATAATACACAGCCAGACAATTAGATAATACAGATCAAGTGCCCAAAGACCAACCTTATCCTTTGATTAAAATTACAGGGAACCATAAACAGAGATGTACATAGTAATTTACATACAAGGATGTTCGTCTCACCACTGCTTATGAACAAAACTTTTGAGATAACAGTATGCTTCTTGATGGGACAGTGATTAAGTACAGGAAGTATTAAGAGCCATGCTTGCTATTATTTTTCACAAATCATAAGTTTTAGAACATTCAGTGATATAGGAAAGCATTTACACTGTAACAAATTTAGTAACCTGGATTAGAAAAAATCTTGAGTTTATAATAACATTATAATAATAAAGCAAATATGTATTTTATCCTTATAGGCAAAACAAAAGTCTTTCAACACAAGAGAATGATGGGTAGGTATTCTTTTGTATTTTCCAAATATTCCTCAGTGACACAGTGTCAAGACTCTTCTTTTGCATATCCTCTTGGCCACTGCATCCAAATAATCACTTAATCCTTTATCCTTCATGCCAGTTCACTGCTTAGGAGAGCTGAATATTTCACATTTAACATTACATTTCCATCTTAATTTACTTCATCAATGTTAACTTTTCAAATACTTACTGCATGCATAGCATATACCAGACACTGTTTCGGATGCTGTGTGTTTAAAAAGTGAACAAACCAAATTCTACTTCTTTGAATTTGTGACCCATTTGTGGATTGTCATGGTGGGTATTTGATGTGCACTTATGTACTTAAAAAAATCTATGCTATGTTTCAAGAGTGGTAATGTTTTTTAATATTCATCTATTGATTTGAGAGAGAGAGAGAGAGAGAGAGAGAGAGAGAGAGAGAGAGAGAGAGAGAGATGGCTGTGGTGGTCAGAGGACAATTTTCAGAAGTTAGTTCTGTCCTTCCACTGATGGTCAGGTTGGTGAGTCTGCACCAAACCCAGTGAGCTATCTCATAGGCCTCTGGTATAATGCTTTGTAAATGTTTAGTTCTTCTGTCCATTCGTCCTACTGATTACAGAGAAGAGAGTGCAAAAGTCTACTACTGAACTGTGTACTTGTCACTTTCATTGATGTGTCTTGAGAATCTCATGATCTCATGATAGGTATAACTACATTTAGATTGCTGCGTATTCTTGACGTTCTAATCATTATATAATGCTCCTTTCAAACCTAGTAATTATCCAATTCTAAGGTTTTCTTCGTCTGATTTAATGTGATTGCTCTCGCTTTCTTTCAATTAGTGCTTATATGGCTTATTTTCATTCTTTTCACTTTTTACATCCTAGTATCATGAGCATGTGTATGTGTTTGTGTGTGTGTAGCACATGTGTGTGGACCCCAGGAAATAAGTTCGGGTGTCTCTCAGCTACCATCCTTCTCTCTTTCTTCAAGATAGGCTCTCTCACTGGCCTGGAATTCCTTAAATAGTCTAGGCTATTCTGTCTCCCCAGTGCTGAAATTACAAGTCCATGCCCCTCAGCCAGCATTTCTTAATATGGATTTTGAGACTCAAATTTTGATCCTTGACCAGCTGTACTCTCTCTGAAGTCTTCATTTAAAGGAACCTCCTTGTGGGTAGCTTCACTTCTTTTATTTTTCAGTCACTCTGGCAGTTTCTGTCTTTACGTCAGTATATTTAGTCCATTTATATCTAATGTGATAACTAATTGACAGTGGTTGGATCTGGTCTATTGATTTGCTTTTCTTGTTTTCTGATTCCCCTTTTTTGTTATGATTTCATATAATTAGTATTAAATTTTAATGCAATTAATGAATTTTACCATGTGTCTTTGTATGCTTTATTTAGGATTCAGTTACAGACATATTAAAGTTTACATATTAAACTAAACATATTATATATTATATTATATAGCTAAATAGCTAGATAGATGATAGAAAATAGAAAGATACATAGATGAAGAAAAATACATAAATGATAGATACATGATAGAATATATATATGTAGATGATAGATACATTTTAGAATATATATAGATGATAGATAAATGACAAGCTTTTCACTGAGTACTTAGAAGCAATATTTTACCACTTCAAGTGGAATGTAAAAAAATGACCACACAGGTCCTTTTATTATCCCCCTTTATAATGAATTTGTTAACCAGATTGCATCAATATACACTGCAAATCTCAAAATATAATATAATAATGTGTGCTATCAATTATCATACATATTTTTAAAGAATGTAAGAGACTATATTCTAGTGACATGAGAATCAAGGAGAAAACCAACAGCTTTCTGACTGAATTCAAGACCCGCTTGTCATAGTGAAATACATTCCTGTTATTGTTAACTAGAACAAGAGCTTAAAAAAAGAGAGGAAATAGATCAGTAGGGAAAAACAACCAATAAACCTATAGGTAGGAAGACAGTACATCAAACTGCTCTTAAATAGCTACTTTACACTAACAGATTTGAATAACACTTACCATTCAGCCTCGAAGTTTTCTTCTACAACAGAGGCAGAGAATCTCAGCTCCCATACAGGAAAGATGCTAGGCCAGTCGAAGGACAGTGAAGTGGACAACAACGGCCAGCCATGATGCAGAATATTTGCAACCCGACAGTGCTCACCCAGAATCAGGCCGATCTAATCTCTCCCCATTCCTTAGGGGATCTCGTGGAAGAGGGGGCGGTGAGATTGTAAGAACCTAAAGATGGGAAGGCCTGCCAATGGACACGACATTCCATTCAAGGCAGGACTACTGCAGCTAGACACTTGCTGCAGTGAAACTTGTCCTAACCAGACCTGCATAATGACTGGCATACCAACATTCTCCCATAGACTGCAAGAACTCAAGAAAGTTAAGAACACACAGTAGAAACCTTAGGGACTAGAGCCAGATGAGTGAAGGGAAATGCCCCTATCAGTGAGGTGGGCTGAGGAGGCAAAACTTGGTATGCCACAGAGGTCTGAACCCCCACAAGAGTAGACAAGCCAGAGGAAACTGGGGTCCATAGAAGTAGACAGGCAGGAGGGTGGGAGGGAGTTGGATGGATTGATGAAGAGAAGGGAGGGAGGAGGTTGGGAGGGAGGACGGATGAAGGGAAGCAGTGATTAATACTCAATATGCTTGTAAAACTAAAAAATTTTAAAGAAATTTTGAAGAAAAGGTCCACTTCCATCTGGAATAATTTCTCTTCCCCCTGAAGAACTTCTTATGGAGCAGGTCTGCTAATCTTGAATCTAATGAGTTATCTTCTTCTGAATATATTGAGATTTTTTTCTTTAATTCTGATGGGAAAGTTCACATGACATAGAATCTCTTTGTGCTCAGCATTTAAAAACTATACTTCCAGTATATTCTGCTGTTTCCTGCGAGCAACCTGCTGCTCTTCGGGTGATAATCTGTTCTCGTATTGCTTTTGACTCTGTCTACATTCAGGTTACTGTGTGTGTTTTCCTCTTTAGCGACTTTATCTGGACATGTTTATATTCAATTTTGTCATATTAAGGTTGAAAAATCTTGTAGTTGACTGAATTTATACATTTTTAACAACAGGAATAAGTTTAATACCACTATTTCTTCAAAATTTTCATCTGTATTAAACTTTAACTCAGTTTATCTTGAAATGTCAAAGTCATGATCTTTTGGTGCTGTGACAGGCATTGCATGGTTCTGCTTAATTTTTCAGGATCTTCTTGTCATAGTTAAGCACAGGTGTCAACTGAGGGTTTGAGCTCTGGGCACAGTTGTAGAAAGTTGATGGTTAAGCCCAGAGCAAACCTGAAGGAGATTGTCCAGCTGGTAGGGAAGACCCAGCCCATGGTGGGTGGGATTAGGCCCTGGATAAATCACAGAGAGCTGGTTGAGAGAGTTGGCATCCTTCTGTATACTTGGCCAGACATGCTGGTCTGGCAAGTAAGGATTGTCCATCTCTCAGCCGTTATGCAGTGATGGTGTGGCCTAGTTCCCTCGGCCCTGGTGTTGGTGCGTGCTCTCCCGTCAAGCTGGACCGTAGACTGTAACTGGACTATCATTAAGAAAATAAACTCCTTGTTCCTTTAAGCCGTTTGATGGTGATTTGTCAGTAACTATGCAGACGAAATGCAACCATATATGTGTGTGTATATATAATATGTATATATGTATTGTGTTGCATACATTTGCTACAGCGTGGATGACATTGAAGAATACAATAAAATACCTTCTTCAGTGTCTGATAATTCCAATATTTTTGTCATCAAACTGGGAATTGAAATTTTCCTGATCTGTCTTTCATTGACCAATTTTGAGTGGTTTCATGGACACATTGAACAAATACTGTGTTGCAAGGTTCTTAATCTTTTGTAGCTTTCGTAGTTTGGTATTTCAAAGAAGATTTTTAGCTGAGTTTAAGTCACAAGCTGGGGGGGGGCAGTAATCTGTGTCCCATGTTTCAAAAGTCAATTAAATTCTGAAAGTCACTGCAGTGCCCTTTGAATCTGTTTGGCTCATGTGTCACACAGACCACTATGGAATCTAGAAAGAGTCCTACCTCTTACATTACTTCTCAAAGCCTATGGTATGTGTATTAAATTCAGGTACACATGAAAGGTAACAGTGAGCCCAGGAGTTGGTATATAATATAGGGTTGATTTTCCCAGCTCGCTCTGCTGCTGTCTCCCTGGTATTTTCTATCTGTGAGGACGGCCTTCCTTGTCTTTTAGCCAGAAATGTGTACTCTTTGTTTTCTTTCTCCCAGGCCAAATGGTGAGGGGACTGAGAAGAGAGAGAGAAGCCCTGGGGATTCCTTTCATACTCTTGGCTCTCAGCATTTAAGTATCTGTTACCCTGGTATTGCCCTCATGTATGCCATGATGTTTCTATCATTGCCTCTGATGACTTTGCCTTGGAACCAAGGAAGGAGAAGTTGGAAAACAAACAGCAAACATCAGCGACAGGGGGAATTTGGGTTCTTTGGAAAACTAACAGCAAACATCAGCCACAGGGGGAATTTGGGTTCTTTTTTTCCTTAGGGAACCAACCATCTGTTTCTTTGACTAGAAGGACTGGACTTCTCTTCAAGCACTTATTGTCTGCACCTATAGATCTTTCCGCATGTGGGGCTAGAAAGATACTGTCAGTTCAATGGTTCCTATGATTCCACAAATGGTTATCTGCCTGTGTCCTCACATAGATGGTACATTCAAGACAGATAGTACATGCATATTGGTAAAGATGCTTAGTTAGTTTCAAAGAGAAAAACAAGGAGGGGGCACTTCACTTTATGCAACACTTAGACTCCTGGTTTTCATGTGACCTTTACATATGCAGACATCGCTACTATGTTTCAGAACTCTGGGTCTATGTGGGTGACTTTTATCTATTTATCCTTAGCATCTTAGCACGTAGCACGTAGTTTAAGGTCTGCCCTTAAAAACTTCAAATTAAATTTCTTTCCAACTCTGCTACACTTTTCCTTAATGGATATAGGTTTTTAGTTGTTTTAACGCTGTATCTTCAGGGAATGGTTGGGCGTATCATAATGTTCTTGCTAAAGCAAGTGACCCAAATGCCCAAATGCATCACCTCAGGCACCCCACTTCTTGCCAGGAATAATGTAATTAGAGGACACAGCTCTAAGCATCCACTGTCCTCCAGAGTGGCAGAACAGCCAAGTGCTGTTAATTCACACGCAGTACTAGTCTTCCTGGTGTGGCAGCTTGCTCTGATGGGTAAGAAATATGGCTTTCAATGCAAAGTGGTCCAAAATACCTCTATATTAATAGATGGAATTTTTAAAAAGCTTCCCTGCATCCCTAAAGATGTAGAAGTAGCCGTGAGTGTGAGTCATGTGTTAACTCATCCATTAGTGGAAGTTAGAGAGAAGTCAAAGTAATAAAATCAAAATACAGTCATTAAAAGGAGCAATGAAAAGTAGCATCTTAAGTGGGACTTTTGCAAGAATGGGACTGCTGAGAAGACGCCCACTCCCAGGCTCTGAACTCTGGTCTGCAGAACATTAGAGGGAAGGAAGTAGGGACAATGGTGAAGCTGGACTCTCCCTCTACCTCTTCCTTAGCACCCTTGCTCTAGTTGAACAAAACAAATAAATAGAAGAGCCCCAGCTAATAGCCATACTGTTGGCTGCTTGTACTGAATTGAGAATATGTTGCGTAATTAATATCAAGATTAATAGTTGTTTACAAGTCTGGCAGTCAAACTTCAGGAAAGCAATTACTTAAATGCTTAAGTAGCAGAATGAGGGAGTTCTTTTCTTCCTTTTTTTCTTTTTGCTTCTGGCTGTGATTTGTGATGTGAAAATGAGAAGAGTTTTTTTTTTAAATAATAATAAAAACAACTTATCATTATTTCTTCCCAGCAAGACACTGAAGGAATTGAATGCAGAACTTGAGGATGTCTCATTATCGAGAGTGTTAAAGAGCCTTGTAGAACTGTTACTACAGCTAATAGAAATCGCTGGGAGAGAGAGCAATTACTTCTCCAGGAAAACAAAATAGAATACAGCCGCAGCATTTTCCCTCGAGTCCCTGAGCCAGGAGGGGCTTTACAGATTTCTCTAGGCTAGCTTTCTAACTGTGTTACAGTTCCCTTCACACAATCATGAAGGGAAGTGGAAATGTGCCACTATAGTGATTTGTGATCATTTTCCCCTATCAACTTTTTCAATTCTACAAAATAATGTAATTAGTTTAATAATGACATAGTATTAGTAATGACACAGAAAATATGAGGGAAAAGGGTTAAAAACATCCTTCAAATCACTCTTAATATAACCCCTTGGCATTTTGTTTAAAATAGCCATGAAGAAGTAATGAAGGAGTTCTATGTATATGCATACATATATGCATGTATATTTGTGCATATGAGTGCATGTGTGTGTTTGTGTATGTGTCTTTGTTAATGTGAAATGGGTTTCTGAATATGTCTTCAAGAATGTGAAAATGAATGTGCATGTGTGTGCATGTGTGTGAAAGTAAGGGTTCAAGTGTGGGCATTTATGCATGCCTGGTGTGTGAAGTTCATGTGTGTACATGTATGTATATGTGTGTGTGTGTGCTTGCAGATGTGAATTTGAGAATGTGTATGCATGCATGAATATGCATTATGTGTGTATATGCCTGATTCAAAGTAGATGCAATGGGTATGTGTATGAATGTAGTATGCATGTGTATGTGTTATATGTGTTTACTCCTGTATGTTCATGTGCATATACTCATGTATTTGTGTGTTATGTTATTCATGAAATTGAATGTGTACATATGATATATATATACATGTGTTCATGTGTATATTCATGTGTGTGCCTGCATAAGTTTGTATAGCACATGTATATATGTCTGTGTGAACATATGAGTGTACATATATTTGTGTATGCCCATGTGGGTATCCTGTGTGTGGTAATTTGTACACATATATGAATGTATATATGTTTATACATGACCATGAAGATGAAAGTTTGTGTGTATTTTCTGTGTATGTGTGTGTGTGTGTGTGTGTGTATGGTACTCTTTCGTTGCATAACAATTGCCTCCTGATTGCAGCATTCCATCCAAGTGACTCAGGAGGAAGTGAACAAATCTCATAAGCCTCAGAAAGATGAAACTCACAATATGCACAAGACCTTTCTCCAAGATCACAGGACCAGCCTACAGAGCTGCCTGCAAGTCCAGCAGAGAACACCAGGGTTGCAAATTGCATGAGTGTCACCCAGGCAAATGGGAGGCTTTTCAGTGATGAAACTGCCTTTGAGATATTTATGTTTTTATAATCACCCCTCACTCATATGTCTGTTAGTACACCAACATACACACACACTGGTTCGGCAAGTTGGACTTTGGTGGAAGGGTCAGTATTCAGGTCCCTATCTGGAGTAAGTAGACGTTTGTTCGCATTTCTGCAGTAAAAGCCACAATGAATAAGAGCATGCTTGTGTGCATTTCTGTGTGTTTCTATGTCTGTATCTGTGTATTTTTGTGTGTTCTAGTGTATATTTGTGCACATGTGCATACATGTATATGAATATGAATATATGTACAGTCTATATGGATGCACATATATATATGCACATGTGGTTTGGTGTGTTTATTGTGTGAATATATGTAAATGCATGCATGTGTATTTGTGTGTGCATATATGTATGTCATTGTGTTCCTGTTTTGTACATATATGGACTCTTGAATAGCTTAATTGTGCATGCACATATGTGTGCAGCATAGTTTGTTCTCATATATGTGCATTTTCTTCATGTGTTTGCTCATGCATATGTGCATGCATAAAAGCATACATATACCTGTGCATGTTCATTCATATGCACATATAGGCTTGAGTTATTTGCATTTATTTGCATGTGTGTATTTGTGTCTGTCCATTGTTTTCACACATATAACTTTGAATTCATTGGCATATGTGTGGTGCACATGTGTTCACTTGTGTACATATATCCATGTGTGCATTTGTGTGTTCATTTGTTATACGTAAGGTCAATTGGAGGTTCACTGATAAAAAGAAGCTTAACTCAAGGAAGAAGCTTAAGAAATATAAGTTTTATTAGAGCTGAGGGTCTTGTGACCCAGAGGACCATAGTTTGGCCTTAAGATGGAAGAGCATTAAAGCATTAAAACAGGGGAGGTAGCATAAAGGTGGAGAGAGCAGGACAGGTAACCATCATGGACAACATGGCAGGGACATCTGCAGAGTTATAGGACAGAGGGTCTCCTAACCTTTACAGCTTTCAGACATCGCTAGGGAGATGTCAGGAAAGTAGGGTATGGTGAGTGAAAGAATGTCAGGTAAATAGTGATCTTCTCTCAAATATGGCTGCTATTAGGGTTGGGAGGGAAAGAATCAAGGAAGATGTATTTGTTTAGTTTAGGAATAGCTATTATAAACAAAGATGGCACTTTGGGGAACTGTTACCTTCCAACCAAGAAGGAGGAGCATTTCAAAATGGCTTTCCTATGGCTAGCATTATGGAAATGTATTCCTGTGTACATGTGTGTGTGTGAGCATGCCATGTGTGTACTTCTGTACGTGTGTACATGTGCATGTATATATTCATTTTTGTGTACCTGAGTTGGTTGTATGTGTTATGTGTTCATGTATACTTTTGTTTACATGCATATGTGTGCAATACTGTGCACATATGTGTATGCTCATATGCATATGTGTGTATCACCTGAATGCATTTACAAGTTTGTACCTTTGTGTATTTGTGCATGAATGTGTGCTCAGTTGTGCATGCATACGTGCTCATGTATGGACATGGAAATGTTTCCAAGTGGGTCCATCTGTGTGCATGTGTGTATGACTATGTGTTCATGTGTGTTCCTTCATGTATGCTTGCTTGTGCATATGTGCATGTATACATGAGTCTTTATGCATACATGAGCTTTACTCTGCATGTGATATGAGTTTATATTTTCCATGTCTATTCTTGTGCACAAGTATATTTTTATGTGTTCATATGTCCTCACATGGTGTTATTTCATCTATGTGCACATTTGTGCATGTGTGTCTATTTTATGTATGTTCATATGCAGGCATTTATGTGTATACCAGCTACCAGTATTCTGTGCATGTGTGTTTTTATTCGCATTTGTTTATGAATTTATGTGCACATGTATGAATGTGTTTGCAAGTCTATGTATATATGTGTGTACATGAATGTTCTTGAATATATGCATATGTGTTTATGTGGTTTTGTATGTGCATGTTGCATATATATGTATATATACATATGTTTGTGTTGTGTGCCATCTTTCTGCATATATTTTTATGTGTGTATGACTGCATTTGTGTGTATCTATATGTGTACATTAGTATATGTTTCTATATGATTTTGTGCATTTCTGTGCATGTGTGTGCTTCTGGTCACATGTGTGTATGTTCATTTGTATATTTTTTGTTTTCGTGTGTGTGCATGCTTGTTTTTGCATGTTTTTGTATGCAGCTACATGTCTGCTTGTGTATGTATATGAATGCATGTGTGTATACATTTGTGAGTATAAGTTTGTTCATATTCATGCATATGTGTCTGCAACTTTGTACATTTGTGTGCTTGTCTCTGTTCATACACATGTGTGTATGTTTTCAATGTATGTGTGCATTGGGGACATGTGTATGTTTATATACACATATGTACTCATGCATGTAGTGTATGTATATGTGCATGTTTATATATAGATTTCATGCATGTTGATGTATATTTATATGTGTGAGCAGGCTTGTATGTGTGTCTTTGTCAAATATATGTTTAGATGTGTGCACACATATTTTTGTATGCTTGATTTGTACACATGCATATATGTCCTTGCCCATTAGTGTATGTATGAATATCTGTGAATGTGTGCATGCATATGCATGCATGTGTGTGTATTGTATGTTCTTGTCTGTCTCTGTGTGCATGAGCATCTGTGCATGTGCATGTATGTGTGCTATCTGAAACAGGTGGTTTCAACACTTTTGACTGGAGTTGTTGCAGTTATACTGACTGGGCAGATGCTGATCATAAGTTGTGATAGGAAATAATTACTAGATAACAAGTTGTATGGTATCAAAGTAGAAGCCCACGTGAGGATAAATAAAAGGTTTTCCTGAAGGTAAAATGATCTAGAGACTGTTGGCTCTTGTTGTCTGGCCTAGCATCCTCAGACAAGCTGGCTCATTATGCAGTCTATCCATATAGGGTCTGACTCACACCCAAGAAGTAACTCATCAGTTTCTCTTTCATGAAGGTGTTGTAGTCTGGGGATATGGCTAAGGAAGTAATGGGTTATTGATTTTTATATTGCCAGTGAGTAATGATCACTTTCTCCTGTTCCCTGTTCTTGTGGTATCAGTAAGTGGTAAATTTCTGAGTTTAATGGACTGTAACAGTTATTCTCAATGTGACATTTATGTTTCTGGAATCTGCCAGTTCTCAAATAATGAAATCAAGAATCACTGACCAAGCTAAAAAGAGTCTTGACATTTTGTTAGTTAAACTCTCCCATCTCTGTCTTCCTGGCTCTGTGCCAGGTGAGTCAAGAAATGGGGGAATATTTATTTAGAACACCGGATTGTCTTCGTATGTATTATACACGATACTGGTAAATTGTCACATGCTACTAAAGCTCACTAGAGGTGACTCTAGAAGTAGAGTTGGCTCTCCCTATTTTAGACCTGAATATTTGTCTTTAAGTATTGTCTGAAACTCTCTGTCCTGATGCAGCTAGACCCTTTGGTGGCAGGGAGAAAGAACAGCATGGGGCTCAGGTTATCATTTCCAACAGAAGTTCCTAGTGTTTATCCCATCATGTGAAAATGCCTGCACTAGGAGGGCTGGGGGAAGGAGCTACTCCTACTCCGTGTAGAGGCAAATCGGCCTATGACTTTCAGTCAGGAATTCCAGCATGGCTGCTCACTCCCCCAATTGATGTCTGCTGGATGTCGTAGTTATATCTGTTGGATGCCATGAGCGTCTGATCTGATGGTGCTTTGTAATCAATTTGCCACTTACCTCTAATAGTTCCTTGCTATTTGTTTTCCTACCTTGGCTTGCTATAATTTAATTAGCTCAATCATCAAAACCAAAAATACAGTTATCACAGATCATTCTCTGAACTGCAAAGATTATAGTAAATGGACGTGGTTCCTCAATGCAAAAGAAACAGTATGACCTTCTTTCCTATAGCATTGAATATAAGTTTGGCAAATATCTTTTTTTTTCCTATCCTGGACATGTATTCTCCTGAACTGTCCCCCAAGTCCACCCTTCGAATGGAATTTATATGGTCTCAGCAAAGGAGAACCTCTAGAAGGTTACATCTTTACCCAAGTAAAAGCAGAATTAGAATTAATTGACTTGTCCTGTGAAGGAATTCAGTGGCTTGTCATAGAAAAGTTTGGTAGGAAAAACATCTGGCAAATGCTAAGATAACTAAGTTACACAAACACCTTTGTGATAAGAATACTGTCATTTGTTAAATGACATTTGGTTAAAAAAAAAACCCTGTCATTTAGCAAATCATATTTCCAATAAGGGTACTATGGTGTGAAATAATTCCAAGCTTATTTAATTTCAGAAACAGGCTTATCTAGAATATCTTATTGGACTAGAAATATGAAGTCTGGATTTGAGAACAAGAATGATCGTATGAGATCCCTGTGAAGCACGCTTGACTGATAAATGTCTGTCCTGTTCAATATGTACATTGAACATATTGCAAGGTAGCATATGGATCCCATATTTTAAAGTCAGGAAATTTGTAATTTTACCCAGTCACCTGACCTCTCCCACAAGTGACGAGCTAGCTTCTGCTTCAACACCCGAGAAACCTACCAGTCTGTCAAGATGACCATGTCATCAGCGCCTAGGCTCTGAGGAGTCATAGGGAAAGGAGTGATTAATTCTGACTGGGATGTCCAACAAAGTATTACAGAAAGTTGACTTCAAACTCTTATTCTGAAAGAACACTCAATAGGTTACCTAGTAGAAAAGATAGGGAAGAAAATTCCAGGGGGGGGGAAGGAACATAAGCTAAAATATAGAATTCTTGGAGTACGTGCACATCTAGGTACATGAAGAAGTAGGGAGGAGATGTAGAGGCTCAGCCTATTTAAAGGCTTCCCACCAAGGGAAAATGAGGCTTGATGAAAGATGCTCAAGCCAGAGACTTGAGGAGATTGCATTCAAGAGGAAAAGCTTAGCAGAGATGGAGAAGCCTGGAGTGCAACAGCCTGGCAGCTGGTGGGTCAGCAGCCAGTTTTCTTGCTGTCTTACTTCCATTCCCAAGTCATTGATGGGAGGCTGTGGACTCTGAGCTGAAAGCACCCACCCTTTCCCATTTTCTAAAACCCTGAACATCATCTTCATACCTACCAACTCTGTGCTAATAACGTACTTAATTTTCTTCTTCAAAACTCTGCCAAGTTGTGGGCTGAAGGTTATGTTTTCTGGAAGAATTAACAACAATGATAGAATTGGAAACCAGAAAACCTGAGAAGCACTTTAATTATTAATAGGAAATTATTTATGTTTTTATGAATAAGTACACTTGTATTAGACATCTCCCTAAGTCCTACATATGGTGTTAGCCAGTAAACTCAATTAGTTAGAATGCCTTGACTAGAGCAATCAATATGCTCTAGTCAATGCTGAAGCTTCTATGCCAGCCCCACTGTATTGGCAGCCTTCCTGGTTATTGACTAAGAACTTTTATCTTTTGTGAATTGGATAAGTTAGCACCAGGACGTGGAAATTCTCCCTCCCCAAAGTGTCTCTCACCCAAGTCTGAACAGTCTGCATTGTCAATAATGTAACTGCCAAATTACTTACAGCACTGAGGGGAAAGGCTCAAATAGCAAAATCAATGGGACTGAACTGAACCATAATACGATTCTTTTCACCAGTTGTCAGTTAAACTACCAGACTTAATTGGTGCTGTGGTTAAAAATATATATTGCTGATAAGTATTGTCATAAATAAATAGATTGGAGCATATGCAGCTGGGAGTTTTCTCATGTGGCTTGGCTTATTTCTTTCCACTTCCCTGCCCTCTATCTTCTTTAATCCCTGCAGACAAATACTATCTGTTCACGAAGTCATTCCGCCTCTGAACACACGTGATCTCAGTCAGATTTACTCCAGCAAAGGCATTCAACTCATGGATAATCAGCTGCTCAGCATTGGCTTTGAGTCCTCATGAAGATGCTTTGGTTAGACTCTGCATGGTGAAGTTGTTTCTGATAAACCAAATAGCCACAAGGCCTTAGCCCAATATCAAGACCCTTGAAACTTTCTTAATTCTTCTAATTATACCAAATTGGAGGCGGGAGGATGAAGTTCTGCAGAGTCTATACAACAACATTTGCAGAATGTTTGATGCGAGTGAGCCCATCTGCTTTCAAGATAACGTGAGTCCAGAAGCAGAGACAACAGGACCCTTGTCCACAAAGGACATTTGTTATCTAGTAAGGAAGATCCACAAACACAGTACTGATGGCAGTGGAGGTGATGACAGGAAGGACAAAGAAGAGGGGAGAGTGTCAAGTAACACTTAGACAGATGGATTCAGCTGACTCTGGGGTTGACTGTTGGTTGGAATGAAAACCTTTCCCCCCTCATAGGCACTATGTGGAAAATTGCCTCAACCCACAACATCTATACAATTGGGTATTATTGTCCTAACTTACTGTAGATGAGATGATCAAAGTTATGGAAGAATGGACAGCTTGCCAAGGTAAGTGATATTTCAACCCAGTTACTCTGAAGCCAGGGAAAGAAGAGACAGATTTGACTGAGGATTCCTGAGATGGCAAGAAAACAGTAGTGGGCATTTGTTACACAGAGCAAGTCATGGCTTCACCTTTGATTGTGTTTAGCTCGTTTGGGATCAAGATCAAGGAATAAGTGAATGGCAAATGAGTGGACTCCTTAAAAAAAAGAACTGGTGATTCTATTTACTCTAAATATGGGTAAGTAGAAGAACCTCAAGTAGATGCTTTGGTTGAAGATAAATTACAAGAGAAATATATGAATTCAGGCTAAGTGGTTCACCCAAAGGTGGACATGTTGCTCTCTGCCTCTGGTCCTCAACAAACCACCAGAAGATGGCTGTATATCTTAAGGGAAGTTGACTAAACCATGAGCCATGGCTCTGTGATGGAGCACCAAGCCCTGATCCTGTCCTGAAGCTTAAGCGCTACAAAAGGAAAGGTTTTCATGCCATTTTCTAATGCTTTTTCTATATTCAGGATGATGTACAGTGCAGGAGCACTGTATTCCTCCTTTATGTCTATCTCCTGTCACCAAACACCTGTCAAATGGGTACATAAATAACAGGATTTGGATGAGGGAGATAAATAATGTCTTCCCAATGAGTATTTATTCACAGGTGTTAATAGCTTTTCTTAGAGTTTAAATAAGACTTGGTTTTGCACCTTAGGACAGAAAAGTCTTGACATCACTAAAACTCAACACAGATTCTTATTTTCATTTTGCTGAGCAAAATTAAAAAAATGAATTGTGTGTGACAATCATAAGTTGGGTTTGATATTGAGACTAGTGATATTTACCACATGTACTTGAAGCTGGAAGATCAATATATAAATATTTCTGAGCCTCCACTTTCTCATTTTTTGCATATGACTGAGAAGCTGCATCCAATGTTGCTCTATATAAATTATTTGGGAATAATACCTAAAGGCTGTAGATAAAGTAAATGACTGTATGAAGAGAAATATTGTTACTAGGACAACTTAGGAAGGCAAAGAGTCCTCAGGTGTGATGAGGTAGCCACCTGACATAGAAAGCATTGTCCTTCCTCCTTCTTCCCCATTGGAGCCATTCATGTGACTGAGAATTGCAGTGGGCATGTGATCTCCACTAAAAGTCTCTATTTCCTGTAAATCAAGCATGAGCTATCTGTAACCAAATTGAGATCTGTGCAGGCCCACCCTAAGTCCAAAGAGCTGGAGATCTTTAATATATCTACTTACTAACCAAATAATTACATCTTGAAATGCATGAAGTATTTCAAGAGCCTTTGCAGATGAGATAAAATAATTATAGGCAAATTTAATCTGTGACTAGGGACTAGCATGTACCTCAAGAGAGTAGAAAATGTGACACTGTCCCCCAAATTATAAACCTACTTAAAACACGATGAAATTTGTTTATGAGTCCTGTGTTTTAAGTCAGTTGTACAGATTTTGAGAGTGAATGGCAAATGGACACTATCATAATTTCCAAAGACTGGGCCTGACTGCTAGAGCAAAGGTGTTCTGGGCCACTGTAATGCTGAAAGTAAGATCCCCACAATTTTAGCTGACATGCAAATCAAAAAACTGGCTAGAGCAGGTGTTCTGGAGTGCTGTGATATGGTAAAGTAAGATCCCCAAACATACCATCTGATGTGCAAAATCATTTAACTTTATTCCATCACTAAAGGCCAATATACTTTAAAGGAATGCAACGAAATCCAGCAACTAAGCAAAGTACAATTACTTGTACCCAATAAAAACGATTACTGGCAAATAAAGAAACATGGAAATAAGACCATAATCAGAGTGGGAACCAGGCTTAGAAATGACTTGGTGATTGGATAGCAGACAAGAAACTTGAAGTAAATATCACAGGAAGATTCTAGAATATGTGAGATATGTAAGTATTTAACATGTTGAACATTTAAGTATTCATTAAGATGAAATATGAGCCATAAACACAAATAAAATACTTAAAACCCTTAAATGAAATTTCTAAAAATTAAAAAAAATCATAAAGAATCTACCAGATATGATTTATAACACATTACACAATGGAGAAAGAAAAACATTAATCTCCACACGGTAACAACAAAAACTGTCTAAAATTAAGCAAGGTGGGCTGGAGAGATGGCTCAGGAAAGTCCTGAGTTTGAATCCCAAATCCCATATAAAAACATCAGGTGAAAATGGTAGTGGCCAGTACTTCTAGCCCTGGTGGGTGGAACCTGGGAAATCCCAGTGCAAAGCAAAAAGGAAGTGGAAGCAATCCAGAATGACTCCCTAAGTCACCCTTGGTCCTCCACAGGGACACACAGTGCCCCCACAAAACACTAAATAAATAAATAAATAAATAAATAAACAATAAATGTTTAAAATTAAGCAAGGTCTTAGACATAGAAAGTAAGAAAGACACAGTAGTATATTGTCTAGCACAGAGAAATAAGAGTGATAGAAAAGGGAAAGATAGGAGAAAGAAAATTTAGCACTTTAAAACACTGTGGCACACTAAAGACCTTTTTTCCCCCAAAATTTGATGAAAACTATAAATCTACAGATCCAAAGATATCAATTCAGAAACTGAAAATACACACATGCTCCAAAATTATGTTCAAATATGTCAGAAAATTAAAAGGAATGTGAGAAAATTAAAAATAAAATGATAAAAAAAGACCTTGATACCTAAAGAGTAAAATCGTGTGATGACAGACAAGAGCAAGGATCAAAATACAACAGACGCCATTTTAAAAACTACACAAGCCAGGAGGCAGCGAAATAAGATACAGCAGCCAGCCTATAGTTCTACATCCTGAAACAGAATGAAATGAATACTTTTTCTGGAAAAAAATAAAAACTAAGATAAGGGTTGGCAGCAAGCTCCCATTATGAGAAATGTTAAAAGAAGTCCTTAAGAAAGAAAGAAAATTGAGCTCAGGAGATGGCTCAAGAATGAATGCTTTTGGGGCTGGAGAGGTGGCTCAGGGGTTAGGCCTCTGCCTTGCAAGCGGAAGGTCCTGAGTTCGGATCCTAGACCCCACGTATAGATGCTGGGTGGAAGCGGGGGCGGCCTGCGTTTCTGGCCCTGGAGGGCGGAGCCTGTGAATCCCGGGCAGAGTAAACAAGGAGGTGGAGGCAGTCCATGGTGGTTCCCGAATTCACCTGTGGTTCTACACACATGTACATACACACACACACGCACACACACGCATGCACGCACGCACAATTAAACATAAAAAAGAAAATGAATGTTTTTGCCTTATAAGCCTAAAAGACCTGAACTCAGATCCCTAGATGCCATGTAAAAATGCCAGGCAGATACGGTAGTGGCCTGCAATACTGGCCCGGGAAGGAGGAGCCGGGGAAACCCCAGAGCAAAGCAGTAGGTGGTAAAGCGATCCAGGATGATTCCTGATGTCACCATTGGGCCTCCACAGGAATACACACTCAAGTGCCCTCTTGTACAGATCCTTGCACACACGTACACCAGCTCACATGGAAACACACACACACACACGTATATAAACATGCAAAATAAAAGAAAAAGAAAGAAGAAAAATGCTGCTTTCAACCTGGATGGCCTCTTCCTTTCTGTGTCTTCCATTAGTGATTCCACATTCCATTTGCTTTGGACTACATATCACATATTGAAAATTTTACCACCTGTCCTGTAGCCAGATTGGTGCCTGAATGACTATATCATGATAGACCAAAAATCTTTGACACAATGAGGTAAACTTCTTATAAGGCATTCCCATCGGGTATGCTGTCACAACAATGCATCATCAGTGAGCAAGAGACATTCCTTGAACCTTCCATGATCTTGTTTGTTTCCTAGGCTTTGCAGAAATCACCGTCTTTCTGAAAAGATATCCCTGTATTCATTCATGGAATGTGTCCTGTCTGCTCCATGAGTTCCCACACACACACCATCTCTCAAGCTTGACTTTGAACCTTATTCCTTGCCAAGTATATGGTGTATCAATCGCATCATGGCATGGCCCTTCTCAAATGAGCCTGTGTATGATAGTTAATTTTGGGTGTCAACTTGACCGCACCTGGAATTAACTATGATCAACTGAAACCACCTGAAGAGATTATCTGGATCAATATATTTACAATACCAAGTCCAGTCCTAGATCCCATTGGAACCTCCCTAGATCTGATTGGGCCCTCCCAGTAGCAGACCAGATGAAAAGAACCATAGAGCAGAAGACAAGAAGAGAGACTCTCCGCAGCTTTGAGCCTCCAGGATATCAGCCTGCTTCCAGCTTCAGTCACTAATCATATTGCCTTTGTCATCAAAGACTGTTTCTCCCCTCTGGAACCATAAGCTGAATAAATCTCCCTTTTTCCCTTAAGTTGATTGACTTTGAATGCTCTTTCACAGCAAGAGTTAAGCATAACTGTTAATACTGTGGGATAGGGCAGAGATTGCATGTTGCCTAATATACACCAAGATATTGTCTGGGGCTCATATAAATGTGTTGTAAGAATTATCAATGTTAATATTAATTATTGCTTCAGTGCAAATAATAATCCTTGCATCACAGTGCCCAATGCATGCTAATGACTCAACATGCATTTATTTATCATTTACTGTGTGTCCATATGAATGTGAGCTCTTGGGTTCTTCACCACATACTTCTCAATGGACTATCCTTTTCATTGCCCTCAATTAAAAAATAAAGGAATTAAGGCACAAAACTTTAATTAGCTTTCTCATGATCAAATTAATATCAGGAACGGTGTCTGAGTTCAGCTTCTCTCTCTAGCTGAAGAAAATTCATCAACTCAAGAAGGCAGGAAGAATCATTAGGCAGCTTGATTGCCTGTCTAGACTCATTTTTATCAAGTTTCTTAAAAGAAAAACACTTACTGTCTGCCCTTGCTGAAAAATAATAGGAAAGGAGAGGAGCGAAGGAACCTGTGAATTCTGTGAAAATGGATGGTAACCATACAAAGATTCAGAGTTTTCTCATGATTGTCTTACCTGCAAACATTTGACATGCCTGAGAGCAGGCTGTGGAAGCAGGACCATAAAAGGAAAGTTTAGTACTGGAAATTGACATACGCAAGGCTATGTCATAAATAACAGACCTGGAGCAGCAAGACTGAAACCAGGATCTGGCTAAGTGCTGTCTCCCTTGTTTCTCAGATACAAATTTATGTGCTGAGTTTACCTTGCACCGAGTTCAGAGGTGTGTGGGGAAGGGAAGGCCCAGCATCCTCATTCTTCATGTCCTAATGATATCTGGTGACACAGAGCTGTCATTGGCTTATCTTGGGCTGATCTGATCGGTAGCTGAGACTCCGTCTGAGCCAGCTTCCCACCTGATCCCAGATTTTCTGTACCTGTCTTGTTTTTGTCTTCACCCTTGCATTGTCCCAACAGAGAAACACCAAGCAGGTCACAGCAAGAAAACTAAGAAAACAGATGCCACGTTAGAGCATTTTTCCTCAGTTCCTTGGACAGAAGGATAATGACGGGAACCCCAATTCCTGGCCGGGCCCCAGAATGCCTGTCTCCAGTCAAGCTAGACTCATATGTATGCAAGGCTTACACAGCCAAACAGCCAGAGCTCCTGGAAGGCAGCTAAAGGGATACTCGGAATGACTATTTCTCACCTGAAGAGCATTTGAAATTCCATTCACAGGAATGGATTCCAGCCTTTGATAGTTAATCCTGGGTGTCAATTTGACACACCTGGCATGAACTAAGATCAGCTGAGACCACCTGAAGAGATTATCTGGATCAACACATTTACAATACAAAGACCAGCCTTAGGTCCCACTGGAACCTCCCCAGATCACATTGGAAACATAAGGTGAATAAATTTCCTTTTCCCTTAAGTTGACTTGGGGTGTTTTCTCACAGCAGTAGTTAAGAGTAACCGCTACACGGCCAAACAGAACATTACCTGAGAAATCCAGCTGGCCTTTCAAAGTCTGTTTTCCCTGTTTCCCATTCCCTGCCCTGTGAATGGGCCCTAGGACTTTTGCAATCCACCTGGAGTTCTTTGTTTCTCTGCAAAATAAGCCAGGACCACATGGTGGTGATTCCATCCCCTGTCACGGTGCTGCCAGGACACGCTGGCATCGTGGCACCTCAGGAACCTGCTTCCATACTATCCCTTCACTGTCGCCCACAGAGCGGCCCAGGGGGTGGACAGCACTTGGGGAGTAGCTTCCTGAAAATTACACCCACTGAGAAAATCCCTGTTAGTTCTTTTTTTTTTTCTTCACCCCTTTTGGGTACTTGGCATGGATTTCTGAAATATGTAGTCGGCTAGAGGCTAATCCCTGGTCTTTGCTGAGCTCATATTTTAAGTGGAGATAAATAAATAATAAGCATATCTTAGGATTCATTTAAGGTGCCCTTTGTCTTTTTTCTTAAACTACTGGTGAGGTTGTTAACAGACACACTTGCACCAGTGCTGAGATGAATACCTGGCACCTCAGCACTGCAGAAGTTAACTTCCTGGCTGCTTGGGCTGCAACCTCCCCCGCAGTCAACTTGAAATATAACTGCCAATGTAATGACATCAAGCGGTGGGGGGGGCCAAGAATGAGTAGCTAACAGTTCTCTTCATGGGTGGATACGAGTTGTCACAGATGGCTTTCTTATAAAGGAGACTTCAGTCTCCTCTGCTCACTCTTGTCATGACCTCGAGATGTCATGAGTGTTCTCCTGTCACCACGTCTCATGGAAGAAGTACTACACCATATCTATTTCAGACGGAAATTCAACGATAGACCAAAGTAATGATTATGCCAAAGTCCAACTTAATAAATCCTTGAGTTTATTGGGGTTTTTCACAAAAACAGGGGCGAGGGGTACTTACAGGACCAGAAACAACTCAAAGGCAGCTACAGTGTTAGAAAGACCCCACGTCATGGGGAGATGCATGGAAACTGGGACTCTCTGCTGCCTGACTTGCTAGTAGCAAAGTCTCCTAGTTTCAGACTGCTCAGATTCTCTATTAGACTGTTCAAGTGCTCAAGGTCAGATAACTGCTTACTACTTTCTTCACTTTAAGAAGAGCTACTTGCCATCCCTCCCTCCAACACATGCACTTCCAGTCTTAATTCTAGACATTTCCTAAACCCTAATGAACTATTTACTTGTTGAATCTTCCTCCAGGATTCCATGTTTCAAGTTGCTACACAACATCATCCTCAAATTAGACTGGGGGCAAAATCCAGGATGGCATTAAGATTCTCCCAGAAGAAAAACACCACACAACATCATGCTATGGTGCAGCAAGTAGGTATTTGCCACATGCTAAAGTTTGATATTGCACTTGCCACCTCCTATGAGAAATAAACTTTTCTTCACAAATTACCCAATCTGGGCCTGGCGAGATGACTCTGCCGTTCAAGGTGCCTGTCTCAAACCTGACAACATGTGTTTTGATCCCCCAGAACCTGTGTAAAGTGGAGAAGAGAGAACTGACCCCACCAAGTTTTCCTCTGACCTTCATACACCAGTTGTGGTATGTCCCATCATCTGACATCATACACACATGATAAAATAGACTGGAAAGACGGCTTGCTAGCTAAAATGCTTACCATGCAAGCAAAAGTACCGGGATCAGATCCTCAGATCTCACATCAAATGCCTGGCAGTGTAGAGGCTCACCTCAAGTTGTAGCTTTGGAAAGTGGGGCTCCTCGTAGCAAGCTGGCTAGTCAGACTAGTTGCCTCCGTGGGCTAGAGACTCAGCTTCAGCCTCGAAGAGCCAGGTGGAAGAATGATTGAGGGTGATTCCCAGCATCGGTCTCAGGCATCCACATGTACATGTTCTCATACACACGTGTACACACACACCCATATACACACATATGCACCTAATGCGCTCATGTCCACATGCATCTCACACACACATACACAAGAAGAAGAAAGCAGTTAAGAAATAATAATTCACTCAATGTGAATAGTCTGGCAAGCAGCATGAGAGGATCAAGGCACCCTTAGCTACACATAGCCTAGTACCGAACTTGGCCAATACCTGTCTGGGAACATAATTCAGTTGAATTTTTCTGAACGTACCACCTCTCACAACATGGCTGCTTCTAGAGAGACTGGTTTGTCTTCTGAATATGACAGAACAGGGAGTAAGCATCTAATCAGAGCTTGTTACCTTGATGAGACGTCACTTTAAGAGACCTTGTGCTCTTCCGTCACCTGCTTGGATCTGGAGTTACCACTTGACCGAGGCTTCCGACGGTGCTTCCTGCCACCAAGCACTTAAGCAGCCAGGGTTAGCGGGTCTGGTGGTGACGTCAGGAGTGGCTTCACTTCATACTGCAGTTAATTACAACATTTACTAAGGAAAATAAGTAAGGGGCCTTGTTGTCATAGTGATGGCTGAGGCCCCAAGGGGGTGCATGGCTTCACTGGGAACATCTGCCTGCATACCACAAATGTCTATTTGTTGCACATGCCGTAGGGATAATTGAGACTGTGGTCCAGAGAGAAGAACTGAGCTGAAAAGGTTTCCAATGCCTGAGTTCCACGGACCCCTTGATGCAGTCACAGTAATCTTCGGGTATCTGTTTTTTGCTCCGTGGCCATTGCTTTTCAGGTTTCCTGACACTCTACAGGGATGGGTGTAATTCCAGCTTCCAGTACCCAGGAGTTCTGAAGACCTTTGAGGTTAGTAAGAGGACTTGACCTTTCTTGCCTATAGTTAAGATAGACCCAGGTAGAACCCAAGACTCAAATGGATGAATGAAAATCTTTAGGGAATTGGAAAAGTAGAGACTCTTCTTCCTCCTCCTTTTCTTCCTCCTCCTCCCCCTTCTGGGCCAGTCAAGAGACGGGGTGGCAGATAGTCCAACTACAATCACTCTTTTATTGGAGACTAATAGAAAAACTATTAGAGACTGTAATAGAAAAGCAACCGAGAAAAAGTCTGGTAATAGGAGTTTTAAAGTTTGGTTTTTAGGCTACCTGGCCTCTGTGAGTTTAGATAAGTCACTTTTCCTCTCAAATTAGACTGGGGGCAAAATCCAGGATGGCATTAAGATTCTCCCAGAAGAAAAACACCACACAACATCATGCTATGGTGCAGCAAGTAGGTATAAACATCATAACAGGAAACTTTGGGAAGAAGGTACAGAATTCCATTCTAGTAAAATCCCCTGAGAAAGATAAAACAAATGTTAGCATGGAGAAAACTAAAATTCCATAAAAATTACATCCATTGATCCTCACAAACCTCAAAATAAGTGGAATATATGCTACATCTCAAAGTATTGTTTCCAAATTGTGTGGAGGAGATGGCAGGTCAAAAAAAGTCCTAGACCCCCTTCCCCTCCACTCCGCTGCTCGGGACGCGCCCGCGGTCCAGATGGACCTCACCGCACCAAGACCCAGGTAAGCTCAGTCCCCACCCGCCCCCAGAGCCCCAGGCTGCCCGAGTGGACCCAGCTCCTCCCACCATCCAGCCGGAGCCACGCGCACAGGGCCTGGGAGGAGGAGAGGGCACCCCCTCTGCGCCCGGCCCCGCCCTAGAGTGGCCCGGGTTTAAATAGCGCCCCGCCGACGCCCCATCCCCCCTTCCCCTCAACTCCACCGCCCGGGTCGCGCACGCGGTCCAGCCAGGCCTCACAGCGCTGCGACCCAGGTAAGCTCGGTCCCCGCCCACCCCCAGAGCCCCGGCCAAATAATTCAGTTTAGTGAAAAAACGCACAGAAATTAAAAGATCTTAAGAGTTAAAACGACAATGCCAAAGTCTAAGTGCAAATCCATGAGAAACAACACTCAAGTAAACAAATCTCCCACTGAAGGAATTAATCCCATAATGTTAGACTCCAACCAGAACAAACCCATGGAAAATGGCCAAGAAAGCCTGACCCAGGATAACGACCGTCAAAATATGATCATTACCATGTTCAATACTATGAAAGAGGAAATCAGGGAGGAATTAAATAATCGAATCAATCGCTTTGAGGAGGAACACAACAGACACATAGAGGAGTTGAGAAAAACAGTGCAAGAATCAAAAACTGGCATAGAGCAGTTAAAGCAGACTCAAGAAGAGTTTAAAACTGAGCTAAAACACAAGTTATCTTCATCCCAGAACTCCACAGAGAATCTTATCAGCAGAACTAAGGAAGCAGAAAACAGAATTTCAGATCTTGAAGATAAAGTGGGAGTATTAACCAGCTCAATGGAAGAGATTGTTAAAGCCAAAAAGATGCTTGAGAGAAATATCCAGGAGATATGGGACACCCTGAAGAAGCCCAACATGCGTATTCATGGAATACCAGAGCAAGAATCTCAAAATACCACCCCTGAGGAAATTTTTCAAACGATCATCAAGGAAAACTTTCCTCATCTAAAAAAAGACAGGCCCATCCATATACAAGAGGCATTCGCACCCCAAACAGATATGACCAAAACAGAAGCTAGCCACCGCAAATAATAGTTAAAACACTCCACATTCAAGATAAAGAACTGGTGCTGAGAGCTTCAAGGGAGAAAAAACAAGTCACTTTTAAAGGTAAACCTATTAAAATAACAAATGACTTCTCAATGGAAACAGTAAAAGCAAGAAGAGCTTGGAGAGACATACTTCAAGTACTGAATGAGCAAAAATGTCAACCTAGGCTGATTTACCCTGCAAAATTATCAGTCATGATCAAGAGAGAAAGAAAAATCTTCCAGCACAAAGACAACTTGAAGGGATACATGTCCACCAAACCAGGCCTTCAAAAAATGCTAGAAATGATACTCAAGCGTGAAGAATAAAACAGGCATATCCAGGAGAGCAGAAGGCAAGTGATAAAACCATTAAAAGCGAAGCTATATACTTACAAAAACTACTAAACATAATAAATGTCTGGAATCAAAAATAGTTTCACCATTATAACACTAAATGTTAATGGAATTAACTCACCGATCAAGAGACACAGATTACAAACTTGGATTAAAAATCACAATCCATCAATCTGCTGCCTGCAGGAAACCCATCTCACCACAAAAGATAGGCACGCTCTAAAAATAAAAGGCTGGTCAACAATTCTACAAGCTAATGGAAGCAGAAAACAGGCAGGGGTAGCCATTGTGATATCAGACAAAGTGGACTTCAAACCAAAGAAAATTATAAGAGACACGGATGGCTACTACATTTTAGTCACAGGTACAATTCACCAGGAAGACTTCACAATACTGAACATATATGCACCCAATACGGGCGCCTCCACATTCATGAAGAAAACCCTACAGCGTCTAACGCAAGAAATCAACCCCCAAACGATAATTCTTGGGGACTTCAACACCGCCCTCTCAACATGGGATAGATCAACAGGTCAAAGCTTAATAGAGACACTTTGGACCTTAATCAAACCCTTAAAGAAATGGACCTTACAGATCTCTATCAAACTTTTCACCCACGCACCAAAGAATACACATTTTTCTCAGCAGCACACGGAACTTTCTCCAAATAGATCACATACTGGGCCACAAAACGAATCTACACGTGTACAAAAAAGTTGAAATTCTAACCTGTGCCCTGTCAGACCACCATGGCCTAAAGCTGGACATCCACAACACAACAAACAAGAGAAAATACACTAACTCCTGGAAACTTAACAATATGATGCTGAATGAGAACTGGATTCAGAAGAAATTGAAAAGGAAATTCAAGATTTCCTGAAAGTGAACGATAATGAAAATACAACTTACCAGAATCTCTGGGACACAATGAAAGCTGTTCTAAGAGCTAAAGCCTACATCAAAAATATGGAAACATCAGAAATAAACAACTTAACAATGCAGCTTAAAGCTTTAGAGAAACTAGAGCAATCTGATCCCAAAAGTAGTAGAAGAGAGGAGATTAGCAAAATAAGGGGAGAAATATCTGAAATCGAGATTAAGAAAACGATAGAAAAAATCAACCAGTCAAAAAGCTGGTTCTTTGAAAAAAATCAATAAGATTGATACACCCCTAGCTAAATTAACCAAAAGCAGGAGAGAGAAAACCCAAATTAACAAACTGAGAAATGAACATGGAGTTATCACTACTGATACCCAAGAAATCCAGAGAATTATGACATCATATTTCAAAAACTTATACTCTGTGAAGTTTGACAGCACAAAAGAGATGGATGAATTTCTAAGTAAACACAACTTACCTAAATTGAATCAGGAAGTTGTGAATTATTTAAATAGTCCTATAACATATAAGGAAATTGAAGAAGTAATCTCAAATCTTCCCACCAAAAAATGTCCTGGACCAGATGGATTCAGCACAGAGTTCTACCAGACATTTAAGGAGTTAATAACACCAATACTCCTTAAACTGTTCCATCAAATAGCAAAGGAAGGAACACTACCAAATTCCTTCTATGAAGCTAATATTTTAATCCCAAAACCTAATAAAGATTCACTTAAAAAAGAAAACTATAGGCCGATCTCTCTGATGAACATAGACGCAAAGATTCTCAACAAAGTCTTAGCGAATCGGATTCAAAAACATATTAAAAAGTTCATTCATGGGGACCAAGTAGGCTTCATCCCCGGCACACAAGGTTGGTTCAACATACGCAAATCAATAAATGTAATTCATCATGTAAACCAGTCCAAAGTCCAAGACCACATGATACTCTCGATAGATGCAGAAAAAGCTTTTGACAAGATCCAACAGCCTTTTATAATCAAAACGCTGGAGACAGTAGGAATGGAAGGAACCTTTATCAATATAATAAAAGCTGTATACAACAAGCCCACAGCAAGGATTATGCTCAATGGGGAACAATTGGAAGCATTCCCACTTTGATCAGGAACTAGACAAGGCTGTCCACTCTCACCACTTCTATTCAATATTGTACTTGAAGTCTTAGCTGAAGCCATAAGACAAGAAAGGGACATAAGAGGGATTCAAATCGGCAAGGAAGAAGTCAAGCTATCCCTATTTGCAGATGACATGATCTTATACCTGAGTGATCCCAAAAACTCCACCAGGAAGCTCCTGGAACTAATTGAGAAGTTCAGCAGGGTGGCAGAATACAAAATAAATGTGCAAAAATCAGAGGCCTTCCTATATGCCCAAAATGAAAGAAGTGAAAAAGCCTTGAGAGAAACAATCCCATTTACTGTAGCCCCTAAAAAAATGAAATACCTTGGTATAAACCTAACCAAGGAGGTAAAAGACCTTTACAATGAAAACTTTAAAACCCTAAAGAAAGAAATAGCAGAAGACACCAGAAGGTGGAAAGACCTCCCTTATTCCTGGATTGGCAGAATTAACATAGTAAAAATGACCATCCTACCAAAGGCAATATACAGATTCAATGCTATATCAATCAAAATCCCAAAGCAATTCTTCAAAGAAGTTGACCAAACAATCTCAAAGTTCATATGGAGGCACAAAAGACCCAGGATAACAAAGACAATCCTGAGTAAGAAAAACACTGCTTGAGGTATTACCATACCAAACCTATGTCTATACTACAAATCCATAGTTATAAAGACAGCCTGGTACTGGCTCCAAATAGACACACAGATCAATGGATAAGGATTGAAGACCCAGATATAAGCCCACAAAATTACAGCCATTTGGTCTTTGACAAAGGGGCCCAAAGAATCCAATGGAAAAAGAACTGCATCTTCAACAAATGGTGCTGGCAAAACTGGATCTCCACATGCAGAAGATTAAAGCTGGACCCGTACTTGTCACCATGTATAAGACTTAATTCCAAATGGATCAAGGACCTTGATATCAGGCCAGAGACTATAAAAACCATAGTTGAAAGGATAGGGAACTCCCTCGAGCTGATTGGGCTAGGCCAACAGTTCCTAAACAGACATCCAATGGCACAGTCCTGCTACCAACTCTCAACAGTTGGGATCTTGTGAAATTAAAGAGCTTCTGTTCAGATAAAGAGATTGTAACACGAGCTCAAAGGCAACCCACAGAATGGGAGAAAATCATCACTAACCACACATCTGATAGAACTCTGCTGTCCAGAGTGCACAAAGAACTTAGAAAACTAAACACCAAGGAAACCAATGGCCCAATTAAAAAATGGGCCCTGGAACTTAAAAGAAACTTTACCAGGGATTAAATTAAAATGTCTAACAAATATCTTAAAAAATGCTCCACTTCCTTAGCCATCAGGGAAATGCAAATCAAAACTTCCCTGAGATATCATCTCACCCCAGTCAGGATGGCAAAAATCCACAATACAAACAACAACAAATGCTGGAGAGGATGTGGAGAGAGGGGACCTCTCCTACATTGCTGGTGGGAATGCAGGCTCATACAGCCACTCTGGCGAGCCATCTGGAGATTCTTAAAGAAATTAAAGATGGAAATGCCATATGACCCTGCTATTCCACTTTTGGGTATAACCCCCCATACAGCAGAGGTTCACCTCGATAGCACAAACACGGCCATGTTCATAGCAGCACTGTTTACAATAGCAAAGTCATGGAATCAGCCCAAATGTCCAACAGTTGACGAGTGGATAAGGAAACTGTGGTACATCTATACAATGGAGTACTACTCAGCCATCAAAAATGATGAATTACTGGAATTTGCCGGGAAATGGATGTCATTAGAAACAATTATATTAAGTGAAGTATCCCAGACCCAGAAAATTAAGCACCGTATGTACTCCCTAATAGGTGGCTCCTAGTACCAAACCTACCTAGCCCACCTAGAGACAGTAATTCCAAGGATTATGAACAGGAGGGATGGGGTAGGAGGGCCACACCAGAAACAAGGAGAGAAGGGACCATGTTACAGCAGAGAAAATAGGCCTCCATCAAGGACTCAAATAAGTAATGAGACATCTGATTAAGTTCACAGACTTTTGTTCCTGATCATTTACTACTGAGGGGGTATGATCTCACCAGAAGAGGAGGGCATATAGTCTGGCAGATAAAAAGTAACCGTTGTGCAAATTGGTGATAGACCCCTCCCTCACTGTGTTTCCCACTTTTATTACATCTACCTTTGAATGTGCTTTTATCACAAGACTCTAGTTTAACAGCTTTTTGTCTCTGGCCAGGGGGTAACATACAATGCCCACCAGGATGGAGTGAAGGGCATTGCAGGAGCAGCAAAACTGCAAAAGAAAATCAACAAACCACAATCCAGAACTTCAGAGACTCTATATCAACCACCTAGAACTAGGCCAGCTTAATCTCTCCCCATCCTGAAGCTCAGGGAAATTTGCGGAAGAGGGGGTGGTAAGAGTGTAAGAGCAAAAGGATGGGAGGAGCAATGATATATAAGATACTCCATACAAGTTAGGGCTGAAGCAATCATAATTGGACTTTACCTGCCCTGCGCATTGTCCAACACACTATTGACCCCACAAAGTCTAGCATCTGCTAAAGGCACCAAGATCTTTGGAGGCAAGGGATTGGCAGCCACAGCAGTGTTCCTATACCTAAGAGGAACACGGGAAAGGGTTCAGGGAAAGGCCACTGGGTCCTTGTACATCATCGGAGAGGAGGGCCCAGAGGAAAATCAGACATGCACAAGAAAGGACTCTCTGGGAATTGGGGTGGGAGGCACTGGGGGATGGGGAGGGAGAAGGGTGAGGAGGGGGAGCAGGGGGTACGGGGGGGAGGAGGAGGGAGGGAGGGAACTGGTGTACCTATTAAGTTTGTATGAGCTGAAATAATAATAAAAATGTATTAATAAAAAAATAAACTGTTTTTGACATATTAATAAAAAAAAAAGTCCTAGACTCTCAGGGGTCCCCACATTGCAATATCCACTCCCCCAGAAAGTTTGCTCTGATGTCAAGACAGACAGACCTGGGAGCTGAGAAACTGATTTCCAGACTCTATTCTGGGATGAGACGGTTCTCAGAGAAAATCAGAAGATGCCAAGATGCCAGAGGGTTGAGAGCATATGAACCATTCACACTCATCCTCAGTATTCATTCTTCTGTATTAGTCAGGGTTCTCTAGAAGAACAAAGTCCATAGGAAATATATATATATATATATATATATATATATATATATATATATATATGAATTTAAGATCAAATTGGAGGAAGCTCAGAAGCAAATTCTTTCCCTAGCAGAAGGCGGCGCTCTAGAGCTAGAAGTTAGGGGAAAAAAATTGTTCCCTGAATTCCTGTTCAGTAGGCTGAACATGAAACTGAAGTTTTAATTCTTTGACTGGACTAACCACATTTCAAGTTGTCACATGCAGAGATCAGTGGCTACCATGTCACAAGAGCCTGACATCTCCACCGTGGCTGGAGCACCCTGTTGGATAGAGTTGGCCATCTCACATGTTACAAGAGAAACCAAAACCAGCTGCACTTGAGTCCTATGAAAGGTACTAAGAAAGAGAAGTTAGAGAGTCAAATCATTAACCAGCAAAACAAGAACTCATGATGATTTTTATAAAGATAGTAAATATTCTAGCTTCCACAAACCTCAACAAGATAGATAGTAAATATTCTAAGCAGATGATAGGCATTTCTGACTATCTGTACCATCTGGTCTCTCTCAATTCACAATTCTGTGGACGTCGGGCAAAAATAGCTACAAGAAATAAGTAAAGAAATTAGTGTAGCTGTGTTCCAATAATACTTCATATACAAAAACAGGTGATGGACTAGAAATTGCCTACCGTCTATGTTTTGCTGACTATGCTAGAAATCATGAAATTGTCACAAACATGCATCCACAAAACAAAAGAAAATGGTAACCCCGCAATCAAAATCAACTAAGAAAAAAAATGAGTCTTCTTTTATGCTATGAATATAAATATAATGTGCATAGAGAGTAGTCAGGAGAGTTTACTATCTTGTGGTACAAAGACATCTTCAAAGCATTTCAAGGAAGAGAAAAAATATAAATAGTGTTCTATGACTTTATACCTTAAAAATAACATTTTAACAGAGAGGAGGACCCAGAGGAAAGTTTGACATACACATTAAAGGATGCTCCAGGGATGGGGGGAGGAGGCACTGGGAGATAGGGAGGAGGGAGGAAGGGGAAAAGTGGGGAGGGAGCAAGGGGGTCCAGGAAGGGATGGAGGGAGGGAGGGGACCGGAGTACCTATTAAGTTTGTATGAGCAGAAATAAATAAATAAATAAAATACAAAAATAAATAAATAAATAACATTTTAAATTTTGAAAAGTTTCTTCTACCTAAAATTAAAAGACCAATGTTAGCCCTGGGTTCAAAGAAAAGATACAAAAGAATTTGCAGAATGGATTGCCTCAATAAATAAGTAATGTAAACACAGATCAGAGACTTAGAGCTAAAGAAACTATTTCAGAAGATCTTGTACATCAAATAGTACATAAATGAAAATAAAGAATCAAATCAATTAGTTACATATTCATCTAAGTATTTTTGAAAAGAAAAGCAAGTCCAGAGAGAGCAAGAGAGAGAGAGAACTAGGATTCATCAAAACAGGAATTAGTACAACAGAAGATTAAAAACCATAGTAATAAAGGTAAAATATAACTGCTTGAAAAAATCAACATGATGTTTAAAATACTTGCTAACTCAATTTTTATGAGACAAAAGTATAAGTAGAAAAAGAAGTGACAAGGTAAATAATGCAAACACCAGAAGAAACCTAAAATCTCTGAAACTAGAACTAGAGAGATGGGTCAGGGGCTGAGCCTCTGCCTCTCAAGCAGAGGGGCCTGAGTTTGGATCCCAGATCCCACGTAAAAAAGTCAGGCAGAAATGACAGTGACCTACACTTCCAACTCTGGAAGACAGAGACTGGGAAACCCTAGAACAAAGCAGAAGAAGCAGAAATAATCCAAGACGATCCCTAAAGTGTCACCCTTGGGGTTCCATAGGCACACACAAAAGTGCTCTCTGACACACACACACACACACACACACACACACACACACACACACACACACACACACAAGCTAATCAGTACCCTATCAAATACATGGCTCAGCAAGTAAAAGTAATTGCTTGCAAACAAAACACCAGAGTTTAATCCTGGGAACCCATCTGGTAGAAGGAGAGATTACTTTTGAAAGTTGTCCTCTGGCTCCACACATACATTATCTCTGTCTCTCTCTCTCTCTCTCTCTCTCTCTCTCTCTCTCTCTCTCTCTCTCTCTGTCAAATAAATAAACTACAAACTATAAAAATGAAAACTCTGATGTCTAAGTACTTTTTTTTGGAAATCACAACTTAGGGGACCACCAAGACAGATCAGCATGTAAAGAGACTGCGAGCAAACCTGTCAACCTGAGTTCAACCCCAGAAACCCATGTGGTGGAGGAAGAAAGCTGATTTCTACAAGTTACTCTCTGGAACCCTGAGGCCCATAAAAATAGACAGACAGGAAGGTGGGAGAGAGTGGGATGGATTGATGAAGGGAGGAAAGAGGGGGTAGGAAAGAGGTAAGGAGGACGGATAAGTACTCATTATGCTTGTAAAACTAGGAAAAAAATTTTTAATTAAATAAAAATTGTCCTCTGACTTCTTCACACACACACACACACACACACACACACACACACACACACACGCACGCACACATGTCCATGCACACACATTATGACACATAATGTACCTTCTTTATGTCTCTCTTTTTCTATCGTTCTCTAATACATAAACATAAAAACAAAGATTCGATGTCTAAATAGTTTTGTTTTGAAATTATGACTTAGGGGACGAGCAAGAGAGCTCAGCAGACACCATTTGCAAACCTGACTTCCACATGTGTGCCATAGCATGCATGCATCTCTCTCTCTCAAATAAATATTAAAAACAAACAAAAAAGAAACAGCTAAACTGCAGAAACAGCAAACCTGGAAACAACAAACCATAATTCAGAACACCAAAGACCCTACATTATTCACTTGGAACCAGACCAGCCAAATCCCTCCCCATCCTAAAGCTCAAGGAACCTTGCGGCAGAGGAGGCGGCAAGATATTAAGAGCCTAAAGATGGGAGGACCAACAATATCAAAGTACTCTATACAAGTCAGGCTGCAGCAATCAGGATATAGGCACAATGTGATTAGACTTTGCCTGACCTGCACAATGACAAACATGTCAACAAGCCCCTGAGATCTAGCACAGATTACAGGGGAGAAGGCTTTAGGCAGCAGGATCTTTAGAGACAAGGGTTTAAACAATCATAATAAAGTTCCCATATTAGCAGGCAGGCCAAGAAGGGGCCCCAAGCTATGCCACTGAGTCCTGAACCTTCACTAGGGTAGAGGACTCAAAAGGAGGTGCCCACATAAACGTATGTTCTGGGAGATGGGAGAAGGAGAAGGAGGGAGAGGGGATGAGGGAAGAGTGCAATGGGGAAGGCGAAGGGAGAGGAAGAGAATGTCTACTGAGCTTGTGTAATTAGGCAAAAACAAAATGTATAATAAAAAAAGAATTGACTTAAAAATTGGGATATAAAAAATAAATAAACAAAAAGATTATGACTTAGAAAAACTCATCCTTATATAGAGAGAAAGTTTTGTGAAGTGGATGATGATGATGGTGGGTTTGGTTTAGACCACTACAGCGAGTGAGGACCAGAAGAAGCTGTGTCGTCCAGATGGCTTCTCCCAGGGCTGCAGCACTGAACTCAGACCCAGATTTGAAACTGATTTCTTTCACTTTAGATTTTGGTATTCTTGGGTGAGCTCTTTCATCCTTTTCAATTTTGCCTTCACCTAATTGGTTTAAAAATAGAATATATTATTTAAATATAGATAAAATTGGGCAATGACATGAAATCATAGCTACTTCCCCTCAGCAGGGAAGGCGGCAGTGATGAAGCATAGGCCCTTCATATTTGTGCCATCTTGGACAAGGGAAGCAGATTAATGATGCATTTGGCCTCAAAATCTAAGAAAATGTTTGTATCTGAAACTGACTATTCTTGCTTCCAAATGTCCCCTCTCAAGGCATGCTTTCAAGGCAAGTGAATTGTGCACATGACCCTGCTGGCCTCCACACTTCCAAACGATGGCAGAAATGTATTTTAAAGACAAAAAAATCACAAGAGACTGTGAAAAGAAACAAGATTGGATGCAAATAGATTCTGGAAATGTCCTGATTTAGATTTAAGTGAGGTATACAAACCTATGTCTTGCGTGCCAGCCTTTGAGAGACAGGGCCTCATGGAATGAAGTTACGGTCATGGGGCACAGGCTGCAGGGGAAATTGGGGCCCTGACCCACCACCAGTCCCTGTTCTTCCCAACCGCCACGAGGTGAGCAAGATTCCTCTTCATGACTATGTCATTGCAGGCGCACAGTGGCAGCTCAAAGCAATTGTGGAAACCTCTGACACCAGAAGCCAAAATAAAATTTTCCTCTTTGTAAACTGACTTATCCAGATGTTTTGTTTTGGCAACAGAAAACTGGCACACTAGAAATGATAGGCAAATGAGTGGATGTTAAGTAGTTTAGCAGCCTGGAAAAGCAGAATCTCACTAAGAATCTAACCAGCAATGGCAAACGCTTAGACTGACACACATATGTGCACACACACATATATATGCACTCAACACACTTTCTCACATGCAGAATTTCTCCAGATCTTACAAATTGTCCTCAAGTACCCTCAGACATTGTGAATGAACAACTTTGTTTAAAAGTCTAGGTATGATGTAGATGATATAGGTGGATTCCCAGATACCTACCTACCCCAGCCCCCTGCAGACTGTCATCTCTGATTAGGACTAAATGGATGGGCCCTGAACTAGACATTACCAAACACAGTAGAGAGATGGGGAGGATGAGGAAGGAAGAAATGATGAAGTGGCAGAGCAGGGAGAAAGGAGCACAGCTTTCTAGAACAATCTGTGAAATGATCAATTGCAAAGATTCATGTATAATGCTGATTAAAATATATAACCGGCAGAAAGACAAAACTGAAAGATGCTGCAGTTACTTTTCTTTTGCTGTGAGACACACTCAGACTCAGCAGAATGGGAGAGATGGGTGTTTTCTTGACTTAAGGTTCAAGTGGGAGGCACTGCAATAGCAGAAGACATGGCTGGAGACAGAGAGAAAGAGAACAAAAAGCAGCCAGGCTAGGCTACCATCCTCAAGGATTACCTCCTATGGCATACCTTCCTTCACAAAGTCTCTGCCTCTTGAAAGTGTCACGACCTTCTTAGAAGCATACTCTGGGAAGGGAAAAGGCACGCAGGGTTTACTGTTGATGACTTGGTACCAGGAGAAACATTCTTCATAAGCCACTCAGATCTGAGGCTTGATTGATTGTCCTTTTCTCAGTGCATTCATTTCCGTGTTCATGCTTATGACAAATATACCCTACATTAACTACATAAGGCAGGATGCATTTCATTCATAGTTCCAGAAGCTCAATCTGTCTTAGTGGGGAACAGAATATGCCCATGAAGGAAGGTCAAGAAACAGAGAAAAGGAAAATGTCAACCTTTAGATGGCCTTCTTGTTTATCCAAATCCCTAACCCACAGTCAGGGAGCCGCAGTTACTCTGCATGTTGTTGATGAATCCATGACCAAATAGCTTAAGGGAACAAGGGGTTTTATTTCAGCTTACGATTGTCCAGTTACACTTGACAAGTGAGGCAGGAGAGCCCAAACCAACACCAACGGCTGAGGGAAGTGACCACACCAAATCTGCAGGACTGCTGAGAGAGAGAGAGAGAGAGAGAGAGAGAGAGAGAGAGAGACAGAGAGAGAGAGAGAGAGAGAGACAGAGAGAGACAGAGAGAGACAGAGAGAGAGAGAGAAACCCTCCCTTGCCAGACCAGATGTCTGGTCAAGTATATAGAAGAATGCCAACTTCCTTAAACAACTCCCTCCATTCTATTCACCTGCCCAGGGATTACTCCAATTCACCATGGGTTGGACCCTCCCCATCAATCTGAAAATTTCCTGCAGGCTTGCTCTGGGCTTAACTCAACTATTAATTCTTCACAATTGTGCCCAGAACTCAAAGCCTTCAGCTGCCAAATTGACACCATTATCTATGACATAGCAGTGAGCCTTTCCTGAACTGGGAACACTGTCACAAGCACACCTTCAGGTGTGTCTCATTGATCTCAAAGGTGAGCACAGAATATTCTCCCCACACTCTGCCTTCTTCGCATCTATAGAGGGCCGACTTGGACATCTCTAGCTTCCCACTCAGTGTGCACAGGACACTCTTGTGTTCTAGACATTCAGGATTCCTACCTGTTTCTGTTATTCACCTGCCTCAGGGACTTTGAACTTGCTATTCTTTTGAGTCATGCAAATCAGTATGTGATTGGGTACCTCCTTCTTGCCATTCTGGTCTCATTTCAACTGTCCCCACCTCAAAGCAATCTTCCCCATGACTATCTGCAGCTGAGCTCGCTGCTCAGTCGCCGTCTGTGAACTCACCTCGCAGTATTCTTATATAGTGATCTTTATTTGCTTGTTCACATATTGTATTTATTGTCTGTCTAATGTTTTATTTCCCTAAAGGCTCCCTAGTCCAGAGCACTTGCCAAGGATTCAGTACATTGTCTAGGTAAAGCAGACTGACTGGAGGACAAGGATCCCTACGCTTTCCAGCTCTGATCTACACCAAGGTATCTCCAGAAGCAAGATCATATTTATTACAGATGAATTTGGAAGAAACCAGGAGACCTAAGCATGTCTATGGTCTGGTGAGGCTTTGTGAACTATACCTGGTCCATAACAAAAAGGCCTGTTTGCCTATACAAGGACACAGGCGTCCTGGACCCCTGGGCATCTCTCCCTATTGCTCCACCTCCTTACTGCTTTGCTCTGGGGTTTCCCAGGTTCTGCCTTCCAGGATCAGAATTTCAGGCCACTGCCATATCCTCCTGGCATTTTTATGTGGGGTCTGGAGATCTGAACTCAGGTCCTTTTGCTTTTTTTTTCAGGCCCTTTTGCTTGAGAGGCAAAGTTTTTATTTTCGTCCCTGAGTCATCTTCCCAGCCCCTCAAAGAGGCAGCTTTAAAAAAGAAAAAGCATTGGTATCTGAGGAAGGTGTTTATTTTCTCTTGTGTCTGAGGAAGGAAAGCTGTATTATCAGCTTGGAACAGAATTTGTCTTTGGAGCCTTGGAGTGCTCAGGAATGACTACTGAATTTAAAGGCAAGTTTTCATTTCAGCCCTTCAGTCAGCCTTAATCGCCTGGCAGAAATCACAGAAGGTAAGGCCAAGGAGTGTTAGAAACTGTCATTGTCTTTTACCTTTTGGAAGATGCAGAGATTTTCCACTTTAATGTGGCACAGTATTCAATCAGCTTAAATTATGCATGCGTCCAACATCAGGCCGGCGAGATGTCACCAGCAATTCAACCTGTCCTTAAATATGGACTGAAAGTCAAAAAGATGAGGGTTAGAAGAGTCAAATACAAACTGGTTCTGCTATCTGGGGAAACAAGAAGCTTGCTTGCTCATAGACAGGTGCAGCGATCCCCAGAGAACATTTCACTGATGTCCTTCACCATGCTGGGCAGACATTTTTCACTTCCAAAGCCTGCCTTGACTTTCTAAGTATTCTAGATTAAAGAAAAAATAAAGTCACATGTTGTCACTTGCTTTGTGCATATAGCAACATTTTCATCTCTCTGCATCATAAAATTTATTTATCAGGATTAAATTGATCATTGGGAGGTGTATGCTAGTTTTATCTTGCCATTCATTACTGAATGAGTATAATACCCACAGAACTTAGGGAAAAGGGGGTTTATTCTTGGCTTATAGTTTCGGTTACAATCCACTACAGTCTGGCAGAAGAATTCATACCAACATCAGGAGATGTTGAGGAAACACTGAGAGAGGAGCATACTTTTAACTTATCAGCCTGCTGAAATACCGAATCAACTCTCTCCATCTAGTCCACATACCCAGGGAATGGTCCCACTCACTGTGGGTCGGATCTTCCCACATCAATTAAATAGTTTCCCACAGGCTTGCTCAGGATTTGTCTTAACTAAATAATTCTCACAGGCATACCTAAAAACTTAATCCTCGGTTGTCAAGTTGATGCTAATATCTAACTGGTATAAGGTAGGTCCCAGTATTTCTGGTTTCTTTAAGTGATATAATTAACTAACTACTTGAATTTATGGTATATTTATAAAACATTATGTGACACAAAAAAAACTAGAATCAGTATGAATGAAGCATTCACTGTGCATACAAGCTGGGTTAGACAGCTAGATAATGATGATGATGATGATAGCTAGACAGATATAGACAGATAGATAAATGATATTTAGATATGACAGATACAGATAGATGAATACATGATAGATATGTGTAGGTGGATAGTATAAATAGATAATTATAGAGAGATAGATGGGTAGATGACATATAGATAGATAATATATAGAAATGATTATAGATAACAGATAGATAATTGATAGGTAGATTACTAGATAGATAATAGATATAAGGTGATAGATGGTAGATGATAGAGATGACAGAAATGATATAGAGACATGAAGATAGATGATTTATTGATAGGTATATGGATGACAGAAATAGATGACTGATATGGTAGGTGATAGATATGGGCAGGTGATTATAGATAAAGATAGGTATGAATGGATGATAGACAAAAACTATGATATAGATGATATACAAAAATAGATACAGATGGTATAGATGTAGATGCTATAAGTACAGTTATAGATATAACATAGACATCGAACTGATGAAAGGCAGAGCAAGAGACCCCACAGTCTGAAGGCTCATGATGGGACTTGGGGTCAAACAAAAGTGAACTGGCTACTGAGGTAGTGCAACAGCAGCAGGAGAGGTGACCCTGGATAGAAGGAGCAGCTGGAGCAAAGTGTGAGAAATGATTATTTCTTGCTTAAGACAGTGTGTTGGTATGTGAATATTGCAATAACCTAAGCATAGCACTGAGGAAAAATTGGTTTCAGATTGTGAAGTTATGGTGTCTATGTTGGAGTGGCAGCTGTCAGAGTGTGGGCTGATATGCTCCTGTTGCAGATTCCACTTTGGCCAGTACTGTTGTGGGCCAGACACTCAGAGCAGAGATGAAGATGGGACTGGAAAAGCTCTCAGTGAACTAACATAATCCTATTTTGAGGACCCTCTCTTGTTTAGACATTTTAATGTCTAAGCATTAACTTTTAATGTTAACATTTAACATTTTAATTATGTCTATTTTTATTCCATTTCTGGGGATCCTAATACTTGGCATACTCACCAATAACACTCAGCAATTTGCTGGATTTGTTGACTTGCTAACTCATGTGGGTAGCAGTCTCTGAGTATGATTTCCGGTTGCTTGAGGAATCTGCACAAAAATTCTCCCAGGTCTGTATTTACAATGTTTCTCCAGAACTCAGTGGTTCTGTCCAACCATTAAGAGATCACATCACAACAACATTTTAGACAAATCCTTTAACTGAGTGTGTGTGTATGTGTGTGTGTGTGTGTGTGTGTGTAAGTCCGTGCATTGGTGCTCATCCAAATTCAGCAATCATAATAGGAAACCACTATTTTCTATCTGCCCTGTAGTGAGTTAGAGGTAAGTCCAGCATGTTACGTCTCCTCTTCCCCAGCCAAGGAGTTTCCTAGTGGGGCATTGAGCCAACATCACAGGGTCATTCATAATCCCAGACACACTGTGTTCAGACTCAGACTTTATCTTCGATTAGAAGCTGGACACTAGACCACCATGATCTGTAGCAAGGTCTCACCATGTCTGCTTTCCTAGTGACTTCTGCATGCCTGATTTCTGTGGGTGTTTTGATTCTCTTTTTTCTTATCTGAATGGTGCATGTCATGAAGAGTTTCTAAAAGCCTATTTTACCATCTGACTATTGGATCTTAAAATTCAGAACACCTTCTACACAAAAACCTTACGGGGAAAACAAAGCGTGACACATGTCCACTATGGCACCCTTTTCACTCATGTGCAATCTGTTGGTAGAATATGGTTCACTTTTGCATATAGTTTGAGTCAATCTTCTGTCCTCAGTTCACAGCACTTTTTTGACATCTTGCTGGCATGTGTTCACCCTGCATGCTATTTGCTTTGGTAAAGTCAGTGAGTGAGACCATAGTGTAATGTCTTGAACATAAAAGCTCTTGCTATTTAAGATGATCACAGGGCTTCACGGCTACTATGAAGTTAGGCACATATGCAGACTTTGCTAATTCTGACTCCAATTTTATTTTATTACCACATAAAGATTCCTTTGTTGCTACTGTCAAGGTTATTTTTTGTCTGAGAATATTCTAGATACTATTTAGGCTTCAGGAATGGAAAAGATACCAATAAGCAATTATGCAATAACTCTACCCAGCAAAGAATCATGCTTCATGATGGGAAGTATTATAGACAAGAAATAAACAGTCTCCACTCCCAAGTACCTTAAGATATATGAGCTACAGACGTGGTTACTACAAGCCTCTCACCTTCACTTTTGCTCACCTATGCTTGACTAAAGGAATTACAATGGGCTCTATTTTGGTGTTCCTTTTTCTTAAACTTTAGCTAGAGTGGGAAGATAGTTTAAGCCTGTTATGATGAAGGAATATTTACTAATTTCATTACAAAGATTTGGTTGCAGTGTTTGAAAGTCAAACCCCCTTTGGTTATTAGACATCATAGGTTCAGATGGGCTGACCGGAGCTCATAACTTCTCTCAGGCTCTACAGCCAATTTCCAAAGCAGAGTTATTACTCAGAGTTTTTACCTTCCTCATGTTACTGTACGGGTAAGATGTGATCATGTCTCCCATCTGTCCTCACACATGTGCTCATTCTATTTAGAAGGCTTTGACTAGGGCTTAAGATATACCTCAGTGAATAAGGTACTTTTCTCTGAAACACAAGGACTGAAGTTCAGATCCTTCCGAACCACATGAAAGGCAGACAGGTATTGTAATAACATGTAATCCGAACACTCACCAAGGCCTAAACCCCTCCCTTGAGTCAGATGCATAAGTACATGTCTGAGACAGACAGTTGCAAGTGGTGACGTCTCCCCATTAGTAAAGGACAGACACTCCTGTTTTGTTTTCTCCCTATAATTCCTGAAATCAGATATGTCTATGTTCTGCTCGAGACTGTTTCCAGGCCAAGGTGTTCTTTCTACAGTTCCTTCCCTGTGCATCTTGAGACCACTGAAGTCATGGTGCATAATTAACTCATCCTGGAGACACCATATCTGTTCCCATAAAGTAAACAGTTAACGCTACCTGGAGACACCACATGTCTGTCCCCATATAATAATTAGGTGTCACATTTGCTTTTTCTTGCTAGCCTAGATAAGTTTGACATATTCCTATAGAGAATTTAGCTGTGCTGTTCCCTGGTATTTCCCTAATATACATACTTATGCTTGCAGCAAATAAAGTTGGCTTAGATGATTTGGATCAAAGACATCCTAGCTCCCTCTGATCCAACCTGAGCTTCACTTCTACTTCTCCTACTCCTGCTTCCCATGTATCTCACAGGTTTGCATTGGTTTTTGGACCCTGCGCTGTGTGCCATGACATGGGAAGCAACTGCCTTCCGTTGGGGACTGTGACCAGCACTGACACTAGCTTCCTGGGGAAAAAGGCCAGGTCTTAAACCATTTGCAGAAACATGAGTGGAACCATGGGAATTGATCCAGGCTACGTCGGAGGGGACAGAGATATTGAGATCTAAGCCAAATTTATTTTTAGCAATCACTGGTATTTATCCCAAAATCATAAAACAACACAGTAAAGAGATTTCTTGTTCACAGAATAGTTAAGCATATACTATGAGAACAGTTTATACACTGTGACATAAGAAAAATAGAAGTGTCATATAGTGAATTTATGGAGCACACATATTGTTTCCAAGTACAGTTAATTATAAACTGTAATCAGGGTCTGCAGTCCTGTCGCAGTCTTGCTGTTCTTTAGATCTGCAGGTAATATGCCTCAGTGGTCTTAAGACAATCATGGGAGGAACATGCAGGAAAACACTTTGGCCCAGAACCAGTCTGAGCTGGGCCATGTGACGGCCTGAGTCTATTACTGAACAAGAGTAAGCAGGAGGCTCTAATCATCTCTCACAGGATGGGGGAGAGGTCACACCTGAAACTGCCCACCTCAGATGGTATCATGTCATCCAGCTTCAAGAGAGTGGCGGGTCCTAGCCTTGGCATCCCCTACAGCCTTCTACCACTGTGCTCTGGCTGACTGGCATGATGTTCTGCCCACCCATATGGGACCAGTCAACTATGGCCTGAAGGTTCTCAATCCACAAGCCACAACAAACCCTATTTAAATTGTTTCTGTCAGGCATTTGGGTCACAGCAACACAAAAGTGGCTAAAAAAAGTATGATCAGTGCCTTTGATGACACACTGGGGGGACTATAAACAGTGCAAGAAGTTAAGCTAGGTACATCCTACTGGAGTAGTCTTAGGCTTCCTAACTGAGCTGCCTATGAATGGATCAAGTTGTGTTCACATGTGGTCTCAAAGGAGACCAGGAAGGCTGGTTGCTGGGTAGGAAAACACCTGTACCCCAGGAATCAAGGTTGGACTAGATAATTCTTCAGCTGGAGACAGAATGATTGTGGAAAGATAACTGAAAGGACTTTGCCACGCAAGAGAGGGCTGAGCTGAGCATGGGAAGATTAAAAGTTCGGTAGGAGAAATGGAGGCATTCTTGTGTGAAGCCACAGCATGAGACAAGCTCCAGAGGGTGAAAGGGGGGGGGTTCTGATGGGGTCTGCCCTGCTCAGAAGGGTGTGAAGTATTAAAGACGAGGTTAGAGGTTCTGTTGGGAAAAGATACATGGTCAGACACAAGGAATTTGTCACACAGTCCAAGAAAACAATTGCTAGTACGTGTTGAAAGATGTGGGAAAAAAGAGTAATTGGAGGAACCAAAGGAGGAACAGGTTACTTTGTTTTTTTTTTTTTTTTAAGCAGATTGCTTTTTGGTGTTTCCCTGTGCTCTCTGTGCCCATTACCCCACTCTTTAGCAGGGAGGGTTCCTGGCAGTGGCACATTAATCACCAACAATATGGATAAGCCCTTGAACTTATGACAGTTTTCATGGGCCAGTCTTTGATGCAAATAGTAGGGATAAATTGCTTACGAGATGCCACCAGATGATCTAATTTCACAAGAACTTCCCCTGGAATGCTCAGAACTTGGTGACCTCATCCATAGGTAACAATGAGATGTTCAGAAGATTCTAGCTGGTGGAGAGAACGAGCTGGTCACTTCACTTTTCTCAGAGCAATAGGCGGGTTGCCAGAGCTCGACCTTCTTTGAAAGCTACAGTAGGCATGATACCAAGGCTCAACTTTGTGAATTTGCAAACGGGGGCAAAGGGGGGATGATACTTCATAGCTATGAGTAGACTTCCCATCTCTGCCCCCAACTTGTTCCCTTTCGTATGATGACAAATACCAAAGACTTTGAATGGATCCATGGCTGACTGTCTAGGTTGCAAAGTAGAAAAAGGAGGGGCCGCTGGTGCAACACAGAGGCCTAAGCCACAAATAGGGTAGATGATTCAGAAGGAATCCATAAAAACTGACAAGAGGATAGGAGAGAACAGTTTAGATACACCAAGAGACAGCAGGTAGGGAAGAGGGGGGGAAACAGGAAACAGGGGAAAGGGAGGAAAGGAGGAAGACAGAGGAGAAGGAAGGGGCAAGGAAACCCACACATTGAGCTTGTATAATTAGGCAAATTAATTTTTTAAAAAAAGATGATTCCTTGGGCTGGAGAGGTAGCTCAGGGGTTAAGCCTCTGCCTTGCAGGCGGAAGGTCCTGAGTTCAGATCCTAGACCCCATGTATAGACGCTGGGCGGAAGCGGGGGCGGCCTGCGTTTCTGGTCCTGGTAGGGCGCAGCCTGTGAATCCCGGGGTAGAGTAAACAAGGAGGAGGTGGAGGCATCCATGGTGGTTCCCGAATTTGTCCG
>JALPQD010000049.1:0-36164 GCA_023101885.1 Typhlomys cinereus | reverse complement strand
AAACGACATCGAACAAGTCCAACAGCAAGGATTATACTCAATGGGGAAAAAACTCGAAGCATTCCTCTTGATCAGGGAAAACTAGACAAGGCTGGTCCAATTTCCCACTGTCTATTAATATTGTACTTGAAGTCTTCGCTAGCAGCATAAGAGAAGAGAGAGAGAGAGAAAATGGAAGGAAGAAGGTTTTTTTTAAGATATCTCTATCTGTAGAGACATGATCATTCTACCGGAGTGATACCTAAAAATTCCACCAGGAAAGAATACAGAAAGTTATCAGTCTGGCGGATACAAAATAAACATGCAAAATCAGTGGGCCTTTCCGATACACCAAGGATGAACAAAAGTGAAAAAGTCCGAAGGAAACAATCTCATTTACTATAGCCCTAAAAAAAAATGAAAATACCTTGTTATAAATCTACCAAGAAGTGAGGAGACCTTTATAATGAAACTTATAAACCCAAAGAAGAAATTACAGAGATCCAGAAGGTGGAAAAGACCTTCTATGCTCCTATTGGCAAGATCAACATCATAAAAATGGACCACCCTACCAAAAGCAATATACAGATTCACATATACCAATCAACATCCCAAGCAATTCTTTAAAAAATGACCAAACATCTCAAAATCATATGAAGCATCAAAGGCCCAGGATGCAAAAACAATCCTGAGTAAACAAAAACACTGCTGTGGAATCACCATACCAACCTTAATCTATACTACAAATCATAATATAAAAAATAGCCTGGTAGCTGCTCCAAAATAGACATTAGATCAATGGATAGGGTTGAAGACCCAGAATAAGCCCACACATATATAGCTATTTGATCTTTGACAAAGGGGCCCAAAAAATTCAATGGAAAAAGAATAACATCTTCAACAAATGGTGCTGGCAAAATTGATGTCCACATGGAGAGTAAAACTGGACCTATACTTGTCCCATGCACAACAATCAATTCAAAAATGAATCCGGACTTCAATATTAGGCCAGGACTATAAAACACTAGTTGAAAGATAGGGAACTCTTAGCTGATTAGGCTAGCGCCAACAGTTCTCAACAGAATCCAATAGCACCGTCACTGAACCAACTATCACAGATGGGATTCTTATGAAAGAAAGAGCTCTGTTCAGATAAAGAGATTGTAAACAAGCAAACAGGCAACCTACAGAATGGAGAAAATCTTCACAAACCACATATCTGATAAAGCTTTATTATCTAGAGTGCACAACAAACGTAAAAACTGACACAGAAGGAGATAAATGGGCCCAATTAAAAAAATGGACGGTCTAGTTCCATACTTCTGATGAGCAGAAATAATAAAAAAATGTATTAAAAAAAATGGGCCGTGGCTGGAAGAGGTGGCTCAGGGGTTCAGGCTACTGCCTGCAGGCAGAAGGTCCGGAATTCTGATCCTAGACCCACGTATAGGGGGACGCCGGGGGAGGAGTGGGGCGGCCTGTGTTTCTGTCCGTAGGGCAGAGCCCGTGAATCCAGGCAGGACGTAAACGAGGAGGAGGTTGCGGCAGTCATGGTGGTTCCCTAATTTCGTTCGGGTTCACACACACACCACACACACACACACATACACCGCGGCACCACACATACCACGCACATATAAATAAAAAAATGAACTTTACCAGAGAAACGGTACCAGAGACGAAAGTGAAATATCTAACATATATCTTAAAATGCTCTAACATAGTTGCCATCAGGGAAATGCAAATCAAAGCTTTCCTGAGATATTATCTCATCCCAGTCAGGATGGCAAAAATCCACAATACAAACAACATCAAATGCTGGAGAGGTTGTGGAGAGAAGGGAACTCTCCTATATTGCTGGTGGGAATGCAGGCTTATACAACCACTCTGGCAATCAGTTTGGTGATTTCTAAAAAAGTTAAAAATCAATTATGGAAATGCCACTGGGTCCTTATATGTCATCGGAGAGGAGGACCCAATGGAGAGTTAGGCGTATACAATAAAGGACTCTCTGGGAATTGGGGGGGAGGCACTGGGGGAAGGGGAGGGGGAGAAGGGGGGAGGGAGGGAACTGGTAAAAAATTTTAAAATGTATAATTAAATTTTTAATTAAAAAAAAAAGAAAAAAAAATGAAAAGTTATCTATTTTCAAAGGCAAAAAAAAAAAAAATCAAAATGCCATATGACCTTACTATAGCACTTCTGAGAATAATCTCCCATAATGCAGAAATTCACTACAGTGACACGAGCACAACCATGTTCATAGCAGCACTATTTACAATAGCAAAGTCATGGAATCAACCCAAATTCCCAACAGTTGATGAATGGATAAGGAAAATTTTGTACATTTATCTAATGGAATACTACTCAGCCATCAAAAAAGATGAATTAATGAAATTTGCCAGGAAATGGATGGAATCAGAAAAAATTATATTGAGCGAAGTATCCCAGACACAGAAAATTACACACCATATGTACTCCATAATGGGTGGATCCTGGTACCAAACCCACTTAATGACATATTCAAAGATAAATCTTTGTAATACCTACTGTAATCACAAAGATTATAAACAGGAGGGAAGGGGAAGGAGGGCCCCCCTAAAAAAGAGAGAGAGGATCAGACTTCAGTAGAGAAAATAGGTCACTGTCAAGTATTGCATGCAAGTAGGAGAGATCTGGTGAAGCTTACTCTCACTTCCCTTCCAGGTCACCTGTGACTGAAGAGATTTGATCTCACCAATCAGGGAGTGTACAGGAACTGGCAGATAGATGATAACCATCCTGCAAATGTGACACATACCCCCCACCCCCCACCTACCCCTCACCTGCCACTGTGGTGTCCTAATCCAATTCCATCTACCGTTGAGATTCCTCTTACATTAGGATCTTCGTTTAAACAGCCTTTTATTTTTGGTTAAGAGGTGACCTTCAATACCCATCAGGATGGAGCCAAGGGCAGTGAAGGAAGAGCATAACTGAAAACAACAACAAACCATAATTCATAATACCAAAGACCCTACATTATTCACTTGGAATCAGACCAGCCAAATCTCTCCCTATCCTAAAGCTCAGGGAACCTTGCAGAAGAGGGGGTGGCAAGATTGTAAGAGCCTAAAGATGGGGAGGACCAACGATATGCAAGATACTCCACATGGGTTGGGGCTGCAGTAGCCAGAATCGGACTTTGCATGACCTGCACAGTGATTGACATGTCGATGGCCCCCAAAGTCTAGCATGGATCACAGACAGTATGATCCTTACAGGCAAAAGTCATAATAGACTTCCCATACTAACGGGGAGACCAAGAAAGGGCTCTGGGCTGTGCCACTGAGTCCTTATCCCTCACTAGGGTGGAGGACTCAGAGGGAGGTTTGACATTCACACAAAAGGATGCTCCAGGGGATGGAAGCGGGGAAGAGGGAGGCACTGGGAGAAGTGGAGGGAGAGATAGGGGTGTAAGGAAGGGGAAAAGGGGGGAGAGTGCAAGGGGGGACCGAGGATGGTTGGAGGGAGGGAAAGGGCAGGGTTACCTATTTGAGCTTGTATGATTGGGAAAAGAAATAAAATGTGGGAGAGGAGAGAAATTTGTACATAATAAACACACAAAAAAAGCTCCTACAGCTTGGAGTATTAAGCCAATTAAAACTGTGTTAGGGCTCCCTTTCCCCAACCCGCCGTGGGTCCAGCGACCTACGTAAGCTCTGCTTCTGCCCACCCCCAGAACCCCAGACAGCCCAAGGCACCCAGCTCCTCCCACCAGCCACCCAGAGCTGAGGAGCGCTGGGACCAGAAGGATCCTCCCGGGCCACGCCCCAGCTCCCCAGGTTAAATAGTGCCCCGCCACCCGCCACATCCTCCCTTTCCCCAACCTGCCACCTGGGTCGCGTGCAGTCCAGCTGGGACTCACCACGACCTAGGTAACCTCCGTGCCCGCCCAACCCCAAAACTCCAGGCCAAATAATTCAGCTCAGTGAAAAACGCACAGAAATTGAAAGAAGGTCTCAAGAGTTAAAACGACAATGCCAAAGTCAAAGAGAAACAACACCCAAGTAAACAAATCTCCCACTGAAGGAATTAATCCCATAACGATAGACTCCAACCAGAACAAACCCACGGGAAATGGCCAAGAAAGCCTGACCCAGGGTAACGACTTTCAAAACATGATCATTACCATGTTGAATACTATGGAAGAGGAAATGCAGGAGGAATTAAATAATCGCATCGATCACTTTGAAGAGCACAATAGACACTTGGAGGAGTTGAGAAAAACAGTTCAAGAAACAAAAACAAGCATAGAGCAGTTAAAGCAGACTCAAGCAGAGTTAAAAACTGAACTAAAAGACAAGTTATCTTCAACCCAGAAATCTACAGAGAGTCTTATCAGCAGGACTAACTAAGCAGAAAACAGAATTTCAGACCTTGAAGACAAAGTGGGAGTACTAACCAGCTCAATGGAAGAGGTTGTTAAAGCCAAAAAGACACTGGAGAGAAATATTCAAGAGATATGGGACACCCTGAAGAAGCCTAACATGTGTATTCATGGAATACCAGAGCAAGAATCTCAAAATACCACCCCTGAGGAAATTTTTCAAACGATCATCAAGGAAAACTTTCCTTATCTAAAAAAAGAGAGGCCCCAGCACTGTTTACAATAGCAAAGTCATGGAATCAACCTAAATGTCCAACAGTTGACGAGTGGATAAGGAAACTGTGGTACATCTATACAATGGAGTACTACTCAGCCATCAAAAATGATGAATTACTGGAATTTGCTGGGAAATGGATGTCATTAGAAACAATTATATTAAGTGAAGTATCCCAATCCCAGAAAATTAAGCGCCGTATGTACTCCCTAATAGGTGGCTCCTAGTACCAAACTCACCCAGCCCACATTGAGACACTCAAAAGTAAACCTATGTAACACAGTAATTGCAAGGATTATGAACAAGAGAGATGGGTTAGGTGGGCCACACCAGAAACAAGGAGAGAGGGGACCATGTTACAGCAGAGAAAATAGGCCTCCATCAAGGTCTGCAAGTAAGTAATGAGAAACCTGGTTAAGTTCACAGACGTTCTTTCCTAATCTCACTAGAAGGGGAGGGCATATAGTCTAGCAGATAAAAAGTAATCATTTTGCAAATGGGTGATGGACCCCTCCCTCAGTGAGGTTTCCTACTCTTATTACATCTACCCTTGAATGTGCTATTATAACAAGACTCCAGTTTAACAGCTTTTTGTCTCTGGCCAGGGGGTGACATACAGTGCCCATCAGGATGGAGTGAAGGGCATTGCAGGAAAGCAAAACTGCAAAAGAAAATCAACAAACCACAATCCAGAACTTCAGAGACTCTATAACAATCACATAGAACTAGGCCAGCCTAATCTCTCCCCATCCTGGAGCTCAGGGACATTTGCGGAAGAGGGGGCGGTAAGATTGTAAGAGCAAAAGGATGGGAGGAGCAACGATTTGCAAGATTCTCAACAATAGTTGGGGCCAAAGCAATCATAATGGGACTTTGCATGCCCTGCGCAATGTCCAGCGCACTGTTGCCCTCATAAAGTCTAGCTCTGTTAAGGGCACCGAGACCCCTGGAGGCAAGGGATTGACAGCCATAGTAGTGATCTTATGCTTAAGGGGAACAAGAGAAAGGACTTATGGAAATGCCACTGGGTCCTTATATGTCATCGGAGAGGAGGACCCAGTGGAGAGTTAGGCGTACACAATAAAGGACTCTCTGGGAATTTGGGGGGAGGCACTGGGGGATGAGGAGGGAGGGGAGGAGGAGTAGGGGGTTCGCGGGGAGGAGGGGGGAGGGAGGGAACTGGTAAAAAGTTTTAAACTGTATAATTAAATTTTTAATAAAAAAAAAAAAAGAGAGAGGCCCATACATATACAAGAGGCATTCGGCACCCCAAACAGATATGACCAAAATAGAAACTCACCACAGCAAATAATAGTTAAAACACTCCACATTCGAGATAAACAAATGGTGCTGAGAGCATCAAGGAAAAAAAACAAGTCACTTATAAAGGTAAACCTATTACAATAACAAATGACTTCTCAGTCAAAACAGTAAAAGTGGGCGATCTAGCCCCTTTTGGCACTCCAGTGCCATGAGTCTGTTTCTTGTTCCTTGCTCATGAATTCCATGCCTAGGCATCGTGAGCTCTCATGGGCCCTAGCCCCTCATGACACTCTAGTGCCATGAGCTCTGTCTCATTTCTGCTTCTCATGGAGGTGCCCTAGCCCCTCATGGCATTCCACGTCTGGAGTCCATGAGTTCCAACCTTTCTCTTCTCTAATAAACTCTATCTTAATCCTCTAAAAAAAAAAAAACAAAAAACAAAACAAAACAAAAAAAACAGTAAAAGCAAGAAGAGCTTGGAGAGACCTACTTCAAGTATTAAATGAGCAAAAATGTCAACCCAGGCTGATATACCCCAAAAAACTATCTATCATGATCAAGAGAGAAAGAAAAATCTTCCAGCACAAAGACAGCTTGCAGGGATACATGTCCACCAAATCAGGCCTTCAAAAAAATGCTAGAAATGATACTCAAGCTTGAATTAAAAAACAGGCATATCCAGGAGAACAGAAGGGAAGTATAATACTACCAAAACCTAAAGGTGTAACAATACACTTACAAAAGCCATTAAACATAATAAATGTCCAGAACTAAAAATAGTTTCTCCATTATAACAGTAAATGTTAATGGACTTAACTCACCGATCAAGAGACACAGGTTACAAACTTGGATTAAAAATCACAATCCATCAATCTGCTGCCTGCAGGAAACCTATCTCACCACAAAAGATAGGCACGCTCTAAAAATAAAAGGCTGGTCCAAAATTCTGCAAGCTAATGGAACCAGAAAACAGGCAGGGGTAGCCATTATGCTATCGGACAAAGTGGACTTCAAACCAAAAAAAATCATAAGAAACACAGATGGATATTACATTTTAGTCACAGGTACAATTCACCAGGAAGACTTCACCCAATACGGGCTCCCTTACATTCATTAAGCAAACCCTACAACGTCTAAAGCAAAAAATCAATCCCAAAATGATAATTCTGGGGGATTTCAACACTGTCCTCTCAACATGGGATAGATTAACAGGTAAAAAACTTAACAGAGACACTTTGGAGCTTAATCAAACCCTTACTGAAATGGACCTTACAGATCTCTATTGAACTTTTCATCCACCAAAGAATACACATTTTTCTCATCAGCACACAGAACTTTCTCCAAAATAGATCACATATTAGGACACAAAACAAATCTCCACATATACAGGAAAGTTGAAATTCTAGCCTGCACCTTATCAGACCACCATGGCCTAAAAAGCTTGACATCCACAACACAACAAGCAACATAAAATACACTAACTCCTGGAAACTTAATACTATGATGATGAATGAGAATTGGATTCAGGAAGAAATTACAAAGGAAATTCAAGATTTCCTGAAAGTGAACGATAATGAAAATATAACTTACCAAAATCTCTGGGACACAATGAAAGCTGTCCTAAGAGGTAAGTTCATAGCTCTTAATGCCTATATCAAAAAAATGGAAACATCAGAAATAAATAACTTAACAATGCAACTAAAAGCTTTAGAGACACTAGAACAATCTGATCCCAAAAGGAGTAGAAGGGAGGAGATTAGCAAAATAAGAGGAGAAATATCTGAAATTGAGATTAGGAAAATGATACAGAAAATCAACCAGTTAAAAAGCTGGTTTTTTGAAAAAATCAATAAGATTGATACACCCCTAGCTAAATTAACCAAAAGCAAGAGAGAGAAAGCCCAAATTAACAATATTAGAAATGAAAATGGAGTTATCACTACTGATTCCAAGAAATCCAGATTTATAACATCATATTTCAAAAACTTATACTCAGTGAAATTTTACAACACAAAAGAGATGGATGAATTTCTAAGTAAACACAATTTACCTAAATTGAATCAGGAAGCTGTGAATTATTTAAACAGTCCTATAACATATGAGGAAATTGATGAAGTAATCCTGAATTTTCCCACCAAAAAATGTCCTGGACCAGATGGATTCAGCACAGAGTTCTACCAGACATTTAAGGAGCTAATAACACCAATACTCCTTAAACTGTTCCATCAACTAGCAAAGGAAGGAACACTACCAAATTCCTTCTATGAAGCTAATATCTTAATCCCAAAACCTAATAAAGATACACTTAAAAAAGAAAACTATAGGCCAGTCTCTCTGATGAACACAGATGCAAAGATTCTCAATAAAGTCTTAACAAATCGGATTCAAAAACATATCAAAAAGATCATTCATGGGAATCAAGTAGGCTTTATCCCAGGCACACAAGAATGGTTCAACATATGCAAATCAGTAAGTGTAATTCACCATATAAACCAGCCCAAAGTTCAAGACTACATGATACTCTCGATAGATGCAGAAAAAGCTTTTGACAAGGTCCAACAGCCCTTTATGATCAAAACCCTAGAGAAGGTTGGAATGGAAGAAACCTTTATCAATATAATAAAAGCTGTATACAACAAGCCAACAGCAAGGATTATACTCAATGGAGAAAAACGGGAAGCATTCCCACTTCGATCAAGAACTAGACAAGGCTGTCCACTGTCACCACTTCTTTTCAATATTGTACTTGAAGTCTTAGCTGAAGCCATAAGACTCCACCAGGAAGCTCCTGGAACTAATACAGAAGTTCAGTAGGGTGGCAGGATACAAAATAAATGTACAAAAATCAGAGGCCTTCCTATATGCCCAGAATGAAAGAAGTAAAAAAGTTCTGAGAGAAACAATCCCATTTACTATAGCCCCTAAAAAAATGAAATACCTTGGGATAAACCTAACCAAGGAAGTAAGAGACCTCTATAATGAAAACTTTAAAACCCTAAAGAAAGAAATAGCAGAAGACATCAGAAGGTGGAAAGACCTCCCATGTTCCTGGATTGGCAGAATCAACATCATAAAAATGACCATCCTACCAAAGGCAATATACAGATTCAGTGCTATACCAATCAAAATCCCCAAGCAATTCTTCAAAGAAGTTGACCAAACAATCTCAAAATTCATATGGAAGCACAAAAGACCCAGGATAGCAAAAACAATCCTGAGTAACAAAAACACGGCTGGAGGTATCACCATACCAAACCTTAGTCTATACTACAAATCCATAATTGTAAAAACAACCTGGTATTGGCTCCAAAATAGACACACAGATCAATGGATAAGGGTTGAAGACCCAGATATAAGCCCACACAACTACAGCCATTTGATCTTTGACACAGGGGCCCAAAAAATCCAGTGGAAAAAGAACAGCATCTTCAACAAATGGTGCTGACAAAACTGGATGTCCACATGCAGAGGATTAAAACTGGACCCATACTTGTTACCATGTACAAGAATTAACTTCAAATAGATCAAGGACCTGGATATAAGGCTAGACAGAGACTATTAAAACCATAGTTGAAAGGGTAGGGAACTCCCTGTAGCTGATTGGGCTAGGCCAACAGTTACAGAACAGACATCCAATGGCACAGTCACTAGAACCAACACTCAACAGATGGGATCTTGTGAAATTAAAGAGCTTCTGTTCAGATAAAGAGATTGTAACTCGAGCACACAGGCAACCCACAGAATAGGAGAAAATCTTCACAAACCACATATCTGATAGAGCTCTATTATCCAGAGTGCACAAAGAACTTAGAAAACTAAATACCAAGGAAACAAATGGGCCAACTAAAAAATGGGCCTTGGAATTTAAAAGAAACCTTACCAAGGACAAAATTAAAATGTCTAACAAATATCTTAAAAAATGCTCCACATCCTTAACCATCAGGGAAATGCAAATCAAAACCTCCCTGAGATATCATCTCACCCCTGTCAGGATGGCAAAAATCCACAATACAAACAACACTAAGTGCTGGAGAGGATGTGGAGAGAGGGGAACTCTCCTACATTGCTGGTGGGAGTGCAGGCTCATACAACCACTCTGGCGAGCTGTCTAGCGTTTCTTAAAGAAGTTAAAGATTGAAATGTCATATGACCCTGCTATTCCACTTTTGGGAATAACCCCCCATACAGCAAAAATTCACCTCGACAGCACAAGCACGACCATGTTCATAGCAGCACTGTTTACAATAGCAAAGTCATGGAATCAGTCCAAATGTCGAACAGTTGACGAGTGGATAAGGAAAATGTGGTACATTTATACAATGGAATACTACTCAGCCATCAAAAATGATGAATTAATGCAATTTGCTGGGAAATGGATGGAATTAGAAACAATTATATTGAGTGAAGTATCCCTGACATGGAAAATTAAGTGCCGTATGTACTCCCTAATAGGTGGATCCTAGTACCAAACTCACTTAGAGACACTCAAAGACAAATCTGTGTAATACCTACAGTAATTGTAAAGATTATAAACAGGAGGGATGGGGAAGGAGGGCCCCACCAGAAACAGAGGGGACCAAGTTACAGCAGAGAAAATAGTTCACCATCAAGGACTGCAAGTAAGTAATAAGACATCTTATTAAGTTCACAGACTTTCCTTCCTGATCATTTCCAACTGATGGGGTACGATCTTACTAGAAGGGGAGGGCATATAGGCTGCCAGATAGAAGGTAACCATTTTGCAAATGGGTGATTGACCCCTTTCTCACCACGGTCTCCTACTTCTATTCCATCTACCTTTGAATAGACTCTTATAACAAGACTCTAACTTAACAGGTTTTTATCTCTGGCCAGGGGGTGACATCTAATACCCATCAAGATAGAACCAAGGGCATTGCAGGAACAGCAAAACTGAAAAAAAAAACATCAACGAACCATAATTCAGAACATCAGAGACTATAACAACCACCTGGAATCAGGCCTGCCTAATCTCTCCCTATCCTGAAGCTCAGGGAAATTTGTGGAAGAGGGGGCGGTAAGATTGTAAGAGCACAAGGATGGGAGGAATCATGATATGCAAGATATTCCACACAAGTTAGGGCCGAAGCAATTATAACAGGATTCTGCATGATCTGTGCAATGACCAACATATTGTTGACCCCTCAAATTCTAACATGGACTAAAGGCACTAGGATCCTTAGAAGCAAGGGATTAACAGTCACAATAGTGTTCCTATACTTAAGGGGAACACAAGAAAGAGTTCTAGGAAATGCCACTGAGTCCTTACACCTCATCAGAGAGGAGGACCCAGAGGAAAGTTTGATATACTCATTAAAGGATGCTTCAGAGAGGGGGGAGGGGGCACTGGGAGAAAGGGAAGGAGGGGGGAAAGGAAGGGACAAAGCGGGGAGGGAACAGAGAGGGCCAGGAAGGGGTGGAGGGAGGGAGGGGACAGGGGTTCCTATTATGTTTGTATGAATAGAAAAAAATTTTAAAAATTAAAAATTAAAAAAAAATCTGTGTTAGGGTTTTCCAGAGGAACACAACCAATAAAATTATGATTAGATATAGAGATAGAAATACAGAAACAGACACAGATACAGATAATTTATTAGGTTTACTTACAAGATAAAGCTGAGTAGGCCAACAATAGCTGCCCATAGATGCTCAGTTCAGTAGCTGAATAATTCAACAATTCCAGTCTGATGGTAAAGATCAGAGGATTCCTATAAAGTCTCTCAACAGTTCCAGTCAGATGCTAAGGCCAAAGGATTCCCAGAGAATTCACAAACCTCTACCACCTTAGAGAGTTGAAGAGGCTGGACTCCAACATCAGTAAAGAACAGTGACAGTGAAGAACTGCAAGGGCAGCACAGTAGCTATGAAGGAAGAGCAGCAGCAGCTAAGAAGGAGCGTGCCAGCACAGGGCAAGAGAAGGAGAGTCAGACCCTTTCCTCTGGCACGCCCTACATCCGGTCCAACTGAAGGCAAACCCACTGTGGACCAAGTATTCCACCTCAGTAGGACAACTTCCTGCTTGACTAACGATAAGTTCTTCACTGTGCCCAAAGTTCAGCCTGAAGCTGTCTAGTTGACACCTTCATGTAACTATCACAAATACAATTAAAAAAAACTACACACTTCTGCAATTGACTTGTACAATGTCATTCTGAAGTAAACTAGATGAAACACTGTGGATCGCACAAGTGAAAAGGCCTGAAAATAAAGAGAAGTCTGGAAGAAGATGAAGGGCCGTAAAGGGAAAAGGAGAGGGATGGGACTGAGGATCAAAGGGGATGAAACTATCATAAATTCACCACATTCATGTATGCAACACAAAAAAATAAAAAATTTTAAAAGAGGTACAATGCCTAATCCCATAAAACAACACTTAACACTATTAGACTTTGAGGAACTGTAAGTTCACAGTGTGATACTACTTCACACTTATGGTGATAGTAATTTAAAACATATGCATTAGCAAATGTTGGTGCAGGTATCATGAAGCTGAAACTCCCATGTGCTTCTGGAAAGTAATGGTGCAGACACCGTGAGAAACAGTCTAATAGTTCTTTCAAAGGTTAGACATAGTCCTCACCCTAGGCATATATATACACAAGAGAAAGAAAAATATATGTATCACTGGACATGTATACAAATGTCTATGGCCTCATTATTTCAAATAGACAATAAGTGAAAAGAACTCAAATGTCCTTTAATTAATGAATGGGAAAAGAGAATATAATACATCCACATAATAGAATACTAGTAGCTGCAAGGAATAAAGGTGTGGTGTATACTAAAGCATGGATGAACCTTGAAAGCACTACACTATGTGAAAGAAACAAAGCATCATAGGACAGATGACATTTCATGAATGGTCCAGGTGAACTAATTCTTTTTTTAATTTGATTTTATTCTTTTAGCATTTCCTATGCGGCATAATGAATTTGCACCTTCTTTATTCCTCATTGTCCAATCCAATCTCCCTCCTTTTCTCACCACAAACCTGCTTCTTCCCTACCATCCTCCCTCCTCCTTTCATGTCTTTTTGTGTCTATAGTCCACTGAGCTTCATTCCAGATGCCTGAGCATTGATGATGCATCAACGGCTTTACCATTGATGAAAGCACTTCCTGTTCCTCTTCCCCATCCAGAATCAACCCTCAAGAGTCTCCCAGGGAATTGTGTAGACTTTTGAGATCTTCCCTTTTCGTGGTGGAATGCTGATAAACCAAATCTTATGCAGGACATGAGGAGGTAGATATTACTGCAGTGAGTAATTGGGTGCAGCAGCTCTGTCATATCCAGAAGATACTGTCTGGCAGCAGCCCTCCTGTCCTCAGGCTCTTATATTTTTACAGCTCCTCTTCAGAAAAGTAGGCAAGCTATATATATATAAAGGCCAATAGTAACCTAGGACTGGAGTATTTGGCGTGTGAGGGAAAGACAAGGAATGATTGCTAATGTATATATAGTTTCCTCCCAGTGTGATTTAAAAAAGAAAAACTCTGAAATTGACCTTGTTGTGATTCTACAAATAAGTGAATATGCTGAAAGCCACGCAATGAGGGGCAGCACTTTTTGTGGGTGAACAACATAGCATTATGTGTCAGCAAAATGTTACATAGGTAAATTGTGTGATGTCATATTAAGGCAGGTTTAGAGTAGCCATGCTGGAATGGTTTCTGAGGGTCTTAGAAATTCTTGAAGGCTTTCCCCCACTGCTGAGCTCACCCCTTGCTGAGGAACTGACTCTAATCCTCCACAGAGATAAGATGGCCAGCTTCCCTGTGAAAGAATATGGAGATGAGCTCTCCATATCAAAGAAACTAAGACAATCAAAGATCTCCAGCCCCTATGTGAGCTAAGCATTGAGGAAAAGCCTTTTTTCCCTGGCTTATCTAAATAAGGTTTATCCCTGACCTGGGCAGCCATCATTGGTGCCTGCCCCTCAGGACTCCATATGTGGAGTCCATGAATTCATTTCTACCTACCCGCCCTCATGGATTCCATGCCTGGAGTCCATGAGTTCCAACCTTTCTCTCCTCTAAATAAACTCTACCTTAATCCTATACATGTGTCTGGTTTCAATCTTCAACTCTGAACACAAGAACCCTGCAACAATATGTCAGCAAAACTGTTATGAAGGGAGAAAGAGAGACTGTCATGTGATTTGTGCTTTGGAAGAGCATGACCTAGATACTGCAATCTTCGCTAATGCGATTTAAAAAAAATTCTGAAGTTTTAGTTCCTATACCAAAAAAAAAAAAAAATCAACTAGAAGGAATGGGCACAGGAAACAGAAGATCAAGAGACATGAGTCAAAAAAAAAAAAAAAAAAAAAAACCAGAAAGATTACAAAAGCAAAAGAGTCTTAACAGCACTCTCCTGCAACAGAAGCTAGAGAGAGGCATCAGCTCCATTTTGTGTGTTATATGTTTGCATATAACTGTGCCTAGCAATGCATGCTTAAATTGACTGAGGAAATGACTCAGTAGCTAAAGTGTTTGCTATGCAAGAGTTCAGATCCTCAGGACCTACTTGACAAACACTGGGCGAGGGGAAGAGCAAGCAGTCTGCCTATAACTCCAACCCCGGAAGGCAGAGTCTAAGAAACCAAAGCAAACTGGCTAGCCAGATTAGCCCTAATGACCTGCTCTGGGTTTAATTAGAGATAAAAGAATGATTCCTGACATCACTCTTGGACTTTCATAAGCACATACATTCAGGTGTATGTGTACACACATATACCCACATGCACACGCATACACACTCATGCACCCACCCACATGCAAAATGTGAAAACACCCCATACATCATACACACGAAAAATAAATAAATGAAAGTTGCACCCAAGTCAGTTGACCCAAGTCAATATCAAACCTGAGTGTGTTTGGCTGGAGAGCTCATTACAGTGTACAGTTGGGTCTTCCCCAACACTACCTAGTTTGGGATGCACCCCAAGTTTTCTGCAGATCTAGTTCCCATGCTAATGCTGCTTTGCCAACTACCAATCGAGGTCTTTCAAGACACAGGATCACTTGCTCCCTTTGTCAAAGAAAAGAAGTCCTCTAGATGTGGCTATCTAATTTTGGCAGCCAAGATCAGCCCTCGCAGAGGGCAAGCCTGATACAGCAAGGCCTCTTTTGCTTGTTTTCAATTTGGTATTTTAGTCTTTTAAGATAGTTTCTCCGGAGCTTGGCCAAGAAGCATTCTTTTGCAACGGAACGTCTTTAATGCAGAGATGGCTAAAGTACAGAGAATAAGTGACTGTAACGTCACCTCTGAACAGGAGATCAAGATCACCCCCAATCCCAGGGCTCAAGGCATCTTGAAGAGCAGTGGCAGTAAGAATGTAAGAGTCTGAGGATGGGGAAGGTTGTTGCCAGGCAGTATCCTCTGGTCATGACAGGGCGGCTTACCACAACAGTGTCCACTTCCACAGACCTGCACAGTAGCTGACCTATCAACACTTCACCATGGAAGGGGGAAAGTCTCCAGAGACACTACACCCTCCCTGAGAGACTATTTAAGGCTAATGCCAGACAGGGAAGGAAAGCGACTTTCCTCAATGATTTACCCACTGCTTCAGCAAGTACTCAGGCACTTGCAAAAAGACGTGAAAATAGGAGGGAGATTGGCTGGAAAAGAGAAAATAAGAAGTGGGACAGAAGGAGGTGGTAAGAAGTGAAAAACGTATAGATTTATTGTATTTATGTATGAAAGTGTCAAATAATTTAAAAAATTGAAAGAAAAGGTAACTTCTCCTGTGTGGTATAGGCTAACCTAGAACTCTCTCCGCAGCTTCCCAAGTGCTAGAATTACAGGCGTGCACCACTTCGCTCTGCCTTGCTCAGCTTGTTAAAGTTCAGCACGCTTGCCTCCTGGAACAGCAGCTGCCCTTGTGATTCTGCTTGTCCCGCCTCAAGTAACAACCACAAAAATCCTTCCCTTAGTTACACTTCCCTAATGATCCTTGCTGAGAAAGGCGCTGAGGAAACCATGACTGTCATCACCCCTAACCATGAGTCTGGAAAGCCCGGCGCTTGGAGAATGCTTTGGAGCTGATATCCTTGAAGAGAAAAGAAGGGCTGGGCCATCACCTCAATCTTCCACCCCCAAACTTTACATCACACCTGTAAGTCAGTCCCTCTCTCCCAGTGAGGATTCCTGTTTCCCTCTCCAGGTTTCCACTGTGCTGATACTTTTTTCCCGTGTGTGTGTGTGTGTGTGTGTGTGTGTGTGTGTGTGTGTGTGTGTGAAGGGCATCTGAGTGTGTGTGTCTTTGGAGGCCCAAGGTTGACTTTGGGAATCATCTTGGATCGCTCTACCTTCTTATTGCTTTGCTCTGGGGTTTCCCAGGCTCTCCCTTCCAGGGACAAAATTGCAGGTCACTACCATACCTGCCATATCCATTAGGGAGCTGGCTCATGTGTTGGAAAACATATATCATGCTTCTTTGCATTCCTCCCACCAGCTTGAGACTTACTTTTTCAATTTGCTAAGTCATTACTTTTGCTTTCCTCAGCAAAGCCTTGCTATGCAACCTAGATTGACTTTGAGCAGACTCCAGTCAATCCCCCTGCCCTAACTTCCCCAGGGCTTACACGTGTATGTCACTTCCCTCTAAATTGCTAAATTGTTAGCATTTTTCCTCAAAGATGGACTCTTCTTTTTGTGTGCAAACATTTATATTTTTAAGTTATTTTAGTGGAACCTGGAGAACAAACAGGTGTGTGTGTGTGTTTGTTCTATCATGTTTTATCAAAATGTCTACATGTTTTTCTTCTCTGAAATATATGTGCATGAGGAATCATTTTGGGATTCACCAAGTCCACCTTGTGGCTTTAGGTCATCCAATATCACTGTTTTATAGTATTATACTGTATATCAATATTTTATGCAACAGTTTTATCCACTTTATGCACATTTTGGTTGCTTCCAAGTTTTGCTCTTACAAAATAATACTGCTGTGAGAATTCTTGCATATATATTCTGAAAAAGAGAGGAAATATAAATATATATTTATTATTGTAGTATACACTATAATATATGTCATCTTATATAAATATGAAATATAATCCTCTTTGGTGTTAGCAAATAATAAATTAATTTCCAATGTGATTGAACCATTTTATGCACCCACTAGTATCACCCTTCCATTAGCCTTCGTTGTAACAAAGTTGGACATTTTTGACAATCTGGTGAATTTAAAATGATATCCTGCTCACAAAAAAAAAAAAAAAAGATTGACTCTGGGAAAGGCCATCAGTAAATGCTAAGCCATTGTTTATAAACTGAAAGGGGAAGTACATGTTATAATGGAGATATTAAGCTGTCAGAGCCTTAGTTCCGTTTGGCATCATTAACTATAGGACAATCCAGTATTACAGTCTTTGTGATACAATGTAATACTAACTCCATAGATTTACCTGTGAATCATTCTAGCAACCCAGCCCTTGGGAAAGCCTCCACTCTACCAGCAAAGGGGCTCAAATAAAAGTAGAAATGATACTATGAAACAATGAGAAACAGAATGCAAAATCTGGGGCTCTACCACCTGACTTGGTGACTGGGAAGTCAGTAGCAGAAGAGAGAAGACTCTGTCTGTTTTCTGTTACTATTATAAATGCATAACTGTTTTATAAACAGAAAAGGATTTGAACAATCAGCTTAGAGTTTCAGTCCATGGTCCATTTGCCCATTTCTTCTGGTTGAGGTAGCCGTGGCAAGAAAGAGCTTTCACACTTCCCAAGAGCAGTAATAGGGATAGAAAGCATTAGGGGTATTGAAGAACCAAATTAAAGCACTGTCTTAGATTCAGTATGCTGAAAGATATAACAAGGGCAGATGGGCTGGAGATGACTCACAAGCAGAAGGTTCTGAGAAGGGATCCCAAGTCCAGGATGATTCCCGAAGTCACCCTGGGTCTTCCACACGGACACACAGTGCGCTCTCATACACACACACACACACACACACACTAAATAAATTAAGATTTTTTTTTTAAAAGGCAGACTTGATCAATAATACTGGCTTGGATAATACTAACCTGATTAATCCTAACAGTATTAACACTAACTTGGTTAAATATTAAATTAATACTAACTGAATTAAATACTAACTTGATTGAACAGTACCATGACTAAACACCAACTCAATTAATATTAACTCAATACTAATGTGATCCATACTATCTTGATTAATATAAACTTGAGATATCAACTTGATACTAACTTGATTAAATATTAACTTCATTAAACACCAGCTTGACTGATACTGATAATACTGATTTCATTACTACTGACTCAACACTAATTTGATTAAGTATCAACTAGACTAAACACTAACTTGATTAATTAACTCAATTAATACTAAACTTAATACTATACTGATTAATATAAACTTGAAAAATACTAATATGATTAAGAACTAACTTTATGAATACCAATATGATTAGACACTAAGTTGATTAAACAACAACTTGACTACTGACTAAACATTAACTTGAGCAAATACTAACTTGATTAATGCTAATGGAATGAAGAGAAATTTGTGGATTAGAAAAACTTGAGCATTGGATAGATAAAAATGACATTAATTAATTATTCCCTCAAATTAATATATCCAATAAACATTGACAACCATAGCAATTATAATAAATATGATTATATAGTTTATTTACTCCAGTATGTAAAGAGAATGTATATACACATTGTTAAAATTTTGTAATGTTTGAGTTAATAATGCTGAATTTTAGAAATTCATGATTGGTATAAAGGGAATAATTGTACCATCCTTTCCAATTTTTGTACTGATGCTTAAAACAAATAGAACATTTGAAACACAGGCCTCATTATGATTTTTTGGGGGGAATTGTATTTTACATAAAAATTGCCATTTTAATAATTTTAAGAATCCCAATGGCATTAAGTGCTGTGCTATAATATATGTGTCAACTTGGCAGTTGAGGTCGGAGACTTTGGGCATATCTATGAAGAGCTGGTAGTTAAGGTAGGCCTTAAGCCCACTGTCTTAGGAAAAGAGCCAGCTCGTGCAGGTGGGATCATTCCCTGGACAGGTAGATAAGAGAGAAAGCTGGTTCGGTGGTTTGACATGCTTTTGTAGACTAACAGTCTGACTGGTGAGCAGGTTTACCCTGTAAGCAATTCCAGTGGATATAGTGTGGCCATTTCCCTCAGTTTCTGATGTTCTGATGAATTCACCTGCAAGTTGTACTATGCACTGGGGTCTGGCTGAGGGAACCCCAGCTCCAGCTCCATCTCTATCTATACTCTCTTTTCCACAGCCTTCGCTATGGCTAGTTGTATTCTTCAGATCCAGTGGCCCATGTCCCGTAAGTTCTTTGGTTACTAATAATCCTATCAATAACATGAAGCTGCACACACATAGATTCACAATGTTGTTCATTTTATGTTTTATCTTTAACCCAGGTATTGAGATAATTTATATGCAACAAAAGGCACACATTGCATTACAGTGCAGATTTTTCTTTATTAGCAGGCAAGCCCTACTCACAAGTATCTTATGCAGCGGCCACTGATCTACTCCTATCATGGTCAATTCATCCTGTTTGATCAACACTGTGTAGAGGCTTCTGACAGCACAGTATTTCTGTTGACTTCCTGCAGCCATCTCTGTGTATCAGCTGTCCAGCATAAGTTGTATCAGCAAGTATAATCATTTTGATCACTGTGGACTCAACGCAGGATGACTGAGAGACCATCAAAGCTAAGTAAAATAACAGTTTCCCTTTGTCTAACATTCAGGAACTCTGCCCAGAGTCATTCAAGCAAAAGGTCTATCTTAACTCCATGATAAATCGAGATTTTTTTATAGGTGTGAATGCAATGTAGGCTTGAAGGGAATATGAGTCCAGCTGGGCAAGTGGCTCCCATCTCTAATCTAGTACTCAGGAGGCCGAGGTGAGAAAGATGATTCCTTTGTGGCCAGTCTGGGCTACAGAGCAAGACCTTATCAAAAAAATGAAAGGGGGAGGGGGCTGGAGAGGTGGCTCAGGGGTTAAGCCTCTACTTTGCAGGCGGTAGGTCCTGAGTTCGGATTCTAGACCCCATGTATAGATGCTACACACACACATACACACACGCATACACGCACAATTGAATAAATAATAAAAAAAAATGAAAAGGGGGCTGGAGAGGTGGCTCAGGTGTTAAGCCTCTGCCTTGCAGGCGGAAGGTCCTGAGTTCGGATCCTAGACCCCACGTATAGACGTCGGGTGGAAGCGGGGGGGGGGGAGCCTGCGTTTCTGGTCCTGGTAGGGCGGAGCCTGTGAATCCCTGGGCAGAGTAAACAAGGAGGAGGTGGAGGTGGTCCATGGTAGTTCCCGAATTCGCCCACGGTTCTACACACACACACATACACACATGTGCACACAGGCACAATTGAATAAATAATAAAAAAAAATGAAAGAGGGTTGGAAAGAGGAAAAGAAAGGAAGAAAAAAGGTCAGGAGGAAGGAAAGAAGGTGGAGAGGAAAGGAGGGATGGGGAGTGGAAGCACCAGGTAGTATTCATCTATAATTCTAGCATGCACTGCCTTCTTTTACTTCTCAGATTCTAGGACTTCAGATTCTCCTACAATAGCCCCCCCCCATACTAATTTCTCCTGGTTGATAGCTGGAAAGTTTTACTCCAAAAACAGGAACTCAGGAAAGTGCTGACTTGGAAGGAAAGCAGGCTGAGGCAGAAGAATAAGTCAGCCTCGGCTACATTTGCAGTGTCAAGTTAGCTGGCCAGAGAAAAGAAGAAAAACAGGAGAGAAGGGAGATTAGTAAACTTACTACTTAACATTTGATTTCAGCTAATGAATACTAGATTCATCTCTAAATATCGTGCTAGACACTGATTTATCATCAATAATAGTGTGAACCATGTAACAAAGGTATTCAGAGCAACAAAAACATTTTTCAAAAAAAAAAATCAGCTGGTGTTACTTTCTGCATGGCTTTCCCAAGACTGGAATAATGGAAATTTGAAATCCCTAGTGCAAACAGAAAGAGATGGCAAAATGAGGACACAGCATCCCTCCCACTTGGAGAATTCGGTATTCAAAGAATTGTGTTGGGGCCAGACTAGACCCTGCCAGGACACTAATGCTCGGATCTTAGGCTACCTGCATAGGAAAACTGTGAAAGGTAAATTTGTGTTTTCTATAAATTAAGCAGTGTCAGTCATTCTGTGCTCGCAGGGTAAAATGAGCTCATGAAGGAGTGATTTAATTTCTGCTGGACAGCTAGTGCAGTTAGGAAAGTCCCGTCTTGTGGGAACCATACCCACACCCCTCTAGTCTTTACCTCACTTTCTCAATAGTTCTTGAGACACTCAGCAAAGCATGGACTATAAAAGACTGTGGCTCCACCCATCATATTCTCCTTGGCTTTCACCCTCTGTCCTCTCCTAGCCATGTGTTCATGGCGGCTCTCTCCCCGTTCCCTCTGGCTTTAAGTTATTTTCTTTGTTCTAATGCTTTCCTACCTTAAGATTATGACTTCCTCCTTGCCTACCTTGGAACAAGCATCCAACTCTTCTGCCGGTTTCAATGAAATCCCTGCTTATACCTCTCAATGTGTTCAGGTCCGAGTCTTTGACTCCTGAACACAAGAACCCCAAGAAACAGCAACCCCACAATACTAGGAACATTATCACATTTATGCCCACAAGGAGGAGGTTCCTCACCTGATTAAAAAAAAATGTCAGTGGCTCAAGACAAAATGCAGACAGTGTAACAGAAACACATTTACTCTGAAACATTCTTAACTTTTACTTTTAGAGATAAGCAATATACTAATTAGAAGCTACCTGGTATGTATGGGTGTGATATATATGATGTGTGTGTGTGAATGTGTGTATGTGAAGTGTGTGTAATGTATGTGTGAATGTGTATGTGCACAGGTGTGTAAAGATGTATGTGTATATACGTGTATGAGAATGTGTGTTTGTGATATATGTGTGTGAGGATGTGTGTTTGATGAGGGGATGTATTATGCCATGACATATGTGTAAAGATTAGAAAAAAAAACTTGCAAAAGTCAGTTCCTTCCTTCCACCGTCTGCCACTTTGTGTTCCCCAAGCTAAGTGGCCCCAGGTTTATTGGCATTTCTCCTGTTTGTGCCTCCTATTTCAGCATAAGCGTGCTGAGATGCCAAACACTGCATTTGCCTTTCACATGGGTTCTGAGGATTGAACTCCAATCAATAAGCTTGCTTAGCAAACACTTTTACCTTGGAGCTATTTTCCCGCCCCTAAACCCCCTACTTGACCTTCTTAAATGGAAATAGTCTTTTTCCACTTGAAGAAAAGGGTCTAAATGTTATTTTTCCACATAATTATCATAGTAACTTTCCTAAGGAATGTTCTGTCCATGGGGGGGCGGTAAGGTGGGGGAGACAGGGTCACTGACTGAGGGCTAGCGTGCACTGCCTTCTTTTACTTCTCAGACTCCAGGACTTCAGATTCTCCTGCAATGACCCTCCTTGCTAATATCTCCTGTTGATTGCTGGAAAGTTTTACTCCAAAAACAGGAAATCATTAGGAAAGTGCTGACTTGGAAGGAAAGCAGGATAAGGGAAGGATGTTTACCCAAGTGATTAAAAAAAAAAAAAAAAAAAAAAAAGACTTGATGACTTGGTTCGTCTGCTTATGGACCTTGCCACACACACTTCCTATCCCTGTCTGGAAGATCATAATTGAATCCACGGAAATGTAGATCAGAAATTTCATAGCCCTTCAGTGGCAGACATCCATCGAACTTACAAGACACTTAGCAATACAAATCCCAAATGCCTCACACCAGCTACTCATAACAGCGTACCTCAACATACTTATTACCCTAGGATAACCCCTCAGAAGTCCAAGGCATCCAAACAAGTGCACTGAGAGGCAGTGCTTCTTAGCATAGAGGCAACTATGAATTTAATGAAGCGGGCTTCCTAGACGAAGAAGTCTTCCTCAAACCCCAGTGCCCAAATGTCAGCGAGATCTCAGAGTGTTTTCCTGGATGTACATTTAGACATGTGGTCACTGCCTTCTTAACCTTCTTGTCAGTCTTGTTTCTCTTAGGTTAAGCTCCTTCGAGCTCCGAATTCTCAACGCCCTTCTTCTCCATAGGAACACAGGGTCAGGACTCTATCACTCTGCCTGAAGCCTTTCCCACACCAACCCTGTCCAGCAGGAAGTAGTTAAGAATGAATGTATCACCATTATCATCAATAAAAGACTGGAATGATGAAATTCCCTTTCCTTTATCCCCATATTCAGAGCAGAACTTCTGTTTGTTGGTCATTGCCCCCAATGGTCAAGAGCTCTCTCCTCTCTGTCCTTCATCCTGTCCACAAGGCCAAAGACTATAAAACTCCCATCCGCCTCAGATATGGCTTTTCCTCTTTGAGAATTAGCCCATGGCTGTAAATAACAACCAATAAACTTCTTCCGACCCTTGTCTGTGGCAGGACATATTTGGGACTATACCTTACAAGACACACCACTTTCTTGGAGCGCCACATTCTATCTTATGGGACAAAAAATGTGTGCCATATCCCATGTGTGTCCTCTGTAGGTGGAGGTTTAGTCACCCACTGTGCCTAGCACACATCACATGTCTTCCACCTAGCTGATAGCAACACCCTTCTTGGATTGAATAGTGAAGTTTAATCTAAAAATCTTATATCATAACTTCATAATTCCAATATACACTTACCTCAAAGTCAAGTTCCTCTTCAACTCAGTTGCCAATTCTTTTTCAATTTTGCTTAAATTTGTGTGTGTGCATTTACAAGAGGGCATTTGAGTGTGTGTGTCTATAGACACCCAAGGGTCATTAGGAATCCTCACGAATTACTCTTCCACTGCATTGCTTTGATCTGTGATTCCCCAGCCTTTGAATTCTAGGGCCATTTTTTTCATTTGTGAGGCAAAGACTTTAACCTCTGAGTCGTTTGTCCACTGCTTTTGACTACACTTGGGGATTGTTGTAGCCAAGTTAAAAAAAAAAAAAAAGCCATCAGCACGCTAAATTAGACAGGAAAAATACTGGCTAACCACTACCTTACTGCAATTCTGAGAAAATCAATTAGAGTTGGTTCTCCCTGAAACATTCCTGTGATTATGGTTTAATCAAACACGGTTTAATCAAATATCTAATGTTAGGAAAGTTCCATTTACACATAACTGTTAAAGCTGGCTTCTATGAAAAATTGCCTGCTTTCTGCCTCTTGCTTAACATGTGGTTGGTCTCTGCCTTTAAAAATCTCATGCACCCAATTCTCAGGGCCTCCTCAGAGAGCGGCTCTCCAGACCCCTCCATCTCAGCCTTATCCCTACCAACCAGAGGACAAAGACACAGAACTGAGGCCCTGGGATCCTGATGGAAGGGTCCCCAAATAGTTATCCTGACAGCCATTAAAGTAGACAGAGTCTGGTCTTGGATTCATCATTCTCAGATTAAAAAAGCCACCAAAGCTGAGAAAGACAATTTTACTTCAAAACGATGAACCGTATCAAGAGCTCCCAACAAGGATCTACTAAAAGATAAGACTGTCCTGAATTTAAGTTTTATAACAATTTTGAGCTGTGGGAGGAGATCTGTACATCAATGAGGACAGTGTTCATCAATGAGGACAGTGTTGATGGAAACTATGGCACTAGGGTCCTGGTAACTGTGTTTTGCTGGCAAATGAGAAAGTCCTGGGCTAGATATGGCTAGGTGCCAAGAAAAGCCACAACAAAACGAAAAATGCCCTTAAAAATTAGATGGTCACAAATGTTGTTTCTCCTAGGTTTTAACATTAATGCTTTAATAAATTATGTTAGATCTAAGATGGGTGCAGTTAAACTGATGGTCTTTGGGTCTCCGTATGATATTTTAAACATAGAAGGGTCAATAATTTGACCTTAGGTACATTACAAGAGGGGAATATTGTAGCCAAGTTACAAAACAGCTGTCAGCCTGCTAAGTTAGACAGGAAAATACTGGCTGACCATTTCATATACCTGCCCCCACCTTACTGCAAATCTGGGAAATAGGATTGGGATTGGGTCTCCCTGAAACATTCCTGTGATCACAGTTTAATGAAACATCCAACGTTAGGAAAGTCCTGTTTATGCATAACTGCTAAAGTTAGCTTCTATGGAAAATTGCTTGTTTCCTGCCTCTGACTTAAGATGTGGTATCTGTCTTTAAAAATCCCATGTATCCAACTCACAGGACCACACACTGAAATTCAGACTCTGATGCATGGTCCCTCATGAGCTTCAATACAGTCTCTCCATTTGATAATGTTTCTGGTGTCATTGTGGTGAAGTTCTGAGCAGCCCCAGACCTATCATATTTGGGGAGGACTCATCCTGCTTCACCCTTTTCTGACCTGCCTTGGAATCGGAGAACACCCAGCTGAAGACTGATCCTGAGCTTCCTGGGGCTGCCAACAAAGTTACTTTTGCTTTGGTTGGAGAGTCTGAGCAGGGCCCAGTGCCTGGGGTCTCTGGCAGATTCTCCAATGCCTAGTCTCCACTCGACAAGGAGAAGCACTTGGACACCTGCAGAGGTAAGTTTTCCTGGTGTTCGAACTTCTGGGAGCAGAGGAGCTGGACGCAGTGCTAATTCCCAAGCCTTCCAACTCTGATAGTCTGGAGACCTGAGTTCAATTCCTGGAAGTCCACAAGTTGGATGGAGAGAACAGACTTCCAAAAATTGTCCTCTGACCTCCACCCATACACCTTAGCACCTATGTGCATATTTCTCTCCTTCTACTCTCTCTCTCTTCTGTCTTTCTTTCAGAAATACTTTTTAAAAAACTTTTAAAAACTTCAAAAATTTTGCACTATTCTTGAGTAACTTTATCTGGAATATCTTTATAAGAAATATATATTCTCATGTATATACTCATTATCTATCTATCTATATAATTTTTATATACGAATGTAAAGTTAAAATAGTAATTCTTTGAAACTTATTAAATTTTGACAATATGCGATGAATATCTCTCCAAATGAGTACATATGATGCTGTTTCATTAGATTTACTTTAAGGATACATACTAGAATATATTTTAAAGTTATTTGACCTTTATTATATGAATGGAAATATAAAAGCATAATTAACATTTTTAAAAAATCTCTGTAGGCTGGGGAGATGGCTCAGGTGTTACCAACAAAGGACCTGAGTTCAGATCCTAGATTCCATGTAAAAATGCATGGTGAAAATGGTGGCAGCCTGCACTTCCAGCCTTGGAAACCCCAGAGTAGATCAATAAGGATGTAAAGCAATCCAGGATGATTCACAAACTCACCGTTGGGCCTCCACAGGGACACACAGTGCCCTCTTCTACATACACACTTGCACCTGCACACACACAAATCTTGGTATCTACTGTGGTCTGTGAATGGGACAGCCTCTGCTCTCTCTTCTGAGTACAGCAAAACCTCCTTATCATTAAAGACCTAGTTCAAATGTCATCACCAACACAGACTGCCTGACCTTCCGGGAGGAATCTACAGCACCCTGTCCACTTAGACCTAAATTACAGTTTACACATTTTTATGACAATGATTGCTAAGATAAAAGGAAAGAGTGATCTGTTTATTCACCTTCATCCTTGGTAAGAATGAGAATGTTCTGGATGGCAGAAAATGCTCACCTATGTTGCAAGGTAGCTACTAGTTCTAAGTAACTACTGAGCACTTGAAATGTAGCTATATAAAGAACTGGATTTCTGTTTTAAACCTTTTAAAACTTTTTATTATCATTATCTTTTCAATCATACAATAAAGGTTAAAGAACTTTGAAATATATATATGTGTGTGTGTGTGTGTGTGAGTGTGTGTGTGTGTGTATATATATTCTAGCATGTATATTTAAAGCAAAAAAGGTACAGCAAATCAGTATTATATTAAATTCTTTGGAGAGATACTCAGAAGAAATTGACTAAGTTATTTTTTAATTTAAATGAATGACAAGCTAGATAGTGACATGTCACTGGTGTCTGCTGATTGGATGATGTAACTCCGTCTCAGGCCCAGCACATTCTTAACAGAGGTGCTTGCTGCTTTCTATTGAAAGGATAAATGAACGATGAAAATTACCACTTACTCAGTGGGTAAGGTGCCTTCTCGCCCACCTAGTAACCTGAGCTTGATCCTGAGTACAGCAAAACCTCCTCATCTTTAAAGACCTAGTTCAAGTGTCATCGCCAACACAAAGGATACCTGACCTTCGGGGAGGAACCTACAGCACGCTATCCACATGGTAGAAGGAGAGAGCGGACTTCCAAATGCTAGCATCTGGTCTCCACTCATGCACTGTGGCATGCATGTGTTTCTTTCCTTCTCTCAAATAAATTATATATATATAGTCTTTTATATTATGAATCCATATGGGTTATTATTTCACCTGTGGTCCTGGAACAGACTCTAAGAAGTTTTTCAAACATACCTAGGAGGTATCTGAAAGTCACAGCACATATTCCAGACAGAGAGAGAAGTATGGATTTCAGGTATGTGGAGTAGAGAGAAAAGTGTTATCAGGTTATGCCCCCCACACACACATAACACAAAGTCTTTTAAATACCACCTTTTTACAAGGATAACTCCTTTCCCTAAATTAGTGAGGAGCAGAAACTATGGGTTTAAACAAGCCAAAAAATAGCTTGATGTTAGGTGTGGTGTACATTCAGATTATTTAATATTTATTTCCAGAACCGCATGGAGGAACTTGCAGAACTTGCTCTTGAGAAAGCAGATAAAGGTCACATCTACCTGGGAGCCACAGCAGGTAGTAGTTGGGTTCTAAATAATGAGAAATGCAAGCAGCACTGGGTGGGGAGGAGAGAAGGATCAGGATCTTATAGCAAGTCTCAATCATATCATGAGTTGGAGGTCAGCTTGGCTACGTGACAGCCTGTTAAGAGACAGACAGAGAGAGAGAGAGAGAGAGGAGAGAGAGAGAGAGAGAGAGAGAAGAAATGAGGAGGAGGAATAAAAAGAGAAGGAGGAGGAGGAGGCGGCAGAGGAAGGTGGCCAATAATAGTAATAATAGCCTACTAGAACTTACCAGGTCATTTTGGTTCCATATGATCTAATGTTTATTGGGTTGTCCTCCACTAAAGGGAGCTCAGAACTGCCTTGTGATGACCATTACCCATCGTGTACACTTGTTTCCACTCTTGCTATGGACAAATATCCAACGACAGCATGCCTGAGACACTTAGCTGCTTCTGCGTGGAGGGGTCCCAGCATTGCACTCACATTCGCTTGACTTGTCCGTAGGACCACCATACCTTTCAGGTAAATGTCATTAGTCAAATGTCATTAGTCTCTGCCATAATGCTGGGAGTGACAGCTAAGTGAGTTAAAGTTATCATTGCAACTCCTTGGAAGGAACATGAACATACAAAAAGGAACTGGTGTGCGTCAGTGGCTAGAATGAGTGAAAAGTCCCATCTTCACAAGGTGGATGACACTCAGTCTGGTGAACAGCTCGTGCCCAAGAGAGACATCTCGATAGAGAACAGCCATTGAACGAGAGTTAGATTCAGTGTGCTGTGAGGGTTGGAATTCCTGCGTGGTTTGAACAGATCTCTCTCACTGTGTGTATGTTTTTATGAAACTACAATACAGTAGGAAGAGAAGACCTGTAGTATAGTTTCTTCCATTGTTATAGCTGGGTAATAACACCATAGTTTTACCTAACCTTCAGTCAGGTTGACATTGGAAATATCTTACATGCTTATTATACCTGACATCAATTTACTACTCTTCTTTACTACTAAAGACAGGGCATGCTACTGTGTGGACTGTAGTGTTTACAGATTCCAGAAAAAACACTCACTGACAGCAGCTTGGGCTGCAGACATTACAGTACTTGTAACCACAGTAAGTCACACAGCATTCTCCAGAATCACACAATATGAAATAATTTTGAGGGAATGTTCGTCAGAGTGAAAGAGCAACTCAGTAGAATTGCTCCTTTCAAATGCCAGAATTCATGCTTCATCTTCTGATGTGATTCTGTCTTGGATAAGGAAGATAATGTCATCTTTGTTTTTAAGGCTCAGATCTAGTGGACCCATGTTGATAGAAACAAGTATGTCTGCCAAGTGAGACTATGAACCTGATAATATCTTGCTTCCAATAGATTTAAAGGACCATGTGATTCTGAAACAGAGTTGTTTCTTCAGCTCATAGCATCTTCTTACCTTTGCCAAACCTCACCAATGAACACCTGTGTGTACACAGCCACAGAACACAAAGGAAGTCTTCAGCAAATTCCAGAAAACAGTGAAACTTTATGACCTGCTCTAATAGCATTTACTCTGCTAATAAGATGGCTCAAACCATCTAACCTTTGGTCAGGTTGGCACTGCAAATATTTCATATGTCTGTAACACATGTAAGTTGCTCATTATTCAAAATGGAGCACAAGTTATTTGGGCTTGACCCATTCTCCAAAGTAGTCAGGACTTGGTCACTACATATATGTACATTGACAAAAATTCTTATTTCTAGATATAAATACCATCTGCATAAATTGCTGTGATGTCCATGTGATAAAACATGTATTTTAGTTACTTTTCTTGTTACTGTGGCAAAAGTAACCTAAAGAAGAAAGGACTTATTTTGACTCACAGTGAATCATGGCATGGAAGTCGAAGTAACAGAAGCTTGAAGCAGCTGGTCATGTTGAATCCACAATCAGGAAGCAGAGAGTGATGAATACTGGTACTTGGTTAACTTCCTCCTTTTTATTTAGACCTGGCCCAAGTTCAGGGAATGCTGCTCTGTCTTCTAAAAATGGGTCTTTCCACCTCAATTAATAGCCTATAGCAGCCTTTGTAGTCATGGCAAGAGGCTAAAGAATCTGTCACAGCTTGTGATAGGTATTCGTGGGTGTTAACTTGACCATACTTGGCATTAACTAAGATCAGCTGTCAGACTACCTCAGAAGATTATCCACATCAATACATTTACAATACAAAGATCTGCCCTAGATCTGATTGGAAACTCTCTAGATCTGATTGGAACCTCCCAGTAGTGGACCAGATAAAAGGAACTATAGAACAGAAAACTGAGGGAAAAGAGACTCCAGGACGTTTGTAGTGACTTAGCCTGCCTCCAGCTTCAGCCCCCAACCATGTCGCCTCCACCATGAAAGACTGTTTCTCCCCTCTGGAAGCAAAAGCTGAATAAATCTCCCTTTCTCCCTTAAGTTGCTTGACTTCGAATGCTCTCACACACAAACATTTAAGGGTAACTATTACACAGGTATTCTTAGAGACTTGTCTCCTCGTGATTCCAGCTCCTAACAGGTTGATAATATTGACTATTACATCTCCATCCGTTGTCAACTTGACACCCAAACATGTTACTTTTAATCCATAACCTTTCATCTCTTGTCCTTGTAAGTTCATGGTCATTTTATCTTGCAAAACTAGCCAGTCCAACTTCAAAATTTGCCCTACTTTTTTTTAAAACATTTCCAAGTCTTTTTAAAAGCCAAGTCTCATTTAGATTCAAATCAATCTCTTAACTGTGAGCTCCTGCAAAATAAAAAACAGAGCCCGTGAGATAGCTCAGCAGATAAAGGTGCTTGCTGCAGAAGACTTAAAACTGTTTGTCCTCCAAAACCCCATAAAAGCAGAAAGGCAAAATCAATTTCACAAAGTTGTCTGCTGTGACATGCATGTATGTATGCACACACACAATACATATAAATAATAATTGTATTAGTCAGGCTTCTCTGAAGAAACAGAATCTATAGAATGTAATATATATAAATAAGTTTATTAAAATAACACAATAAAAATAGTGTCCTTCAAAGTAGCTGCCCACAGCTGCCTTGTTCTTGACCGGAATGTTCCATAAAGCCAAAAGATCCCGAGAAGGTCTCAAGTCTTTATTTCTCTGGAGGGTCAAAGACGCTGGGTTCCTACATTGGTGAAGAACAGCTGGGCTCCGCCGTTGGCAATGAACAGTAAACAGCAGCAAGGCCTAGAGACCAGGCTCCAAAGGCAACAGGAACAGCGACAACATGGTGGAAAAGGTGAAGCTCCAAGTCAGCCAGGACAGAGGCAGCAGCAGCAGCAACAAAGGACACGATGCTCTAAAAGCGAACAAGGCACAGACTGGACTCCATAGCAAGTTGACCTCGGATAAGGGAAGAGCAAGTCCCTCCTCTTTGCACCTCCTATTTTCTGGTCCACCACTGGAAAGCACCACCCACTATGGGCTGAGTTTTCCACAACAATCAATCAAGTATCTGCAGACTTGTTCAGAGGCCATTCCAACCATTAACCTTCCACAGCTGCGTCCCAAATGGTTTGCAACCGTCAAGTTGACACCAAAATGCAACCATAACAATAATGACAGATAAGATAAATTAAAAAACAAGCTACATACTTCCAGTGTCTAATAGCACAGAATTAACATTTCTATCCCAAAGGAAGAATCTGAACACAGCAAGGACGGATGGCAGAAAACCAAAATCCAACAGAGAAAATGCTAAATCCTACAGGTGTGTCCAGTATCTGCAGCTCCTAATGAAATTGGCTGGGTTCCAACAACGTTCAGCAGCCCCCCCTCCAGCACTGCAATTAACACACACATAGCCTCTCTGTTAGACTAGTTCCACTACGTGCCTGTAGCATTCCTCGCAGATGTCCCATGGTCCTGGCATCTCCAATATTCTGTACTTTCCATTACTGCTTCACATAATGGCCTCTTAAGGCCTCCTTGAAGGGACTCCAACATTTTCACACATTGCCTGGTCTCGGCTGCTCTCTGAAACCATGGTGCAAGACCATGATCCCCTTGATCTCTGTGTTATTTCGATCAAGACTGTTGCCATGACTTCTCTGCTATATTGAGCTATATCTCCTATAGAACCATAAGCCAAAATAAATCCTTTCTCCCTTAAGTTGCTTGAGTATATTATCTCACAGAACCAAAAAGAAAAGAAAAGAAAAAAGAAAAAGAAACTGCAATACATTGTATCTGCAATCAGGAAGCAGAGACCAGTGAATACTGACATTCTCCTTTTATGCAGTCCTGGACAGGATTCCAGAGAATGTGCCACCCACTTTTAGGATGGGTCTCCTCACCTTAGTTAACTTAATCAGCCTAATCCCTCAGGGACATCCCCAGAAACTAAACAATCTCTTCTTTTTATTATTTATTCAATTGTGCATGTGTGCGTGTGTGCACGTGTGTGTATGTATGTGTGTGTAGAACCACGGACGAATTCGGGAACCACCATGGACCACCTCCACCTCCTCCTTGTTTACTCTGCCCAGGATTCACAGGCTCCGCCCTACCAGGACCAGAAATGCAGGTCGCAGGTATTTATTTCATGATACAGAAAAGCATTCGATTTATTTGAAAAGAAAGGAGGTATTGAGCATAATTTCAATTGTTTTGAACAAAGAAAACAGACCTTTTAAGAATGAGAGGAATATGAATCTTAGTTTATACAATATATTTATTCAATATATTTGGATCATGCCAGAAGGATCTGTTATAAGTGAAATGGTTCTAAAAATTCTCCCAGATCTGGCTCAGGACAAACCTTCCCTGCTGGCCACTCATGAATTCAAATTTAGCTTTTATGGTTTCTTTTCCATCAATTCTAGAGGTCACTATAAATCAAACCTCACTTGCTCACTGCTCTGTCCCTACCTGACCCCCCAGCAGTGCAAAAAATGCTGATAAAGTGCTCAGGAGGGTCTCAACCTTAAGAAATGCTGTAAATAAACTTTTTTTTGGCCAAAGTCCAAAGAAAGCCTCCAGATGTCAATCTTCTCTTAGAAATACTCACATTCCAAACATGACTCCTAAGCTTCTTCCTGCCTTTAAACATCTCTGCTTCAGCTAGAAAAGTTGTAATTCCTAAATACAGTCATTCCACCTCTACCCTCAGGCTCACCTATGTAATCAGCAATTATACATGAGTTGAGACTTACAGAATTCAATTCTAAGCTGTTGAACGGTTTAGAAAATAAGCAGAAAATCAGAGTGTTAACTAAGGAAACTTTTCTTTATGCCTTGAGCACTGTTATTACAGTGATGATTGCTAACAGTTTAACAAGTCTTTCTTGAAAGTTACCAAAATTTCTAGAATTAAGAGTATGCCACAAACCAAATGTATTGACAATATAAACTTAGTTCATGTAAATGTTGAATATATATATATATAAAGGTAAATTTAACCCTTATTTAACCCTTATGTATGTTTTCAAGCATTATTATAAATTTCATCTAAACTGCAATACTTCTCTGCCTCTCCCCAGTACCGTGGCTTAAAAGTCATTATGGGACTGGAGAGATAGCTCAGAGTTAAAGCCTTTGCCTCACAAACAAAAGGACATGAGTTCAGATCCCAGTGTCTGCATAAAAATGCAGATCAGAAATGGCTACAGCTTGTACTTCCCATCTTGGAAGGCACAGCCTGGAAAACCCCAGAACAAAGCAATAAGGAGGAAAAGCAATCCAAGATATTTCCTGATGTCATTCCCATCTCCACAGGCACACATACTCAAGTGTCCTTTTGTACACATACACACACACACACACACACACACACACACATACCTGCACTTGTGCAAAAAAAGTTATCAATTTCTGCCAGTTAAATACAGTTGTCAATTTGAAAATTGAAGAATCAGCTCTGGCCATATCTGTGAAATATTAATAGTTAAGACAAGTCCTAAGCAAGCCTGTGAGAGACTATCTAGCCCATGTGGTAAGGTTCAATCCATAGTGGGTGGGACTACTCCCTAGACAGGTGGGGAAGACGGAGATAGGTGATCAGTACTTTAGTGTTGCAGTCCAAGGCTGCAACCTCGAATCCAGGGCTCCCCTCCACAAGGTGGGCAAGGCTTCAGCTCTCTGGGCTGAGTGAATCTGAACTCTTTATTGAGATTTTTAGCAGCGTTTATACACTTTAGAAAATCGAGAGTAAAGGCCAGGAGTTGTGTCACTATGCCCATAGGGAAAACATCAAAGAAAACCAGGACCAAATTCTTTACAGGATTATGTAAAACATATTCATTCCAGGTAACAAAGGAAGAGCAGAGGTGACATATATTTTCTGTGTTGGAACAGACATGATGTCTCCAGGTAGAGTTAAAGCCAGCAGGACACTCAGTTGCTAAAAGCAAAGGGACAATGAATGTTTCAAAGCAGATTTTCTGTGGTTTATATATAAACATCAAATGTGTGGGGAAGGGACTGTAAATTAGCCAGTCCCTTCCCCACAACAACAACAACAAAAAAAAAAAATATAAGAACATGCAGGAGGTAGAAGGGAGGAATCCTTCTGGCAGAGGTAAAACTTAATTTACATAGGGAGAGTCTCTAGCACCTAGCAACTGCCCATTCACTCCCCAGCCAGCAGGCTTTAGGCCAGAACCATACAGTAACGCTAAGGCAGGCAGTAACACTAAGGCCTGACTATTCCCATATTTTCCTTATTTTTCTTATGTATTTCAAATAATGTCATGTCCTTTTTCCAGAAAATGTTTCCTTGAAACGATATTCTGCCACGCTGGGACCTTGTCCACCAGGATGGTCGGATAAGAACGTGGCACTTTAGCATACTGGCATTTGAGAAGGTCTGCCCCTCTCTCAGCAATTCCTGTCCCTTTGGTGTTGCCAGTTCTCTCGGCTCCTGATGTTGGGCTGCAAAACTGGACTATGAAATGTAGCCAGAGTCAGAAGTGAAATAAACTCCTTATTCCCTTAAGTTTCTTGGTCATATATTTATCAGCAGCATGAACAGACCCTGGAACACAATTACAATGGATGAAGAAAAGGACTAGAGGAAATGAGCCAAACATTTACTATGGTGGGCTCTGGACCTGGAATTGTGACTGATTTTTTTTATACCTTTATTTTTTCTTTAATGTTACATATATGAATATAGTGAATTTATGACATTTTTCACACCTTAATCCTCAATCCCATCTCCCCTTCTCTTCCCCTTATAACTCTTCTTCTCCCCTATCAGTCTCCCTCCCATTTTCAAGTCTTTTCACATGTGTGGCCCACTGGATTTCATCTGGTTTGCCTTTGATGACATATGCCTGAGTATCTGCCAGACATGAATCATGTATCATGGCTATACTGCTGAGGAAAGCATCTTCCTTTTCTTCCCCATCAACATTAACTCTCATCAGTCTCTCGAAGAGGCTTGGAACCTCTTGAGATCTTTCCCCTTCCATGGTGGAATGTTGATAAGAATGTTGTGCGGGTTCTGTGGAAATATACATGCCTGTGGTGAAATCATGGATACTACAGCCCTATCAGGTCCAGGAGCTATTGTCTGGCTGCACCCTTGCGTCACTCAGACTCTTACAGTCTTACGGCTCCTCTTCCATGATGTCCCTGAGTCTTTGGGTGGGAGGTGGGAGTGATTTAGATATCCTGTTTAGGCCAAGCAGTCCACAGTCACTTATTTCCTGCTTTATGACCAGTTGTGCTTCTCTATAATATATACTTTCTGTTGCAGAGGGAAGCTTGTAGGTTGTGTGCTGAGTACCCCTCCAATCTATAGGTATAATGACAATTATTTAAAAGGCAATCTGATGTAGTGTCTTTATTGCTAAACCTTCATAGCCTGCACTCTCTTTGGGGCCTATATCTTCCATTTCATAGATTCTTGTTCTAATTTACATTAACAGGAATGTATTTCCTGCTGACAAGCAGGCCTTAACTGATTGATTTTTGTTTTTTTCTTTCTTTAGACTCTTCTGAAATTTTAATTCTGTCTTCAATGTGGATGCATTAGTTTTGCAATCAGGAAAAAAAATCAACATTGCTGTAGAATCCAGCTGCCACAGTGTGGCGTGTCTCTACCCACTCACACACTCATTCACACGATTGGATGATGAAACAAGGCAAGTTCAGTGGTTCTCGCCTCCGCCTCAATTTCCCAGAGACTTGACCAGGGGACGGGGAGTTTGTCAGAGCAAAATCTCAGTTTATTCAGAGTCACCAAACACCTTAAATAGACAAAATAATCAGAAGGGCCCAAACGGATAGCCAATTGCGTCAAAGGTTCCACAGGTCAAGTCCAATGTCAATTCAGTAAGGGAGGCAGGTCAACCTGAAAGCCAATTAGGGCTCTCTGTAAAGTGATCAGGGTCACGCCCAGAACACTGGCCCTCAGCGCCATCTTTAGTCCCATGAGCTCGGCCATGCGCCCTGGGGCAAATCCTCGGCGGGCCCAACACATTGCCAAATGTT